>BTHU01000018.1:10457500-10962500 GCA_036184795.1 Tokudaia tokunoshimensis | reverse complement strand
GTTAAAAATGAATGATTGACTCCCAAATCCTGTAGGAACTTCTGCTCAACCACAGGCCAAGCCAGCGTGAAAGCCAGAGATGCTGCCCGCAGACTCTCTCCTGCCTCTCCCCCTCCTTCTTCCAACTATATAGAGATGATAGAGGTCCTTAAAGAAGAAATAAATAAATCCCCTAAAGAAACCAATGAAAACACAAACATTGGAGGAAATTCATCCCTTGAAGCCCACCAAGAAAATATAAACAATTGAAGGATAATGAATGAAACTGTTTAAGAAAACAGAAGCAGTAAAGAAAACACAAACTGAGGAAACTCTAGAATGAAAAAAAATTAGGAATTCAAACAGAAACTACAGAGGCAAGCTTCACAAGCAGAATAAAAGAGATGGAAGAGGGAGTATCGGGCACTGAAGATACAATAGAAGAAGTGGATACCTCAGTCAAAGAAAATTGTCAAATCTAAAGTATTTCTGACACAAAACTTTCAGGAAATATGGGACACTATGAAAAGTCCAAACCTAAGAATATTAGGAATAGAAGGGGAAGATTACCAGCTCAAAGGCCCAGAAAATATTTTCAACAAAATCACAGAAGAAAATTTCCTAACCTAAAGAAGAACATACCCATCAAGATACAGGAAGCATATGGAACATCAAATAGATTGGATCAGAAAAGAAAGTACCCTTACTACATAATAATTAGAACTCTAAACACACAAACAAAGAAAGAATACTAAAAGCTACAATGGAAAAAGGCCAAGTAATATATAAAGGCAGACCTGTTATAATTACACCTGATTTCTCAATGGAGAGTCTAAAAATCCAGAAATTTCTGGATAGATGTACTGCAGATTTGAAGAGACTACAGATACTAGCCTATATTACTATAACCAGCAAAAACTTTCAGTCACTATAGATGGAGAAAATAAGATAGTCTATGATAAAATTAACCACCAGATAAAAATCCACCAGAGTGAAGCTATTCTAGCCCAGCAAGCCCTGAATATTCTAACATAGATACACTATAGATACATTAAACAATATGTATCTATAAATCCAGTTTTATAAAAAGTGCTAGAAATGAAAACTCCAGCCTGAGGGGGTTAAATACACCCATGAAAATACAGGAAATAATAATCTCAAATCAACAAAAACAAAAGAAAGGAAGCATTCATGCACACACACCACCATCACCACTATCACCACCAAAAACAAAACAAAAATCAACAATCATTGGTCAGTGGTGTCTCCCAACATCAATGTTCTTAATTCCACCAATAAAAAGACAGAAACAGGCTGGAGATATGGCTCAGCAGTTAAGATCACTGACTGCTCTTCCAGTGGTCCTGGGTTTAATTCCCAGCAAACACATGGTGGCTCACAACCATCTGTAATGGGATCCAGCGCCCTATTCTGGTGTGTCTCAAGACAGCTACAGTGTACTCATATACATTAAATAAATAAATAAATAAATAAATAAATAAATAAATAAATCTTTAAAAAAGATACAGACTAACAGAATGGATATGAAAATAGGATCCATCCTTCTGCTGCATCTAAGCAACATACTTCAGCATTAAGGATAGACATTATCTCAAGGGTTGGAAGAAGACATATCATGCAAATGGACCTACGAAGAAACTTGTGTAGACATTTAGTTGTCTAACAAAATAGACTTCAAACCAAAAGTAATCAGAAGAAATAGAGGACATCATATACTCAACAAAATCCACCAAGATGATTTCAATTTTTAACCTCTATGCCCCAAACACAAGGGCATCAAAGTTTGTAAAAAAAAAAAAAAAAAAAAAAAAGAAAGAAAGAAAGAAAAGAAATAAAAAGCTTAAATCACATATTGACCTTATGGAACACAAAGAAAACGGTGATAAGAGCAAAGCTCATAGCACCAAGAGCATAAATAAAAAATTGGAGAGATCTTATACTAGCAGCTTAACCACACACCTGAAACCTCTAGAACAAAAAGAAATAATCACACCAAAGAGGAATAAACTGCAGGAAGTAATTAAACTGAAGCTGAAAGCAATAAAATATAAATGAAGAGAACAAAACAAAGAATCAATGAAAGAGTTAGTTCTTTGAGAAAATCAATAATATAAACAAATTCTTATCCAAACTATCTAAAAGACAAAGAGAAAATATTCAAATTATCAAAATCAGAAACTAAAAGGGGAGCATAACAACAGATCAAGAACGTCCAGAGAATCATAAGAACACACTTTAAAATCCTCTACTCCACAAAACTGGAAAATCTAAAGGAAATGGATAATTTTCTTAATAAGTATCAATTACCAAAGTTAAATCAAGACCAGATAGACAATTTAAATAGATCTATAACCAGTAATGAAGTAGAAGTAGTCATTAAAAGTCTCCCAACCAACAAAAGTCCAAGGCCGGATAGTTTTAATGCAGAATTATACCACATTTCCAAAGAAGACATAATGCCAATACTTCTCAAATTGTTCCACAAAATAGAAGCAAGAAACATTGGCCAATTCATTTTATGAGACTAGAGTTACCCTGATCCCCAAACCACATAAAGGCTCAACAAAGTAAAAGAATTACAGAATAATTTTCCTTATGGATGTAGATGCTAAAATACCCAATAAAGTACTTGCAAACTGAATCCAAGAACACATCAAAAGATCACCCACCATGATCAAGTAGGTTTCATCCTGGAGATGCCAGGGATGATTCAATATTTGAAAATTGGTAAATGTAATTCCCAATATAAACAAACTGAAAAAAACCCACAGAGCCATCTCATTAGATGCAGAAATGGCCACTGACATGATAAAAAAAATTCTTTTATGATAATATTCCTAGAGAGACTAAGTATACAAAAGACATACCTAAACATAATAAAAGCAAATTACAGCAAACCTATTGCCAACATCAAAATTAATGGAGAGAAACTTAAAACAATTCCTTTCTTGCCTCTTGACCATAGCCACTTGTGTCAGGTAGGAGTTCTGGCCCTGGGGTCATTAGAGCAGGAGAGCTGCCCTGACCCTTACTAGCTGCAGCACTCAGGAGAGTGGGCCCTTGGGTCTTGTTGGAGGGATTTAGGGGTAGGAGGTGGTGTGGGACGGTGGGGGCTGGGCTGGGGGAGGTTGCTGCTTAGGCAGCCCTGAGGGCATGAGAGCTGGAGAGCCGGTGGGCAGATTAGCTTAGATATCTCTCAGGCCCAGATCCAGGGTTTTGAATTGGCCTACCCCAACATGTACTCCATCAAGCTGCTGGAGTGTGTGAAGGGGCTGGTCCTATAGATCCAAGACTACAGGATCTCCATGACACATGGAAACAACAGGATATCTGAGAGGAGTCCCATTACTGTCCCATCTAGCACCAGCCAAAGGCTTCATACCAGACCAATGAGTCATTGCAATGAACATTTACAAGCAAAAAATATGGACCAAAGAGTATACTGTGTAACATACTGTGACACACTACAGCTTCCACAATGAAATTTCTTTTTCTCTCTTGGTGGAGGGCAGGTACAATGGTCAGATAGATGAGTGGGATTGGTGTGCAGGGTGTGAAATTCACAAAGAACCAATAAAAAGTTTTTAAAAAATCATGAAATTTGTAGGCAAATGGATGAAAATGGAAAAAAAATCATCCTGAGTGAGGTAATCACGACCTAGAAAGACAAGCTTGGTATGTATTCACTTATAAGTGGATATTAGCTGTTAAATATATGTTAACCAAACTATAATTCATAGACCCAGAGAGATTAGATAAAGAGGATGGGTCTAATGGGGGACATATGGGTCTCCCTGGGAAGGGGAAATAGAGTAGAGTTTATGGGCAGACAGGGGATAGGGATGGGAACAGGAGGGATCATGTGTGGGGGAGGCGATAGGATGGAAAGAGAGAGTGTGGGGAGAGACGCCTGAAACTGGGGAGGCATTTGGTATGTAGTGTGGAAATCTAGAACAGTAAAAACTTCCTGAAATATATGAAGGGGGTCTTAATGAGGATTCTAGTTGTAGGGGATACAGAGTCTCAACTGGACATCTCTTCTAGCCAGACAAGGCTTCCAGAGAACTGGGTTGCACTCAATGTCCCATGGAAATCATCAAACAACCTAGGCTGTTGCCATGACAAAGGGCTGCTCTCAGCAAAGTGACAGAAAGGCCCTATTGCAGAGGACAACATCCACACAACTCAATGAACATGATTGAGTTGGTACCTCCCTAGAGTCTTCATCCTATGTTCTAGTCTCTGGTGTAAGAAGGTTCGCTGCAAGCTACCGAAAGAAATGTGCACACCAATCGAACCACAAAACCTTTGATCTACATAATCTATCCTGCTGCAAAATATACTAGGGCAATGGTAACATCAAACCTGTGGGAGTAGCCAAACGATATCTGATTATGCTTAAGACTCATTCAACAAAAAGGAGCCCATACTCAAAAATTTGTTGGGCAACCAAGAACTACTGGTCTGTGTACCAGATAGTGGAGGTCTCTGACTGTGTCTCCCAGCACCCCACACCCCCGCTGCCGCTGTGGCTCTGAGAAGCTGCACTGGTTTTGCTGAGCTAAGCTGTTGGAGGGCTGGCCAGCGAGTGAGGCACAGGGGAGGTCTTAGGAGTGAAACCTTTGGACATTCTCTTCCCAGGAAGTGTTATAGCTCTTATACAATAGATGCTTTCAAGAAATGTAGTAATTCTCACACCTTTATTCCTTCTGGATAGGATCTTACATACAGTTTTGGGGTGGGTTGGGGTCTAACAGCAGGTGCTTCCTATTGGCTTGGTCTGAGATGTTAGGGTTGCCTCATCTACATGTGGAGGGGCTTGGGGCCCTGCTCCTACATGACTGATGATCACAACCCTCTCTATGAGGGGCTTTGACTACATGACAGGGCCCTGGTGTTGGGAGCAGGTGAAGCTCCTACTGTCCCTTTGGGTCCTGGGTCTTCCAAACCAGCTCAACCTTACCAGGCTTTCTCTCACGGTCCACTGCCCTACAAGAACCAGAGAAAAGGTAACACATAGACCGAGGGAAAACCAAACACGGCTGGTATAAAACAAATCAATAAAATGATTTCCAATAGTATTCTGCCATATTCATAGATAAGTGCTTTATCTACTCCTCTGGCAGCAGATGGGAAAAGATGCAGAGACCCACAGCTAGATAGTCATCAAGTTCCTCCCCTTAGGGCTCAGGGAATCCTGTGGAAGAGGAGGTGGAAAGATTGTAAGGGTCAGAGGGGATGAGGGACACCAGGAGAACAAGGCCCTCTGAATCAACAAAGAGAAGCACAGATGAGCTCACAGAGACTGAAGCAGCAACCACAGGGCCAATGTGGGTCTGCACCAGGTCCTTTGCATATATGTGTTATACCTAATAGGTTAGTACTTTCATGGGACTCCTGACTAGAAGCCTGTTCTCTTCTAGTGAGCTACAGAAAGGATCCAGAGGAGAGGGGAGATAGGGAGGAACTGGACAGGAACGAACGTGTAATCAGGATATAGTGAATGAAAAAAGGGTCTATTTTCAATTAAAAAAAATGGTTGAAATAAGCCCCAAATCCTTACCATTTAGGACAGATGCTAGGCATAGGTGGTTTCTACAGGCATCCAGGTCAGTACCATTTGACCTTTATCAGTAATCATTTCAATGGGATCTCAGACTGACTTTGTCTAAGGAAACTACCTCCTAGGGATGATTTATCTTTCATATATAATTAAACTGTCTGAATCCAATTTGGGACCACATGATAGAGTGTGACTTTTGGATTTGTGAACATGCCACGTAGATCCAAATTTAGCTCCTCTATAATTGCCATCTTGGCCCCAAACTCAGGGTAAAATTTGAGACAATTACTTTAACATTACCTAGAGCTAACAGCTTAAAGTAACATCCCCACTGTGCCCAAGAACACAGAGAAAATTCAGCTACTTTGCAGAAAAAAAACCCAACCATTTTTATAGTTGGTTCTATAAAAATTGTTTCCATTTCATAATTTGAATAGATTTCCCCCTTTATTGAAAATAGATTTTTTTTCTCATAAAATATAGCCTGATTACAGTTTCCCTTCCCTCTATACCTGCAAGTTCCTCCTGTCTAGATCCACTCCCTTTCTGTCTCTCATTAGAAAAGATCAGGCTTCTTAGGAGACCATAATAAAACATAACAAAATGAACTATGGACCCAGAAAGATTAGGGACAGGGAAAGGGACTAGGAAAGGACACATGGATCTCTCTGAGAGGAAGATAATAGACTTTTAAAAAATAGATTTAAAACAAAAGTTCATGGTTGATTTTGAACATATGCATTGGCCATTTGGAAAACAAATGTTACAAAGCTTATATGGCTCTCCTAATTGTTTTTCATTGAACATTTAAAAAAATTGCATTTTTAAAAAAAAAAACAAACCACAATCAGTATCGTTTGTTCCCACTGATCTGATCATGAGTCACTGTTCATGAGGAGACTGTCTAAAACTTTAATTTCCACTAAGAAAATTGAATTTCACTCCTGGCAACAAATACGGACAGCTGCTTTTCTAGAAATGATTGGTTTACTTCATTCATCTTCAGTAAAATGTCTGCCAAATACCCAGCTTGAAATAATCATGATTTGTTGGTGTTCATTCAACTAAAACTGGCATTCTGTGGAAAACACAGCTATTTCAGCTGGTAATTCAAATAATCTCCCAAGTACTTTCCCTAAGACAATGTGAGGCAGTGCCAGAATGCAGAATGCTCTACCTATGGTTCTCAATTTGTTTCACAAAATATAAAAGGCATATATTCAATGACAAAACAAAATGAACAGTTTTCATAACACCATCCGACATGGTCTGACTGGGGAGGTAGCTCAGTCCATGAAGTGCTTTCCTGACAGGCTTGGAAGATCTGTGCTTGATCTTCAGAACCTATTTAAAAGATGTTAAGTGTGGTGGCACACACTTATAATCTCAGTGCCAAGGAGTTCAAGCCACTTCTGAGGGTCTGAATCATGTCTGAAGGTCATTGGCCAGCAGTCTAGCCTAGTTATTGAGCTTCAGACCAATGAGAGACCTTTGTCTCAAACCAAGTAGACTAATTTTCTGAATATGATGATATCCAAGGTAGTCCTCTGACCTCTATACACACTAGCAAAGACACTTTAACACAAATAATAAAACACAAAATGCTCTACAGTTCAAATAGCTTTCAACAGTATTTTTAAATATTGTAGGTGCTTTGCCTATATGTATATCTATGAACTACTTGAGTACTTAGTGTCCAAAGAGACTTGAAGGGTGTGATGGATTCTCTGGAGTTAAAGATAATCATGAGTTGCCAGGTAAGTGCTAGAAAGTGAACCTGTGTCATCTGGAACAACAGTCAGTGCTCTTAACCACAGAGCCATCTCTCTGTTCACACAAGTAGTGATTAAATGCTCAAAAATTTGTATTTATTATTATTTTCCAATGAAGCATACAATGATTGTTAAAGAGCTAGTTGTTCCTAATAGATTCCTACTAAGGGTTCAGCAGCTTGACCCGATGTTAATTTCAAATGTTCAGTGTAAATGTGAATGTAGTACAGTGATGAGAATATTTCTGTAGGCACCATGAAGACCATGAGGACCTCTGGGGTCATTGGGTCAGATTACGGAAGCCACTACTCTAGATATACGTGGGCTTTTCCTCTGTCCATAAACAATACAGGCACACAAATCAGTGGTCCCAGGACAGAAATGGCACTCAATTCGAGGTATTTCCTGAGTACAGGTCTCCAGGTACACAGTAAATAAGATGATTTTAACCTCAGTAAATGTCAGTCACAAGAATGTGAATGGTTTGAAAGCTTAATGACACCCATAGCCTCCTGAATCGAATGAATGTAGTGATTTGGGATTCATTTGAAAGTATCTATCAGCGAACATTCAATAGTCAGGACTCTCAACTATACCATCCTGAACTCATTTTATACAGCATTGAAGCCAGCACCTTAAATACACCATAAAGACTATATTATGGGATATGCATTGTAGGCAAGAAGGAAAAGATTAGCATTACAAGCAGATACTTGTCTCCTGTTTCTTAAGTTCGAGATCAAACTACTATAGTCCTAAATTCACCTCTAAATGCCACAAAAATTGCTGGGAGCCTCCCACCCTGGAGCAGGTTGAAAGGAGACAGAGTCAGACTCAGGTGTATATTTAAAGACGGATGGTCTCCAGACATTGTAGCTCTCTAACTTTACTAAATACTTTTTGGCAGCTTCTAAAAGGTCTTAAAAACTTTCTTGCTTGTTCTGAGGGTTTAAAGCCAATGGCTTAGGCGATTAACACTTGTAGCCTAAAGGTGAAGGTGGAGTGGGAGGATGGGGTTAGGTAATAAGTAAAGTAGCCTTTGTTCTATCTCTGCAAGAACTGCTCAGTTTTTTTTAATTGAATATATTCTTGATTTACATTTCAAATGTTATACCCCCTCCCAGTTTCCCCCCTCCCTGAAAACCCCCAACCCGTCCTCCCACCCCCTGCCTCCAAGAATATGCTCCTCCACCCAACCCACTCTCATGACCCCTACTTGATTCACCACACTGGGGCCTCTATTGAGCCTTCACAGGACCCAAGACCTCTCCTCCCACTGATGCCTGACAAGGCATTCCTCTGCCAATCTTTTGGCTGGAACCACATGTACCCCTTGGCTGATGGCTTAGTCCCTGGGAGCCCTGGGGTGTCTGGTTGGTCGACATTGTCGTTCTTACCATGGGGCTGCAACCCCCACAAGCTCCTCCAGTTTGCCCTCCAACTCCTCGATAGTGAATCCCACACTCAGACCAATGATTGACTGCTAGTATTCACCTCTGTATCTGTAAGGCTCTGGCAGGGCCCCTCCAAAGGACAACCATAAACGGCTCCTTTCAGTGCACACTTTTTGTCATCCATAGTAGTTTCGAGGTTTGGTGACTGTTTATAGGATGAATCCCCAGGTAGGACAGTATCTGGGTGGCCTTTCCTTCAGTGTCTGCTCCACTCTTTGTCTCCATAGTTGTTCCTGTGATTATTTTGTTCCCTTTCTCAGAAGAACCAAATTACCCCCACTTTGGTCTACCTTCTTCATGATCTTCCTGTGGTCTGTGAATTGTAACATATTTATTTTGAGCTTTTGGGCTAATGGAGTACTATTCAGTTATTAAAAATAATGAATTCATGAAATTCTTAGGCAAATGAATGGAACTAGAAAGTATCATCCTGAGTAAAGTAACCCATTCTCAAAAGATCACACAAGGTACGCACTCACTGATAAGTGGATACTAGCCCAAAAGCTCAAAAGGAACTGCTCAGTTTTAACTTCTAGCCTGCTAGTTGAAATTACAGGAAGAAATAGGGACATGCTGGAAGGTGGTTTTAGTTTTTGTTTCTAAGTTGTAAAATTTTTCCTATGAAAGCTCTCTAAGCAAAAGTGGATCAGGGCCTAAGCAAAAGGGCAGGGGGTGGGGAGTAAGAAGATCTCAGAAAAGGGGGAATGAGGGAATCTAAGAAAAGCAGGGTAAGGAATACTAAGAAAAAGGGATTAGGAGAATGCTAAGCACGGAAAGGATAATGCTTTCCTCTCTTTGTCCTCAGCACTTAGTCATCCTTCAGAATACATGATCACATGGTAACAAGTTCATCACAAGTTTACACATAGATTCAAATCATAAATAAATATGAAATTTACAACAGACAATGCTTACATGCATATCCACTAGGGGTAATTATCTAGCTAAACATTCACTATCTATCCCAAGCTCAACAGGTTCATGGAGAGTTAAAAACAATAACTTTTTGTGATTAAGTATTTGTGAAGTTTTGTATAGATAAACCCAGTCAATATTTTATCTTCTGTCCTTGCACCTATAGTAAATCATTAGTCCCCCTTTTATGACCTTTGGCTAATGGTTTTACAACCTCTTGGAATGTGCTCTGAGTAGTATAGATGCCTGCTTGCTATCTCAGAAGCCATTAACTCATGACACTAAAGATTGGCAGAGTTCTCATTGCAGATTTTATTATCAGAGAGAACCTAATAGCAATCCCACTATAAAAGAACTTAATAAATATTGATATAACTTTAGGAATTCTTATAGGATCATCATTAAGAATTAAGAAGTTATCTATTTGTCTATATAGCATCATTACAAGACAGTAATCTTCGTTGTTCTACAGAGATCTGTCCAAAAGGGTGGGCTAACACCTGGTGATTGTTATATATGTTTAATAATAACAGGGAAAGCATATTAATAATAGGAATGTTTCCTAAAATGAATTTCTCTTGGGCCTTGCCTATGAGAGTAAATCTGTTGTGGATTATAATCCAAGGCAGACTCATCTCAGGAAGATCACCTGCTAGTTATTAGCTTGTTGGTTCCTGACAAACAACCTGTTGACTTGAGTTTACACTCACATCCTAAATGTGGCAGATTTTCTGAAGGGAATGGAACCTTGCATGTCTTTAATTCCAGGGAACCTCTCTATGATTTAGACAGTAACTGTGTGGTAGTCTTGAAATACCTGTTGCTTCCTTGGTCATGTTTACTACAAGGTATTTATTTTTGAATGCCAATCTAAGTGAAATTACTTTCTTGATTTTTGTCTCATCATGTTCCCACTGAGCTCAGGCTCTGGGCTGTTAAATTCCAATGTTATTCTCAGTTGATGAAAGGGAGGGCTACTTTTCTCTGTAGTAGGACTCACTTCCTGAGCCCAACTTCCTGCTGCCTATAACTTCTCAGCTTGGAAGTGGTGGGGAAGGAAGTGAGGTACAAAAGGTTGCTGTCCATGACTACCTCCAAGGAGTCTCTCCTAGTGCTATGGCAAGTTAGATTCAGAGTCCTTGATTTATGATTGTTCCTGCCCTTAAGTGCTCTGGATAGAATATTTTTCCACAGCAGGGTTCAAGGTAGTGCACAGCTATCACCCTCTAAGTTGCACTGAGTGACAAAATGCAATTTCTGGGTACTGGTGGTGACCTGTCTGTTAGAGGAATCACTGTTGCACTAAAGCCTGTAAGGAACTTGAAGCTTTCGAGGGTTGTGGGTTTTCCCCAAAGGCACAACTGCCAGTTTTTTTCACCTGGGCCTGGGTGACCTTTATGGTGGGGCTTTTGCTTTTCTTCCCAAAGCCAGGAGCTGAGTGGCTGGAGCTCAGTTCAGCCTGGCCTACCTCCCGTTGATTGCATCGTCTTGTGTCCAGCACTCTGTATCTGTTCTAGCACATTCTCCATGGATTTCTGAAAGGTCTCCCCTTTCTGTGTCTTCAATGGGTCTACTTTTCTTTTTTCTTTTCTTTTCTTTTTTTTTAGATATATTCTTTATTTACATTTCAAATGATCTCCCCTTTCCTGGTCCCCCCACCCGAAAATCCCATCCCCTCCCCCTGTTCCCCAATCACCCCCCTCCCGCTTCCCTGTCCTGGTATTCCCCTACACTGCTGCATGGAGACTTTCCAGGACCAGGGACCTCTCCTCCCTTTGATGTCCAACAAGGTCATCCTCTGCTGCCTATGCATCTGGAGCCATGGGTAACACCTTGTGTACTATCTGGTTGATGTTTTTGTCCCTGGGATCTCTGGGAGTACTGCGTGGCTCATATCGTTGTTCCTCCTATAGTGCTGCAAACCCCTTCAGCTCCTTGGATCCTTTCTCTAGCTCCTCCATTGGGGACCCTGTGCTCAGTTCAATGGCTAACTGAGAGTGTCCCCCTCTGTATTTGTCATGCACTAGCAGAGTCTCCCAGGTGACAACTATATCCGGCTCCAGTCAGCAAGTACTTGTGGGCATCGATAATAGTGTCTGGGTTTTGTAACTGTATATGGGATGGATCCCTGGGTGGGGTTGTCTCTGGATGGTCTTTCCCTAAGACTCTGCTCCACACTTTGTCTCTGTATCTTCTTCTGTGGGTATTTTGTTCCCCCTTCTAAGTAGGACCAGAGTATCCATAAAATTGACTATTTCATGGAAAATTATACAGATAAAATGGTAGGCATAAAAACATTTCTAAGTTGATTGAAAGTAGAATTATAAACATTTTGTATGTAAATCCTCAATTTTATCAGAAAATGTTTATAATTCCACTTTCAATCAACTTAGAAATATTGTTATGCCTACCATTTTATCTGTATAATTTTCCACGATAATCTTCAATTTTAACATGTTTTTCTATGTATTTCTTCAATTTTATCAGAAATATTTTCCATGTAAATCTTCAATTTTACTTTTCTTAATCTGAATCTTTACCATGTCACACAGAGGCAACTAGATGTCTACCATCTTACCCAGATCCACATTTTATCAAGATCCCCAGGTGACTGGTATGCACATGTGAAAAACGCCAGTGCTCAAACTCTCTTAGGGCTGTTGGTAAAACTGTAAATACTAGGATGAGCTTGAGAATTAACTGTCCAACAGCATGTGGATCTGTCTACTCAGGGATGGTATCCCCCCAGGGATAACAAAGAACTGCTGCATGTGGATAATCACTGAATTCAGGTCAGATTATTTACAGCTGACAAGCGCCCATTCTGTATCAGGAAGTCGAACACACACAAAATAAATAAAATTCAAGTCTTTATCCTCTAGAAGTTGACAGGTGCAGAAGTCAGCAGTGTCAGGATATTTTAATAAGTGCCATGAAAAAATGATGGGTAGATTGAAGGGGCACTGGCCTTAAATTCCAGCCCTGGAGTGGTGCAGTATTGGGCAAGTCAAAAATTTTGAGCTTAAAAATGGGACTGTACTGCCTGGTATTCAGCACTGCTTGCAGATGAGTGAGTGAATGTATGCATCTTTCTGGTGATGCAGTAGTGGCGTTGGAGAAGGACTGAGATGGAGAACACTATAGCCCTTTCTGATCTGGTACATAGACTCAAGCATTTCTTTATAATTGCTTTAGGCAGGCAGACAAGGGGAAAGTCGATATGGCCAGAATTAGACAGAAACCTCCTGGCAGCAGTGGGAGCCGAAGTTGAAATTAAATGGAACTATTAAAGAATTTGAACCTAGAGGTCTGAGGAGAGCAGAAGATACAATATCCTTTGTAAACCAACCTCTGCTCTTGGACTTTGTAATGAGAAAGAGATGATCTGTCAGTGTTGATCTGGATCAATGGGGCTAGAATTCCAACTCTTTCTGACTTTGGTTTTGGAGTGGTTGTTCTGTAACCCTGTTGGTAAGGCATCTGGAATGTGTGGAGTGGTTCCTTTCAATGAAGGGTGCTGGTACTAGACCACCCAGGGGCTTCTCTGAAGGGCAGTCAAGGAGAAATGAGCAGGAGCAAGCAGGGTTGCTGCTGGCAGGCCCTGATTCTAGAAACTTCCTTGGCTTGAAAGTGGTGGGGGTTGTAGCATGGGGGGTGTCCAGACACTTCCCTCTGCCTTTTTTTGTATTTGTTCTCCCCTGTTTCTTTTTGTTGTACTTAAATTTGTAGGGAAAGCCCTTGGGAACAACTCCTCTCCACCAAGAAAAATCAAGTAACACCTGATCAGAAAGGACAGCCTCCAAATGGTAAGGCAGTGATTACATTTTTCTTTGAGTTAATTTTTCAGTTTGTACATAGTCTCACTTGGGACCAGCCATCACTGCATTTAATGCTACCATCTCCACCTTCTGACTTACTATCTCCCCCTCTCCTGTTTTCTCTTTTCTGCTGTAATTTTTCCTCTTCTTTTTGCCTGAGGAGTGTTTTTGTTTTTCTTCCACCGCTCATGTTTTTTGGGGTGGAAGAGCTACAAAGAGAGACAAACTATATATACCTAAAGGGAGAGAAGGAGAGGGAAGAAGGAATGAAAGGAGGGATAAGGAGGGAAACACACTTAAAGGAGCCCTCTCTCACCTTATTATCTTGAAGTATTATTATTCTGAAAATATGCTCTGTTTCTTACTGAGTTACCTAAGATCCCCCGGGAAACAAGGAGCAGAACATATACATCTGCATGAAGAAAAAGAGCACATGTCCTGTTTCAGATTAGGCTTGTTCATTAGGTGATTGGCCAAACTACAATCGTATTGTACTTCTGTGCAGTTACCTCTTTAAAGAATGCCTTCACACATCACAAACACTTCCCTGTACCAATACTCCATTTTCCCTATGTTTATTGAAGTGCAATTCCTGCGCAATAAAATGCATAAATTTTTAGTTGGCAATTGGTACCATGTAGTCTCACATGATCACAACCTATTCCACATATGAAACACTTCTGTTACCCTGATGTATTTTCTGTTCAAATTACCCCTGTCTCCCTCTCCTTTTTTTGGGGGGGGCACACTTCTCTCACTGAACATGAATCTTGCGTCTTTATCCATTTCATTTAAATTGGTGTGTACAATGTACATTTTTTTTTGTGATCTCTAGTCTTCTTTTGTACTGCCTTTGATTATCATCTTATTGACTTATATAGACTCTACTTTTTAACCCAGAGTTCAGTTTCAGAGTAAGTTCTCCATATATTAAAAATTAATTAATTAATTAATCTTAAGACAGGGTCTGATGTATCCCAGGCTAGCCTCTAACTCTCTATGTAGAGAATGACTTTGAAGTTCTGATCCTTCTGACTTCCTCTGTCAACTTCTGGGACTCTAGGTAGGCAACACACTCGGTTTTATTTGGTGCTGAGGATAGAACCCAGAGCACTATACCAACAGAGCTATATCCTTAGCCCCCTCTCTCTAATTTTCATATATACTAGAGCAAGCTTTATTATGAGTTAAAAATAATACAGCTTAGTGGCATGGTCTTCCATTCCCCCTTTTTATCCTAAACATTATGGTTCATTTCACCTTGTTAAAAAAGTCAGTGAGCTGTATGAATAATATATATATGTATAAATTTAGAAAGTAGAATGACTGGGCATAACAATTGCTGAGTGAGTGTATGCTAAACTTTATTAGACACTGCCCAACATTACCCCCAAGTGGCTGTCCCAATTTATAGTCTCACAGAAGTGCAAGCCACATTATCACTGAAATGGTTTTGTGCCTTTGCCAGCTCACTTGCTGGCATTCTCTTTCTCTGACTGCCAAACAAGTTAGAGTTCTGTGCATGTACCTTTTGTCCAGCCATATAAACAACTTCCTTAAAGAGTCTGTTTCTTTTAATAAAGTTGCGACTTTTGTCATTTACTTTCACAACTGGAACAGTTTTCATTTTCCAGATACACATCTTTTTTGTTTCCAGAATCTATGTATCATAGATATTTTAAAATAATTTATAGGTTGCCATTTTAGCTTTTTTTTTGGATAATTTTTTTTATAAATGGAATTTATTTTTGATAATCCCATCCACCAAAATTTGACTCAGGATTATGTCACCTTGCAGCCAGCTTGGCCTTCCTAAAGTTTAAGAAGATCTTTTTCTGTATTTCCTTTAAGAAGCTGTCTATCTTAGCTTTCACATGTAGGCCTCTGCCTCATCTTGATTAATATATGCATGAAACTGAGGTCAAAGTTAGGTTTTTACACGGATATATTCAATTGTTCCAGCATCAATTATTGAAAAATCTGCCCTTTTCTTCTTTGTTCTTATTAATGCCTTTGTCACAGGCAAGGAGACAGATGCCTACATGATGACTATTCCTAGACAAACAGCTTTCATGTGATTAACCATGATCTTGCTACTGGGTAGTCACAGCATGTCTTGAAGTATCATACAGTGAGCCCTCCTACATTGCTCTTAATAATGACTGTTTTTGATTCTTCCCATTTCTGTGCACCTTTGAGAATCAGTTTATTAATGTTTTTCAAAAGCCTTTTGAGATTGATTAGAAATTCACTTATTCTACAGGTCAATTTCGAGAGAATTTCCATCTGTAATTTTAGTAATTTTAATGTGTTAACAGGATGTATTTGCTCTTTCATTTCAGTGAAATTTTTTAGCAGTCATTTTTTATTTCCAGTGAAGAGATCTTCAAATATTTTACTGACATTCCCTTTGGTATCATGTTAAACTTTTGAGCAAGGGAATCAGTGTTTGTTAGAACTAGTGAAATGATTTTTTTCATTACTTTCTACATCTTGGACATAGTTTAGGTGAGTTTTATAATTTGCTTCAAGAATCTTTTACTATTGGATTGGAGATTCAGGGTGTTAATTTATTTTTAATGATTTATTCACTTTTATGAGTTTGACTGTTTTGTCTGCATGTAAGTATACCACGTGTGCTTCATGTGTGTAGAGGCTAGAAAAGGGCATTGGGTCCCCTTGAGTTGTAATTACAGGTGGTTGTGAGCCACTATGTAGATGCTGGGAACAGGGCTCACTTTGCAATTGAAACAACTAAGCCATTTTTCTAGCTCTTGTTTCAGGTCACATAAGCATTCATATTGTTATAACTCTCAGAAGAAAGTTGAGTTGAACATTTAAGCAAAGTACAAAGAACATAGAACGTGACACTATTCTTGGTACCTGGAGCTGCTGTTAATCCTCAGAAAAGCCATTTTGCTTGACTTTGAATCTTTACATAGGATATATTCTCAGACCCAGACTTGCATGAGAAAACCAAGCATTTGCAATAAACTGAGGGAAGAGTGGGAACTTCAGGAAGGTCAGCTCAGTGTAGCCAGGCTCATGATGTTGTGCAGGCTGCCCCACAGTGTAGTATATGCCTTGTTACCTTTATATTACTTTGACAAGATACCATGACCAAGACAACTTAGATAAGAAAGAGTTTATGGGGGTCGTATTGCTCAGATGGTCTGTCCCTGACCATCTGAGTAGGGAATATGAAGGCAGGTATGCAGGCATGATGTTGAGGCAATAGCTGAGAAATTGTATCTTGGTTTCCAAGTAGAGGCAGAAAGAACTAACTGAGAATGATATGGGTTTTTAAAGCTTCAAGTTCTCCCGCCTCAGTGATATACTTTCTCTGTCAAGGCCATACACCTAATCCTTCCCAAGTAGTTCCATCAACTGGAGACCAAGCATCTTAGTATATGAACCTATGTAGATCATTCCCATTCAAACCACCACAGTAAAGAAGGCTAAATACTAGCTCACAGGAAGCACAGTGATGTTGTTACTGGGAAAGAATGACAGACAGCTCAGAGAAAGGCAAAGGTTAGTTCTTTGCCAGGAGAGATAAGAGTCAGCTTTGAGTTTGTCCACCTATAGTCACACTCATCAAGTAAAAACACAAACTCAGGAAATGATGGGCATAAGTAAATCAGAGTAGATAAGTTGCATAGGAGGGTGTGGTTCTCCCAGCTCTCATGTGAAGAGCTACATATGGGCCTGAGGAGAAGAAATAGCAGAGTATGGCCCTAAGAATATTGATTCCTAGGAAGGGTAGATTGTGGGTATTCAGAAGGAGAAGATGTAGAATTGGAAGCAAAAGCCATCATTCAGAATTCCCCGGTCAGTGCCCTTGGAGTCATTTTTAGAAATACCTTCCTGTTTATGTCAGTTCTCAAAGAATGCAGTGGGGTGAGTCACCAGCTGGGGAGACAACCTGTTTGGGATTAGGCACAGACAAGTTTGAGTTCAAATCCAGCTTTTAATAGAATGTAAGTAAAAAAACTTAGAAAATAAAAAAAAAAGTAATTTCAAGCTCTGCAAGTTTAGACTGAGAGCATGTAAAGGGGAAAAATAGTATTTGTTTGCAAAAATATCTTTCTAAATAAATAAATTACTGTCTAGGTAGTGTCTGTTATAATACTGCAATTAAATTACAAGATGCAAAAAAGGGAGTGGGACATTTTGTTTGCATGGGTGAAGGTGGGAAAGTAGAGGCCAGATTATTTCTAATGTTACTCCAAATGTCTAAGAAAATGAATTGAGCATCTAAGGGTCTGTGCAGTTGGCATTTTCTAGCCTTTGTACAGTCAAACCCATTGTCATTTTCTGTATATTTATTCCCTTTATCATTTCATGATGAATTTTGTTGGCATATAAATTATTTTGACCATGAAGTGGTCATAAAGTGGCAGATTCTGGGAAAACTCTGGTCAGGTTTTGTTAGATCAAGCCTGGCATCCAGTTGGCAGAGGCCACTTCTCCCACAATCCCCGGGCCACTTGGCTGCAGTGGTGCTGATGGAGAAGGCTCCATTTGGCTTCACATTTCAGACAAGCCTAATGAACATCATTAGAGAAATATAAAAGGGGTGATGGATGACTTAAATGAAGTCGCATGAATAGTGCTGCTCACATTTGCATCTGACTCAGGGCCAAGAGGAAGACTGAAACTCTGGGTGAGGTAATGAAGACGCTAAGGGTGCAGGATGCTTGTCATTGTGGTTGAAGTGAAGTAGGCCGAACTTGATAGGAAGAAAAATCATGACCCTGCCTCAAGACTAGGAAATAAATCAAGCTCTGCAAATGTAGCGACAAGGCCTGAGTTCAATGTGAAAAGATTGATTAATTTGGCTTTAATAGGTGATAAAACCCACACGTCAAAAACATGATAAACTAGATGGAGAAAAAGACAAAAACTAGTTAGAACTGCAAAGTATGACAGCAAGAGTGGGCAGGTATATTTTTTTTTTTTTTTTTTTTTTTTAATTTAATTTTATTTTATTTTTTTAATTTACATTCCAAATCACTTCCCCTTTCCCGTTTCCTCCCTCCCCGAAAGTCCCATAAGCCCCCTTCCCTCCCTCTTTTCTCCGTTCAACCCCCTCTCATTACTCTGTCCTGGCGTTCCCCTACATCCAGTCTTTCCAGGACCAGGGGTCTCTCCTTCCATCTTTTTAGAAATCTATTGATATGCTGATTGTGTCTAGGGTATTCTGAGATTCTGGGTCAATATCCCCTTATCAGTGACTTCATACCATGTGTGATCTTTTGTGATTGGGTTACCTCCCTAAGGATGATATTTTCAAGTTCTGACCATTTGCCTAGGAATTTCGTGAATTCATTGTTTTTAATTGCAGAGTAGTATTCCATTGTGTAAATATACCACATCTTCTGAATCCATTCCTCCGTTGAGGGACATCTGGGTTCTTTCCAGCTTCTGGCTATTATAAATAAGGCTGCTATGAATATAGTGGAGCATGTGTCCTTATTGCATGCAGGTAAAGTCTCTGGGTATATGCCCAGGAGTGGTATAGCCGGATCCTCCGGAAGTGTCATGCCCAGTTTTCTGAGGAGCCGCCAGACTGCTTTCCAGAGTGGTTGTACCAGCCTGCAATTCCACCAGCAGTGGAGGAGTGTTCCTCTTTCTCCACATCCTCGCCAACAACTGCTGTCTCCTGTGTTTTTGATCTTAGCCATCCTGACTGGTGTGAGATGGAATCTCAGGGTTGTTTTGATTTGCATTTCCCTAATGACTAAGGATGATGAACATCTCTTTAGGTGCTTCTCAGCCATTAGATATTCTTCAGGTGAGAACTCTTTGTGGAGCTCTGTACCCCATTTTTTAATAGGGTTACTTGCCTCTCTGGAGTTTAACTTCTTGAGTTCTTTGTATATCTTGGATATTAGCCCTCTGTCGGATGTAAGGTTGGTAAAGATCATTTCCCAGTTAGTTGGTTGCCGCTTTGTCTTTTTGACGGTGTCTTTTGCCTTGCAAAAACTTTGTAATTTAATGAGGTCCCATTTGTCTATTCTTGATCTTAGAGTATAAGCTATTGGAGTTCTGTTCAGGAAATTCTCCCCTGTGCCCATATGTTCAAGGTTCTTCCCTAGTTTCCCTTCTATTAGTTTCAGTGTGTCTGGTTTTATGTGGAGATCTTTGATCCACTTAGAATTGAGCTTAGTGCAAGGAGATAAGGATGGGTCAATTTGCATTCTTCTGCATGTTGACCTCCAGCTGAGCCAGCACCATTTGTTGAAAAGGCTATCTTTTTTCCACTGGATGGTTTTAGCTCCTTTGTCAAAGATCAAGTGACCATAGGAGTGTGGATTCATTTCTGGGTCTTCAATTCTGTTCCATTGATCTACATGTCTGTTACTGTACCAATACCATGCAGTTTTTAACACTATTGCTCTGTAGTACAGCTTGAGGTCCGGGATACTGATTCCCCCAGAGGTTCTTTTACTCTTGAGAATAGTTTTAGCTATTCTGGGTTTTCTGTTATTCCAGATGAATTTTTGAATTGCTCTTTCTAACTCTATGAAGAATTGAGTTGGGATTTTGATGGGGATTGCATTGAATCTGTGTATTACTTTTGGTAAGATGCTCATTTTTACTATATTAATCCTGCCAATCCATGAGCATGGCAGATTTTTCCATCTTCCGAGGTCTTCTTCAATTTCTTTCTTCAGAGACTTGAAGTTCTTGTCATACAGATCTTTCACTTGTTTGGTTAGCGTCACGCCAAGATACTTAATATGGTTTGTGGCTATCGTAAAGGGTATTATTTCTCTTACTTCTTTCTCAGCCTGCTTATCCTTTGAGTATAGGAAGGCTTCTGACTTGCTTGAGTTGATTTTATATCCGGCCACTTTGCTGAAGTCGTTTATCAGCTGTAGGAGTTCTCTGGTGGAGTTCTTTGGGTCGCTTATGTATACTATCATATCGTCTGCAAATAGTGATAGTTTGACTTCTTCCTTTCCAATTTGTATCCCTTTGACCTCTTTTTCTTGTCTAATTGCTCTAGCTAGAACTTCAAGTACTATATTGAAAAGATATGGAGAGAGAGGGCAGCCTTGTCTAGTCCCTGATTTTAGTGGGATTGCTTCAAGTTTCTCTCCGTTTAGATTGATGCTGGCTACTGGTTTGCTGTAAATTGCTTTTACTATGTTTAGATATGGGCCTTGAATTCCTGATCTTTCCAAGACCTTTAGCATGAAAGGATGCTGAATTTTGTCAAATGCTTTCTCAGCATCTAATGAGATGACCATGTGGTTTTTTTCTTTGAGATTGTTTATGTAGTGGATTACATTGATGGATTTCCTTATATTGAACCATCCCTGCATCCCTGGGATGAAGCCTACTTGATCGTGGTGAATGATCGTTTTGATGTGTTCTTGGATTCGGTTGGCAAGAATTTTATTGAGTATTTTTGCATCGATATTCATAAGAGAGATTGGCCTGAGATTCTCTTTCTTTGTCGGATCTTTGTGTGCTTTTGGTATTAGTGTAATTGTGGCTTCATAGAACGAGTTGGGTAGTGTTCCTTCTGTTTCTATTTTGTGGAACAGTTTGAAGAGTATTGGTGTTAGGTCTTCTTTGAAGGTCTGATAGAATTCTGCACTAAAACCATCTGGACCTGTGCTTTTTTTGGTTGGAAGACTTCCAATGACAACTTCTATTTCTTCAGGGGTTATAGGACGGTTTAGATGGTCTATTTGATCCTGATTTAATTTTGGTACTTGGTATCTGTCAAGGAAATTGTCCATTTCCTCAAGATTTTCTAGTTGTGTTGAATACAGGTTTTGTAGTAGGATCTGATGATTTTTTGAATTTCCTCAGTTTCTGTTGTTATCTCTCCCTTTTCGTTTCTGATTTTATTAATTTGGATACTATCTCTGTGCCCTCTGGTTAGTCTGGCTAAGGGCTTATCTATCTTGTTGATTTTCTCAAAGAACCAACTCCTCGTTTTGTTGATTCTTTGTATGGTTTTATTTGTTTCTACTTGATTGATTTCAGCCCTGAGTTTGATGATTTCCTGCCTTCTACTCCTCTTTGGTGTATTTGCTTCTTTTTGTTCCAGGGCTTTCAGGTGTGCCATTAAGCTGTTAGTGTATGCTGTCTCCCGTTTCTTTTTGGCGGCACTCAGGGCTATGAATTTTCCTCTTAGCACTGCTTTCATTGTGTCCCATAAGTTAGGGTATGTTGTGCCTTCATTTTCATTAACTTTCAAAAAGTCTTTGATTTCTTTCTTTATTTCCACCTTGACCAAGTTATCATTGAGTAGAGCATTGTTCAGCCTCCATGTGTACGTGGGTTTTCTTTTGTTTTTGTTGCCATTGAAGACCACCCTTATTCCATAGTGATCTGATAGGAGGCATGGGATTATTTCTATCTTCTTGTATCTGTTGAGGTCTGATTTGTGACCAATTATATGGTCAATTTTGGAGAAGGTACCATGAGGAGCTGAGAAGAAGGTGTATTCTTTAGCTCTAGGATGAAATGTTCTATATATATCAGTTAGTTCCATTTGGTCCAAGGCTTCAATTAGATTCACTGTGTCCCTGTTTAGTTTCTGCTTTCCTGAACGATCCATTTCAGAGAGCGGGGTGTTGAAGTCACCCACTATTATTGTGTGCGGTGCGATGTGTGCTTTGAGTTTTAGTAAAGTTTCTTTTACGAATGAGGGTGCCCTTGCATTTGGAGCATAGATATTCAGGATTGAGAGTTCTTGATGGTGGATTTTTCCCTTGATCAGTATGTAGTGTCCTTCTGTGTCTTTTTTGATGACTTTGGGTTGAAAATCAATTTTATCCGATATTAGGATGGCTACTCCACCTCGTTTCTTGGGGCCATTTGCTTGTAAAATTGTTTTCCAGCCTTTTACTCTGAGGTAGTGTTTGTCTTTGACACTGAGGTGCGTTTCCTGCATGCAGCAAAAAGCTGGGTCCTGTTTACGTATCCAGTCTGCTAGTCTATGTCTTTTAATTGGGGAATTGAGACCATTGATATTAAGAGAGATTAAGGCATAGTGATTATTGCCATCTGCCATTCTTGACGCTATCTTTATGTTTGAGTGGTTATCTACTTTTGGGTTTGATTCAAGAAGGTTATTATCTCATTTTTTCCAGGGTGTTGTTTCTCTCCCTGTATTGGAGGTTTCCACCTATTATCCGTTGCAGGGCTGGATTTGTGGAAAGATATTGTGAAAATTTGGTTTTATCATGGAATATCTTGGTCTCTCCATCTATGGTGATTGAGAGTTTTGCTGGGTATAGTAGTCTAGGCTGGCATTTGTGCTGTCTTAGTGTCTGCATGAGATCTGCCCAGGATCTTCTGGCTTTCATAGTCTCTGGTGAGAAGTCTGATGTGATTCGGATAGGTCTTCCTTTGTATGTTACTTGGCCCTTTTCTCTTACTGCATTTAGTATTCTTTCTTTGTTTAGAACATTCGGTGTTTTGATTATTATGTGACGGGAGGTATTTCTGTTCTGGTCCAGTCTGTTTGGAGTTCTGTAGGCTTCTTGTATGTTCATCGGCATCTCTCTCTTTAAGTTAGGGAAGTTTTCCTCCATAATTTTGTTGAAGATGTTTACTGGCCCTTTAAGTTGCAAATCTTCACTCTCATCTATACCTATAATCCTTAGGTTTGGTCTTCTCATTGTGTCCTGGATTTCCTGGATGTTTTGGGTTACGCGTTTTTTGCATTTTGCATTTTCTTTGACTGTTGAGTCGATGCTTTCTATGGAATCTTCAGCACCTGAGATTCTTTCTTCCATCTCTTGTATTCTATTGTTGATGTTTGCATCTATGACTCCTGATTTCTTCCCAAGGTTTTCTATCTCCAAAGTTGTCTCCCTTTGTGATTTCTTAGTTGTTTCTACTTCCTTTTTTAGTTCCTGGATGGATTTGCTGAGATCCTTCACTTGTTTGTTTGTATTTTCCTGTATTTCTTTAAGGTAATTTTGCATTACCTCTTTCAGGATTTCTTCCTGATGACCCACGTTCTCCTGCATTTCTCTGAGCGATTTTTGTGTTTCCTCCTCATGGGATTCCATCTGTTGATCCATCGTCTCCTGCATTTCTTTAAGCAGTTCTCGTGTTTCCTTTGTAAGGGCATCTAACCGTTGATTCATTTCTTTAAGCAATTTTTGTGTTGCCTCCTTATGGGCATCCGTCTGTTGACCCATATTCTTCTGCATTTCTTTATGCAAATTTTGTGATTCCTTTGTGAGTGCATCTACCCGTTGATTCATCTCGTTAAGCGATTTTTGTGTTGTCTCCTTGTGCGCCTCCATCTTTTGATCCATGTTCTCCCGCATTTCTCTAAGCGATTTTTGTGTTTCCTTTGTAAGGGCTTCTAACCGTTGATTCATGGTCTCCTGTAACTCTTTATGAGATTTATTTGTGTCCTTCTTGTGATCCTCTAATAGCATCATGAGAAGTGATTTTAAATCCAGATCTTGTCTTTCGGGTGTGGTGGGGTATCCAGGACTTGCTGCTGTTGGAGAGTTGGGTTCGGATGGTCCTACATTACTTTGATTACTGTTAGTAACATTCCTACGTTTGCCTTTTGCCATCTGGATACCTCTGGTGTTAGTTGGTCCTGCTGCCACTGGCTGTTGGTTGGACCTCCTGTGAGCCTGCAAAGCTATTTCTGCCCCCCCCTGGATTACCAGGATTCCCCTGGCACCGATTTCTGGGGCCTGCCTGCTCCTGAGTGACTTTGGAGCCCTAATGTGCTTTGCCCCAAGTGATCTTATATTGGGGAGGCCTTGCACATCTAAAGGCTCAGCCTAGTGGATTCCTGGAGCAGAGGTCGCCAAAGGGAGGCTGGCAGGCTCCTGCCCTGTGCAGGGGTGTGTGATCTCTCCTGGGGGGGGGAGGGGGCGTCCCTCTGCCAGGCAGAAGTCCCACAGCAGATCTGGCGCGCTGGTCACTGCAGATCAGCCCAGCACCTGGGAGCAGGTTACACACAAGCTGCCTGAACCCGAAGCGATATTATGCCTGTCTGTCTCTGAGCCTGGTGGTCCCAACTACCTGGTCACTGGAGCAAAGATGGCGGAGGGCACTCTCCGTGGCGCTGCTCACCCTGTGGTCACGATGGCCCGCCGATCTGGCACCCAGACGACCACAGCGCCAACCCGCCCTCGGGCACAGAAGGAAGCCCCAACAGGCCGTGTCCCAAGTGATGTTATATTGGGGGGAGAGCCTGGGTACCGGTCTCTCCAGCGCAGTCCGCGGGAACAGAGGTCGCGGAAGGGAAGCTGGCGGGCTCCCTCCCTGCGCAGGGTCCCTCCACCAGGCAGAAGGTCCCACCGCGGAACTGGCGCGCTGGTTACTGCAGATCAGCCCAGCACCTGGGAGCAGGTTACACCCAAGCTGCCTGAAACCGAAGCGATATTATGCCTGTCTGTCTCTGAGCCTGGCGGTCCCAACTACCTGGTCACTGGAGCAAAGATGGCGGAGGGCAGTCTCCGTGGCGCCGCTCACCCTGTGGTCACGATGGCCCGCCGATCTGGCGCCCAGACGACTACAGCGCCAACCCGCCCTCGGGCACAGACGGAAGCCCCAACAGGCCGTGTCCCAAGTGATGTTATATCGGGGGGGGAGAGCCTGGGTACCGGTCTCTCCAGCGCAGTCCGCGGGAACAGAGGTCGCGGAAGGGAAGCTGGCGGGCTCCCTCCCTGCGCGGGGTCCCTCCAGCAGGCAGAAGGTCCCACCGAGGAACTGGCGCGCTGGTTACTGCAGATCAGCCCAGCACCTGGGAGCAGGTTACACCCAAGCTGCCTGAAACCGAAGCGATATTATGCCTGTCTGTCTCTGAGCCTGGCGGTCCCAACTACCTGGTCACTGGAGCAAAGATGGCGGAGGGCAGTCCGGGCAGGTATATTTAAGAAATATTTCTTGTCAATAAGGGGGAGAAAAAAGCTCCATTAGAAAATGAAGAATATAATAATCAGGAGAGAAGGGATCAAAAACCATCAAACAGCATGTGCAAAATATTTACTCACAGTATTTAAAAACACAAGGAATGGCTTACGAACTCTACATCAGGTGGTAGAAGGAAGCTGAGAAGAGTGGACGGAGGGGAAACTGCAGTTAGGAAATATTGTGGGTAAGAAGAATCTACTTAAAAAAAGGAAAGAAAAGAAAAAGAAAAAGAAAAAAGAAAGAAAAGAAAAGCGCTTTGTCCTTTGAATCAGGGATTTCACAATTCCTTTTAAAATCAGCCTCCTTTTCATTTCTCTTCCCCACTCCATTCTCTATATAGTGGATAGATGCATGAAGTGAATGTGTATCATACGTATATGCAAATTATATATGTGTGTATTTACATATGTGTATCATAGATGATAACATAGATATTCTATGTATAGTAAAACATTCAAGAATTCTTGGTGGAGAATATTGGCACAGTTGGTTAAAAGATTATATATATGTATACATATAATATATATGTACATATTAATATATATGTATATATATATCTTAGTATTTGCATTATGGTTTGACTACTTCTCTCATCCATTGGCTCTTTCCCCATCTTTTTTCTCAGGTGTTGTTCTATAATGCACGTCTCCAAAAACCATGTCAGTTTTGCCACTGGAAAGCCTAGCTTGTGATGGCTGCTGAGTTTTTAAAAGTAACCTATAGACCTAAACATAAACATTGAAAAAAAATTGTATTTTACAGAGGTGCATTGGAAAGAGAAATGGCAAACTCCAAAACATTGACGATATTTTTGTTTTGATAGTGTGAATATGCACAGTTGCCTTCTCTTTGCGCCTTTTCTCCACTTTCCACATTCCCTGCACTGAGCTTTATTACGTTTAATTACAGGGGCTGCCAGAGTGCTCTTACTATGGCTGTATTTAGCAGCAAGGGAAGGTAGCAATGGGGATGTAATGGGTGATATTTGTCAACTGCTGACAATGAGGCTGAACTGCAATAGATTTTTCTTTATTTGTTCAGTTCCATCTTATAGGGGCACATTATCATCCCTTCCTCATACAGAAGGATCGAAAGAGTAAATACTTTGCACAATGGAGGGAAACAAGGGTCTGAACCTTTTTGAACAAGGGTCTGTCCTCAGCATTTGTGCTTATCTGCGGCATTCACATCTTGACTTGTTCCCAGGTGACGTTGCTAGGAGATCTTCACACTTCTCCCCTGATAGTGCTCAGCTCATCTTTGTCCTGCCCCATGCCCCTTATTTTACTTACAGGGCCTGATTTGTCACTGCCTCAACACACAGGCCCCCCACACTAGCCTTCCTGTTCTCTGGCTTCCTCCCACTTGGTCCCTGAGTACCATGGGGTGTAAGCCTGGGTTGCTCTTCCTCAGCTCAGTGTGTAATTGCCTACTCCTATTCTATGTGTTCAGTTTGGCCGCTCTTTGAATGGCTGCCCTTTCTGGTTCCTATCTGAGACTGTCTTCTTGCCTGATTGCTCCTTGTAGTTGTTCCCTGGTTTCTGCCCTTTGTTCAACTGTGGCTGTTGGCATCTGGTTGACTCTTGGATTAGTTACTTGTCTTGTTGCTGGAACTAAATACCTGTCAAAACCAACATAAGGAAGTGGATTTTATTTTGTCTTATAGTTTGAGAGACCCTCATTGTGGGAAGTTATGGTAACAGGAGTATGAAGGAGCTGGTCACACTGCACCTACAGGCTATAAGAAGAGAGAGATGAATGCCCATGCAATATCAAATCTCTCTTTCTCCCACCCCTCTATCTTTCTCCTTTCTTTCTTTTTCCTCTCTCCTTTTCCTCTCTCTCTTTTCCAATCTCTCTCTCTCTCTCTCTCTCTCAGTTTGGACCTGAGCCCAGGGATGGTGACACACTCATACTGAGGCGGAATCTTTCCATCTCAGTTAAACCTCTGTGGAAACTCTGTCACATGCTTAGATGTTTATTGCCTACATGATTTTAAATTCCACAGAGATGACAATATTAACCATCAAAACTTGTATACTGTTTATTCCTTTAGAAATGTAGTGTAGCATATGTGGGCACTGGGACCAGTTATTTCTTTACCAATAGTACACTATTGGGCATCACTTTTCTGAGCCTTAATTTCTATATATATATATATATATATATATATATATATATATATATATATATGAATGCATGCTTAAATTTGAATGCTACTTGGCATATCATCATATACCTCAGCATCACCTACTGAGATCCCAGCACAGTATTTGACTTATGTTGGGGTTCAATACATTACTCTTGAATAAAAAAGAAAGAAGCTTGGCTTTTATAGTGGCTTGAGGGAATGTCCAACATAGATTCATGTATTTGAATATTTAAAGCTAAGTTGGAGGAACTGTTTGGGAAAGATTAAGAGGTGTCTCCTTTTTGGAAGAGTTGTGCCTAAGGGGCAGGCTTGGAGGTTTCAAAAGACTTGGGTGGTTTCCAGTACTTGGCTTCTGCCTTATGATTATGGATCAAGATGCGAGCTCTCAGCCGCCTGTAGAGATGATATCTCATGTACTGTGTAAAAGCATTTATCTGTCAATTAAAAAGCCTTTGGTCAATGGGCTGAGGCAGGATCAGAAGGTAGGAAATTTGGGAGAGAGAGAGAGAGAGACAGAGACAGAGACAGAGACAGAGACAGAGAGGATTCTGGGAAACTGGTGCAGGAGGATTGCCCCAGGAACTCTGGAGGAGAATAGACACATGAAAATTGAGCAAAGATAACTGCCATGTGGTGTACAAATATTAAAATAACGAGGTGATTAAGTTATGAGCTAGTCGGAGAACGAGCCAAAGCTTATGGCCAATGTGTTTGTAAGTGAATTTAAGTCTCAGAGTTGTTATTGCACAGGGAGGAGCACGGATAGAAAACCATATAACTTACAGAAAACACCATACTGTAGCTGTGTCTTCCTTCTACAGCCCGAACTCTAATCCTCTGAAACCAGCAGCCCAATTAAATGTTTTCTTTTATAAGCTGCCTTGGTCATGGCATATTATTACAGCAACTGAAAAGTAATTATTTATGTAATTCACACACACACACACACACACACACACACACACACACACACATTAATTAGACCAATTGCGTACCAGGTTGCAGAAAGAATGAATTAAGGATGAATACTACACACACTATACGTTGGTAGGAAAACATGAATGAATGAATGAATGAATGAATGAGTCTCTGGTTTGATTATGTTAGTTTACAAAGTAGCAAACAGGACACTCAAACCTGAGATCTCCCTGGGGGTCACTGTTGCCTGCTAAGAGAATCTGGAGTCCTTTCAAGGAAACATCAAGGGACAGGTAGAAATTTAAAAAGAACTGGAAGGGGGGTTGATGTTTGCAGAGTGTGCAAAGTAAAGAATCAAGAAGAATTAAAATTTCTTTACTAAGGAAAAGAGAAAGATGTCCAGAATACTGACAGTAAGAGCCATTGTGGCTGAATCCAAGACAAAGTCTGGCTGCCCCAGCAGGTGTTTTTGAACTTGGTTTCCAGCTTTGGCTGTGATCAGTGGTCAGTTCACAGCAAGGTGTCCTTTGAAAGCAACAGTGGCTTCTTTCTTCTGTGTGACAGCCACGCTATTTCACCAGGAGTCCATGATATAGACCTTCGACAGGAAAGCCCTTTGCTTGGTCCTTGAGTAACGTGCATGAAAGCCTGTACACTCATCTTCTAGACTTATAAACACTCCATTTTCACACACACACACACACACACACACACACACACACACAAACACACACACACACCGCATGCAAAGAGCCAAAGTAGTCTTAGAGTAGAAATAAGTCTTTGTGAACTGATTAAGAGCCATTGTCTCCATTAACAACTCTCCTATGATTGCTTTCCCTGCCAAACAGTGTCTTAGCCTTCTGGCCTCTCTTCTCTTCTATTTGGCTGGTGCCCATTTGTTAGCAATCGTTAAACAGGGTTGATTTCTCCTTGTTGCCATTGCGGCAATTACCTTACTGATCTGAACTGTGTGTATCTGTGTATCCCTCTCTCTCAGTCCTTCCTTTAAACTAAAGTCAGAATAATCATTCCCAATGTCAATCCTTCTATTCTTTGTTTAAGACACTTCATAGGTCTTATGTTGGTCTTATAATGACATGCTGTCTTCTTAGTCTACCTTGAAGGCTCTTTATGACCCAGCCCTGCTTCTCCAGACTCACTGAGGCTCCACCAACATCTCCCACTCTGCTCTAGTCACACAGATCTGATCTTCTCTGGTTCTTCGAGGGAATTGTGGTCTCTTCTCTTCAGCTTACTCCTGTCCCTTGCCAGCCCTGTTCCAAGTGAATGCTTCTCTCTTTTCCTTAGTTCTCAACACTGCTGTCTGCTACTTTCTTGATGAATCTCATCCTGCTGGATTCTATCATCGGATTTTAATAAATATTAAAATGTTTTATTTTAATACATGTATGACATATGCTGCCCTCCAAAGTGTTCACTCTCTAAGGGGATCCATGTCTGCTAGGCTCACCTTCTGTTTCCATTATTTTCCACAATGCCAAGAACACAAAATGAAGTCGATATGAACCACATTCCTCCAAGTAGAATATGATTTTCTTGAAACTGTTAACCCCTTGCATCATTGTGTGGGACATAATTAAGTGCTAAGTGAATAATTATTGTACCTGTGAATGGAAATGGAGCTAGATGCATGACAACTGGTCAGTTGCACACTTGTTCCTTCCAGATGATATCTTGAGCAGGTCACTGTTTTGTGGTTCAGTTTTCTCACCTGTAAACTAGGCTATGTGGAAGCATCACACCAAAGTGGAAGGCGAAGTATGCTTCACAGTGATTATCAATTCAATAGAAGTGGAATCAATTAGCAGTGGAATTGGCCAGAAGGGACAGGAAGATGATGTAGGGATGGAAAGGACTGGACAAGAATCAGCAGACTGCTGAAAGGTAAGTCTTCAGAAGAAGTAAGAACCAGAATTTGTTCCTCGTGTCCCCGCTCAGTACCTGAGAGCATCTTAGGTGCTGTAGGCATTTTATCTGATAGAAATACTCATGTGAAGTGAGTCTCATTTCCCTCTTCTGTAGAGATTTTGAGAAGAGTTACTTGCCTGGGATCACACAAGCACTAAGCCAGAATTATAGCTCATCTCATACGAGTCCTGAGTTTATATTCTTTTCCCTGTCCTGTTTGTTTATTTCTTTCTGTTTGTCTGCCTGCCTATCTATCTTATCTTATCTATCTATCTATCTATCTATCTATCTATCTATCTATCTATCTATCTATCTATCTATCTATCTATCTATCTATCATCTATCTATGTGTGTATATATGTATATGTGTGTATTATACATGTATGTATGCATGTATGCATACCAGTCAAGCACATGGCAGACCTGGCAAGCAGTCATCAGTTCCTGGAGATGGTTTGGTTTTCATCATACTTGATACATTTTCTGAACTTATGATTCTGCCAGATCCCGTCTAGTATTCAAGCTATAACTTCTCTGTCATTTGCATATTTTTTTTAATTTTATTTTTTTAATTTACATTCCAAATCACTTCCCCTTTCCCGTTTCCTCCCTCCCCGAAAGTCCCATAAGCCCCCTTCCCTCCCTCTTTTCTCCATTCAACCCCCTCTCGTTACTCTGTCCTGGCGTTCCCCTACATCCAGTCTTTCCAGGACCAGGGGTCTCTCCTTCCATCTTCTTAGAAATCTATTGATATGCGGATTGTGTCTAGGGTATTCCGAGATTCTGGGTCAATATCCCCTTATCAATGACTGCATACCATGTGTGTTCTTTTGTGATTGGGTTACCTCACTAAGGATGATATTTTCAAGTTCTGACCATTTGCCTAGGAATTTCGTGAATTCATTGTTTTTAATTGCAGAGTAGTATTCCATTGTGTAGATATACCACATCTTCTGAATCCATTCCTCCGTTGAGGGACATCTGGGTTCTTTCCAGCTTCTGGCTATTATAAATAAGGCTGCTATGAATATAGTGGAGCATGTGTCCTTATTGCATGCAGGTAAAGTCTCTGGGTATATGCCCAGGAGTGGTATAGCCGGATCCTCCGGGAGTGTCATGCCCAGTTTTCTGAGGAACCGCCAGACTGCTTTCCAGAGTGGTTGTACCAGCCTGCAATTCCACCAGCAGTGGAGGAGTGTTCCTCTTTCTCCACATCCTCGCCAACAACTGCTGTCTCCTGTGTTTTTGATCTTAGCCATCCTGACTGGTGTGAGATGGAATCTCAGGGTTGTTTTGATTTGCATTTCCCTAATGACTAAGGATGATGAACATCTCTTTAGGTGCTTCTCAGCCATTAGATATTCTTCAGGTGAGAACTCTTTGTGTAGCTCTGTACCCCATTTTTTAATAGGGTTACTTGCCTCTCTGGAGTTTAACTTCTTGAGTTCTTTGTATATCTTGGATATTAGCCCTCTGTCGGATGTAAGGTTGGTAAAGATCATTTCCCAGTTAGTTGGTTGCCGCTTTGTCTTTTTGACAGTGTCTTTTGCCTTGCAAAAACTTTGTAATTTAATGAGGTCCCATTTGTCTATTCTTGATCTTAGAGCATAAGCTATTGGAGTTCTGTTCAGGAAATTCTCCCCTGTGCCCATATGTTCAAGGTTCTTCCCTAGTTTCCCTTCTATTAGTTTCAGTGTGTCTGGTTTTATGTGGAGATCTTTGATCCACTTAGAATTGAGCTTAGTGCAAGGAGATAAGGATGGGTCAATTTGCATTCTTCTGCATGTTGACCTCCAGCTGAGCCAGCACCATTTGTTGAAAAGGCTATCTTTTTTCCACTGGATGGTTTTAGCTCCTTTGTCAAAGATCAAGTGACCATAGGAGTGTGGATTCATTTCTGGGTCTTCAATTCTGTTCCATTGATCTACATGTCTGTTACTGTACCAATACCATGCAGTTTTTAACACTATTGCTCTGTAGTACAGCTTGAGGTCCGAGATACTGATACCCCCAGAGGTTCTTTTACTCTTGAGAATAGTTTTAGCTATTCTGGGTTTTCTGTTATTCCAGATGAATTTTTGAATTGCTCTTTCTAACTCTATGAAGAATTGAGTTGGGATTTTGATGGGGATTGCATTGAATCTGTGTATTACTTTTGGTAAGATGCTCATTTTTACTATATTAATCCTGCCAATCCATGAGCATGGCAGATTTTTCCATCTTCTGAGGTCTTCTTCAATTTCTTTCTTCAGAGACTTGAAGTTCTTGTCATACAGATCTTTCACTTGTTTGGTAGGAGTCACGCCAAGATACTTAATATGGTTTATGGCTATCGTGAAGGGTATTATTTCTCTTACTTCTTTCTCAGCCTGCTTATCCTTTGAGTATAGGAAGGCTTCTGACTTGCTTGAGTTGATTTTATATCCGGCCACTTTGCTGAAGTCGTTTATCAGCTGTAGGAGTTCTCTGGTGGAGTTCTTTGGGTCGCTTATGTATACTATCATATCGTCTGCAAATAGTGATAGTTTGACTTCTTCCTTTCCAATTTGTATCCCTTTGACCTCTTTTTCTTGTCTAATTGCTCTAGCTAGAACTTCAAGTACTATATTGAAAAGATATGGAGAGAGAGGGCAGCCTTGTCTAGTCCCTGATTTTAGTGGGATTGCTTCAAGTTTCTCTCCATTTAGATTGATGCTGGCTACCGGTTTGCTGTAAATTGCTTTTACTATGTTTAGATATGGGCCTTGAATTCCTGATCTTTTCAAGACCTTTAGCATGAAAGGATGCTGAATTTTGTCAAATGCTTTCTTAGCATCTAATGAGATGACCATGTGGTTTTTTTCTTTGAGATTGTTTATGTAGTGGATTACATTGATGGATTTCCTTATATTGAACCATCCCTGCATCCCTGGGATGAAGCCTACTTGATCGTGGTGAATGATCGTTTTGATGTGTTCTTGGATTCGGTTGGCAAGAATTTTATTGAGTATTTTTGCATCGATATTCATAAGAGAGATTGGCCTGAGATTCTCTTTCTTTGTCGGATCTTTGTGTGCTTTTGGTATTAGTGTAATTGTGGCTTCATAGAACGAGTTGGTAGTGTTCCTTCTGTTTCTATTTTGTGGAACAGTTTGAAGAGTATTGGTGTTAGGTCTTCTTTGAAGGTCTGATAGAATTCTGCACTAAAACCATCTGGACCTGTGCTTTTTTTGGTTGGAAGACTTCCAATGACAACTTCTATTTCTTCAGGGGTTATAGGACGGTTTAGATGGTCTATTTGATCCTGATTTAATTTTGGTACTTGGTATCTGTCAAGGAAATTGTCCATTTCCTCAAGATTTTCTAGTTGTGTTGAATACAGGTTTTTGTAGTAGGATCTGATGATTTTTTGAATTTCCTCAGTTTCTGTTGTTATCTCTCCCTTTTCGTTTCTGATTTTATTAATTTGGATACTATCTCTGTGCTCTCTGGTTAGTCTGGCTAAGGGCTTATCTATCTTGTTAATTTTCTCAAAGAACCAACTCCTCGTTTTGTTGATTCTTTGTATGGTTTTATTTGTTTCTACTTGATTGATTTCAGCCCTGAGTTTGATGATTTCCTGCCTTCTACTCCTCTTTGGTGTATTTGCTTCTTTTTGTTCCAGGGCTTTCAGGTGTGCCATTAAGCTGTTAGTGTATGCTGTCTCCCGTTTCTTTTTGGCGGCACTCAGGGCTATGAATTTTCCTCTTAGCACTGCTTTCATTGTGTCCCATAAATTAGGGTATGTTGTGCCTTCATTTTCATTAACTTTCAAAAAGTCTTTGATTTCTTTCTTTATTTCCACCTTGCCCAAGTTATCATTGAGTAGAGCATTGTTCAGCCTCCATGTGTACGTGGGTTTTCTTTTGTTTTTGTTGCCATTGAAGACCACCCTTATTCCATAGTGATCTGATAGGAGGCATGGGATTATTTCTATCTTCTTGTATCTGTTGAGGTCTGATTTGTGACCAATTATATGGTCAATTTTGGAGAAGGTACCATGAGGAGCTGAGAAGAAGGTGTATTCTTTAGCTCTAGGATGAAATGTTCTATATATATCAGTTAGTTACATTTGGTCCAAGGCTTCAATTAGATTCACTGTGTCCCTGTTTAGTTTCTGCTTTCCTGAACGATCCATTTCAGAGAGCGGGGTGTTGAAGTCACCCACTATTATTGTGTGCGGTGCGATGTGTGCTTTGAGTTTTAGTAAAGTTTCTTTTACGAATGAGGGTGCCCTTGCATTTGGAGCATAGATATTCAGAATTGAGAGTTCTTGATGGTGGATTTTTCCCTTGATCAGTATGTAGTGTCCTTCTGTGTCTTTTTTGATGACTTTAGGTTGAAAATCAATTTTATCCGATATTAGGATGGCTACTCCACCTCGTTTCTTGGGGCCATTTGCTTGTAAAATTGTTTTCCAGCCTTTTACTCTGAGGTAGTGTTTGTCTTTGACACTGAGGTGCGTTTCCTGCATGCAGCAAAATGCTGGGTCCTGTTTACGTATCCAGTCTGCTAGTCTATGTCTTTTAATTGGGGAATTGAGACCATTGATATTGAGAGATTAAGGCATAGTGATTATTGCCATCTGCCATTCTTGACGCTATCTTTATGTTTGAGTGGTTATCTACTTTTGGGTTTGATTCAAGAAGGTTATTATCTCATTTTTTTCCAGGGTGTTGTTTCTCTCCCTGTATTGGAGGTTTCCACCTATTATCCGTTGCAGGGCTGGATTTGTGGAAAGATATTGTGAAAATTTGGTTTTATCATGGAATATCTTGGTCTCTCCATCTATGGTGATTGAGAGTTTTGCTGGGTATAGTAGTCTAGGCTGGCATTTGTGCTGTCTTAGTGTCTGCATGAGATCTGCCCAGGATCTTCTGGCTTTCATAGTCTCTGGTGAGAAGTCTGATGTGATTCGGATAGGTCTTCCTTTGTATGTTACTTGGCCCTTTTCTCTTACTGCTTTTAGTATTCTTTCTTTGTTTAGAACATTCGGTGTTTTGATTATTATGTGACGGGAGGTATTTCTGTTCTGGTCCAGTCTGTTTGGAGTTCTGTAGGCTTCTTGTACATTCATCGGCATCTCTCTCTTTAAGTTAGGGAAGTTTTCCTCCATAATTTTGTTGAAGATGTTTACTGGCCCTTTAAGTTGCAAATCTTCACTCTCATCTATACCTATAATCCTTAGGTTTGGTCTTCTCATTGTGTCCTGGATTTCCTGGATGTTTTGGGTTACACGTTTTTTGCATTTTGCATTTTCTTTGACTGTTGAGTCGATGCTTTCTATGGAATCTTCAGCACCTGAGATTCTTTCTTCCATCTCTTGTATTCTATTGTTGATGTTTGCATCTATGACTCCTGATTTCTTCCCAAGGTTTTCTATCTCCAAAGTTGTCTCCCTTTGTGATTTCTTCGTTGTTTCTACTTCCTTTTTTAGTTCCTGGATGGATTTGCTGAGATCCTTCACTTGTTTGTTTGTATTTTCCTGTATTTCTTTAAGGTATTTTTGCATTACCTCTTTCAGGATTTCTTCCTGATGACCCACGTTCTCCTGCATTTCTCTGAGTGATTTTTGTGTTTCCTCCTCATGGGATTCCATCTGTTGATCCATCGTCTCCTGCATTTCTTTAAGCAGTTCTCGTGTTTCCTTTGTAAGGGCATCTAACCGTTGATTCATTTCTTTAAGCAATTTTTGTGTTGCCTCCTTATGGGCATCTGTCTGTTGACCCATATTCTTCTGCATTTCTTTTTTTTTTTTTTAATTTAATTTAATTTTATTTAATTTTATTTTTTTTTTAATTTAATTTAATTTTATTTTTTTAATTTACATTCCAAATCACTTCCCCTTTCCCGTTTCCTCCCTCCCCGAAAGTCCCATAAGCCCCCTTCCCTCCCTCTTTTCTCCGTTCAACCCCCTCTCATTACTCTGTCCTGGCGTTCCCCTACATCCAGTCTTTCCAGGACCAGGGGTCTCTCCTTCCATCTTTTTAGAAATCTATTGATATGCTGATTGTGTCTAGGGTATTCTGAGATTCTGGGTCAATATCCCCTTATCAGTGACTTCATACCATGTGTGATCTTTTGTGATTGGGTTACCTCACTAAGGATGATATTTTCAAGTTCTGACCATTTGCCTAGGAATTTCGTGAATTCATTGTTTTTAATTGCAGAGTAGTATTCCATTGTGTAAATATACCACATCTTCTGAATCCATTCCTCCGTTGAGGGACATCTGGGTTCTTTCCAGCTTCTGGCTATTATAAATAAGGCTGCTATGAATATAGTGGAGCATGTGTCCTTATTGCATGCAGGTAAAGTCTCTGGGTATATGCCCAGGAGTGGTATAGCCGGATCCTCCGGAAGTTTCATGCCCAGTTTTCTGAGGAGCCGCCAGACTGCTTTCCAGAGTGGTTGTACCAGCCTGCAATTCCACCAGCAGTGGAGGAGTGTTCCTCTTTCTCCACAGCCTCGCCAACAACTGCTGTCTCCTGTGTTTTTGATCTTAGCCATCCTGACTGGTGTGAGATGGAATCTCAGGGTTGTTTTGATTTGCATTTCCCTAATGACTAAGGATGATGAACATCTCTTTAGGTGCTTCTCAGCCATTAGATATTCTTCAGGTGAGAACTCTTTGTGGAGCTCTGTACCCCATTTTTAATAGGGTTACTTGCCTCTCTGGAGTTTAACTTCTTGAGTTCTTTGTATATCTTGGATATTAGCCCTCTGTCGGATGTAAGGTTGGTAAAGATCATTTCCCAGTTAGTTGGTTGCCGCTTTGTCTTTTTGACGGTGTCTTTTGCCTTGCAAAAACTTTGTAATTTAATGAGGTCCCATTTGTCTATTCTTGATCTTAGAGTATAAGCTATTGGAGTTCTGTTCAGGAAATTCTCCCCTGTGCCCATATGTTCAAGGTTCTTCCCTAGTTTCCCTTCTATTAGTTTCAGTGTGTCTGCTTTTATGTGGAGATCTTTGATCCACTTAGAATTGAGCTTAGTGCAAGGAGATAAGGATGGGTCAATTTGCATTCTTCTGCATGTTGACCTCCAGCTGAGCCAGCACCATTTGTTGAAAAGGCTATCTTTTTTCCACTGGATGGTTTTAGCTCCTTTGTCAAAGATCAAGTGACCATAGGAGTGTGGATTCATTTCTGGGTCTTCAATTCTGTTCCATTGATCTACATGTCTGTTACTGTACCAATACCATGCAGTTTTTAACACTATTGCTCTGTAGTACAGCTTGAGGTCCGGGATACTGATTCCCCCAGAGGTTCTTTTACTCTTGAGAATAGTTTTAGCTATTCTGGGTTTTCTGTTATTCCAGATGAATTTTTGAATTGCTCTTTCTAACTCTATGAAGAATTGAGTTGGGATTTTGATGGGGATTGCATTGAATCTGTGTATTACTTTTGGTAAGATGCTCATTTTTACTATATTAATCCTGCCAATCCACTTCTGCATTTCTTTATGCAAATTTTGTGATTCCTTTGTGAGTTCATCTACCCGTTGATTCATCTCGTTAAGCGATTTTTGTGTTGTCTCCTTGTGCGCCTCCATCTTTTGATCCATGTTCTCCCGCATTTCTCTAAGCGATTTTTGTGTTTCCTTTGTAAGGGCTTCTAACCGTTGATTCATGGTCTCCTGTAACTCTTTATGAGATTTATTTGTGTCCTTCTTGTGATCCTCTAATAGGATCATGAGAAGTGATTTTAAATCCAGATCTTGTCTTTCGGGTGTGGTGGGGTATCCAGGACTTGCTGCTGTTGGAGAGTTGGGTTCGGATGGTCCCACATTACTTTGATTTCTGTTAGTAACATTCCTACGTTTGCCTTTTGCCATCTGGATACCTCTGGTGTTAGTTGGTCCTGCTGCCACTGGCTGTTGGTTGGACCTCCTGTGAGCCTGCAAAGCTATTTCTGCCCCCCCTGGATGACCAGGATTCCCCTGGCACCGATTTCTGGGGCCTGCCTGCTCCTGAGTGACTTTGGAGCCCTAATGTGCCTTGCCCCAAGTGATCTTATATTGGGGAGGCCTTGCACATCTAAAGGCTCAGCCTAGTGGATTCCTGGAGCAGAGGTCGCCAAAGGGAGGCTGGTAGGCTCCTGCCCTGTGCAGGGGTGTGTGTTCTCTCCTGGGGGGGGAGGGGTGTCCCTCTGCCAGGCAGAAGTCCCACAGCAGATCTGGCGCGCTGGTCACTGCAGATCAGCCCAGCACCTGGGAGCAGGTTACACACAAGCTGCCTGAGACCGAAGCGATATTATGCCTGTCTGTCTCTGAGCCTGGCGGTCCCAACTACCTGGCCACTGGAGCAAAGATGGCGGAGGGCAGTCTCCGTGGCGCCGCTCACCCTGTAGACGCGATGGCCCGCCGATCTGGCACCCAGACGACCACAGCGCTGACCCGTTCTCGGGCACAGACGGAAGCCCCAACAGGCCGTGTCCCAAGTGATGTTATATTGGGGATAGGGAGCTTGGGGTACCTGTCTCTTCAGCGCAGTCTGCGGGAACAGAGGTCGCGGAAGGAAAGCTGGTAGGCTCCCGCCCAGTGTGGGGTCCCTCTGCCAGGCAGAAGACCCACAGCAGAGCTGGCGCGCTGGTCACTGCAGATCAGCCCCGCACCTGGGAGCCGCACACACACAAGCCGCCCGAGACCCAAGCGACATTATGCCTGTCTGTCTCAGAACCTGGCTGTCCCAACCTCCCAGTCACTGGAGCAAAGATGGCGGAGGGCACTCTCCGTGGCGCCGCTCACCCTGTAGTCGCGATGGCCCCCATTTGCATATTTCTATAAGACAAAGTGACCAAAATCAGGTTCTACAAACATACCAATAAGTGTTTGTTATGTAACCATCGTATTTAATCTTGATTACTGCTGAGTCTCAGTCTCATAGAGTATGAGAGGTATATTCGTGTCTCAGTTGACCAACTACTTTGTAGGTACCCAGGATTCATTATCATTCACTGAGAGTCAACTCTGCCCAGTGCATTGTTAAAGCTGTCCTTACAATGCCTCTGGTCCTGGCTGAGAACTAGAAAACAAAGACAGAGAACCTAGGTCATTTACTTGTGTGTAGTTGACCCTGTCCCTGGCTGCATCAACATTCTTCTTGCTTTCCCTGAGCATAGGTTTAGTCACAGCACAGTTATTTACCCTCCAGGAGATGATGGGAATTGGAGATGTTGAAGATTGTCCTTTTCTTGCAGGCTAGGACACGGTGCTTCTCAAATATGTCAGAGACTGACTTGGCATTTAGTCCATTTTAAGGCATGAAAGGGAAGGGTTGACAGAAAGCAGATGTTTGCATTAGTGACTCTCCAAAGGTCCCTTGTGGTCCTTGCATGTGCTTGTCATTTCCATGTTGAGTAGCGATATGAAGAGGTTTTTGATCTGGAGTCTGAAACTCCATGTTCTATATTTACCCCGCTGTTACTGGGCGTGTGGCTGGCTGGGCAGGACGCTTGCTGCTTTCGCTGAGGTTGGCCTCTTCTTTGTCATAGGGTTTAGATGAGGTAATGATAGAAAGAGCTTTGGTGCCCTGTGAATATTCATTGATTGGACAAGTCAGGTGAGAAAAAGTGTTGGCTCGGACTTTTATCACCAGTTGTCACTAGGGCAAGGTCGTTTCCTGGCCCTTTCCCTGTGTCTGATCTCTTTTCCTTACCTCTTAAACCCACGAGCAGATATGAGGCACGTAGACGCAAACTCGCTATAAGAATACTTATGAGGGTTATTAACGCAGTCATTTTCCATTAACACAAACAAATAGTCTAGAAACATCTGGGGCACATGCATCAGGAATCCACTCTGTGCTGGCGTTTCACTTTCAAACCCAAAGTCATGCTGGACTCACTTCTATGTCCTTGAACAAAACAGGAGGGTTCCAAAGCCTGCCAGGACTTCCTCTGCCCCGTCTTTCACTTTCACTTCTGAAAAGCTCAGAGGCACCAGCAGCCAACTAACACTTGGGTGGGCGGGTAATGAGAATCCATCCCTGGCTGGGGACAACTCCCTCTTTGCCAACTCTTAGGCCTGTGCATGGGCCCTGAATCCCCGGGATTTGTTCTGGGAGTGGCTGCTGGAACCTTAGCGTGTAGAGGGGGGAGATATATCCAGGCCACAGTGTACTTCCTGTTCAGAAAAGGTCATGGAGGTAAGGCCTTCTTCCATTAGGGGTTTGCAGAAGTTTCCCCTTGGGCCTCTGCTCCAGTGTTCTGAGGGGCCAAAACAGTATCTGTCAGCTGAGATATGACTCAGCTAATAGAGCTGGTCTCCTGGGGCTTGATGGGCTCTGGATGATACAAATATGCCTGATGATTCTGCCCTGTGCTGTGGGAGAGGGAACGGGGGAATGGAAAAGATGCTGTGTGATGAACCGTCGGTCCTCACCAGCCTCAACCCTCAACCCTCATATCCTTCGAGGATAGCTCTCACAAATGAGGTCATCTCCAAAGAGGTTCTAGTTTACAGACCTGGAGTCTGAGGCACGGCAAGAGGAAGTGACGTGTGCAGAGTGACTTATTTGTTAGAGGTTAAAGTTCACTCACAGTTGTATGGAAGGATAAGGAGGATCTATTTAAGGCTTGTGCTGTGTCAGGCTGACTCCTGGTTTCCTAAGATTAGATACGGTGTCTGATCAGGTCCAATCATAAAGGAGCAGGGAACCTGTCTGCTTGCGTGTTTTCTGTATGCGTGTGCATCCCTGTGTGCATGTGAGTGTGGGTTACGCAAAGAAAAATGCTCACTATTCCCCTATGAGAAGGGCTTTGTCAGTGGCCTGGGGAGAACTGGAGCAGAAGAAGAGTTTGAGGGAGTCATGCTGGGGGCAAGAACAAAAATCAGGCGCCTAGGGACAACAAACTTGGGCTTTGGCTTCTCTGTGAAGTGACTGACTTTGCTACTCATTCTGCAAATGTGCTAGGGCTGTCAAATTCATCACCCTGCCTGTATACTGTGAGAACACCAAACAGCTGCTGAATAAAACGAATTACCTCTCCCCAAGACATTTTCAGTTGTTAACGGCTTTCTGCCTCTGGCTCTACCATCCTCTAAGTTACCTTCCTGTCTCCCTCTGCCAGTTTCACATCTGCCTCTGGGTGAATCTCCAGGGAGTGCATTTCTATCCTGCTGCTGTTGTTCAGAGCTTTTTCATAGCTTAGGGAAGCACGGAATGTGGGAGGACAGAACCTCCATAACTTTATGGGACCAGGACCTTGGCATCTTGTCTTTAATAGCAGAGTGGAAGGTGGTGTAACTGCCAGGACTCTACTGTGGTAGCTAAGTTAGTGCAAGCATGGTGAGGCTATGCACATAAGCCACCTATCTGCTAGCCATCTCTCATGATTCTGGTATCCATGGCAATGCCCTCCTTCGTGCAGGGATGGCCTTGCTGGATGTGAAGTTTGACCAGGCCACCTGTACTGGCCCTTCTACTTTCCAATTCCAGTTTCCATTTTCCAGATCCCTTAAGCCACCCTGAAGAACTAAGTTCCTGCTTCACTGCTGTGGAGCCCTCTTTTACCATTTCTTCCTCCTAGCTCTCTACCTACTGGGCTCCCCAAGGTTATAAGATGCTATTTCAGCCATCTTATCCCTATTGAACACATTCTGAGCCAGCAATAACTGATTTTGCAAACCTAACAGTTAGCCAAAAACCTTGTCCCATGTAAAAAGGGAAGTTGCCTTGGTTAGAGGGATGAAGGTGGATGGTAAACAGGGAGAAGGACTTGCAATGCTTTTCAGATAACAAGTAATGGACCTGGAACCTTCCACTCATGCATAAGGGAGATGAAGGGCTTCAGTGGAAAAACCACCCTCGAGATTTTAGGGACTTGGTCCTGCCAGTTCTCTGACAATGACCTTGTGTGACTTATTTTTCCTTCTTTCTGACTCATTTTAAAGGAGGGATGGCCAAGATGTCCTCTAGGGTTCTGTTTGGCTGTGACTTCCCGTGAACTCTGGTCAGCTGGGCTCATGAAATGAATACCATCTGTAAGTTGAGGCCCCCAAACCAGGGGATGGTGAGTCAGGCTTGATTGTTCTGTGACCCTCTCGAGCAGCTGCCCTTGGCTTCTCAGGCAAGAGCTCAGCCTCCACGCCTTTATGCCAACAGCACAATCTGGGATTCATTCTTTTCCAGATGCAAGAGCCAAAAAATAAATTGTGTCTTTTTCATGATCAGCCTGGAGCTCCGGTTCGTCACAAACAAGACCATGTGACCCCTGGGCTGTATGGGCTACTGTGTCCTGACATGAAGGCAGCAGTCCTTGCTAGCATATGGCCAGCAGACCAGGGACACTTAACTGTTATTTTCAAGACTGAAGAGGAATGTGCTTCAGGCCTGGGCACAATAGGTGGTCTCTATTCCTGCATCATAAATCACTGGAGTAACTGTTTTTCCTAACTCCTCTTATGACCCAGTATAATGTTGGGATTGAAAGGGCGATGGAGTAGAGGGTTTCCTCTGCTTCTGATCTCCAGGGTCTATAAATCTCAACTTTCAGCTTTTCAGGGACCCGGTGGGATGTAGCAAGGCAAGAAGATGAGACCTTCCAGCTTACTCTGCATGACCTTGGCCCAACCACCTGCGTTTTCTGAGCCATATTTTCTCATCTGTAACAGGAGAGAGTTTGAGCAGGAGAATTCCATGGCCTCTCAGTCTATGTTTGGGGCCCGAGTGATTTTTATGAGAGTTATGGAACCAACTTTGAGGCTCAGGTCTTCTAATAGCATGGGCTGCCCTTGAGGCCCCTTGGAGCCTGGTCTCCCATTACCTTTATACTGTTCCTCCCACTGACTTTTTAATCTCCTTGTCTATACTTTTCTCTTCACTGTGGCAATTCCTCCAAACTTCTGTCTCCCTGATTTCTCTTTCTCTAAACGTCTATGTGGTAAAACCTTCCTCTTCCTCAAACCTAACCTGCACTCCACTGTCTCTGTGGAGTCTTTCTAATCTCCTGGTGGCCTTACGAATGAGAAATGGTGTACTCTGGATGTTAGTGAGTGTGTCCTCTGTTCCTCCATGTGTATATATCTTGAAATGTGCCTCGTGGGTATACAACTCAGATGTGCCTCCATGTGTCTATAGCTTATCTTAAACAGGGGTCTTTATCCTGTATACTCTAATCATCCTTCCCATTTTTGTGTTTAAACTCTCTCTTCTGATAGTCCCAAATGGACTGGATAGTATGTTGCTTTGTATATGCTTGACACAGGGAGTGGCACTATTGGGAGGTGTGGCCTCGTTGAAGTAGGTATGGCCTTGTTGGAGGAAGTGTGTCACTGTGGGTGTGGGCTTTGATACCTTCTTCCTAGCTGCCTGGAAGCCAGTCTTCTATCAACCTTCAGATAAAAATGTTGAACTCTCAGCTCCTTCTGCACCACGCCTGCCTGGATGCTGCCATGCTCCTACCTTGATGATAATGAACTGAACCTCTGAACCTATAAGCCAGCCCCAATGAAATGTTGTCCTTATAAGAGTTCCCTTGGACATGGTGTCTGTTCACAGCAGTAAAACCCTAACTGAGACAGATGGGGTTTATCTCATCTCACTCTTTTGACTTGAATTGAAAATGGCATGGCCTAGAAATCTGCATTATCTTGAGACAATTCTTATGTATATCAAACTTGAAAATAATTCCTAATGCTAGCATATAGAACTAGCATAATTTTCATGCCAATTATTTGTACTTCTACCCTATTCAGATGTGGAATAGTGTAATAGCAGCACACAGCCAAGAAAAAAAGACCTGAAATTTAGGAAAGTGAAATGATGTGCCAAGACCACACCCATGGCAAGTGGTTGGGCTATGATACACACTCAGCTCTCACTCCATACTGCCTGACATTGGCCCTTGGTTCTTCAGAGTCACTTCCTAAATATAGCTATTGATCTGGAAGAGGTCAACTCGTTGTCTATCTGTTCCCAGTGGATTGGACCTCTTTGCCTGCTTTAGAGGAAAGGCATCTTGACATGCGATGCTCCAAGTCAAGCCTCAAAGTTGCCTTCAGGTTCAAATCAGTTTATTTGTTCAGATTAGGCTATGAGAGTTGCCTATGTATCAAAAAAGCCAAAGAGGGACCCGTGGAGATGCTTAGTCAGTAGTGTTCTTACATACAAGATTAAGAACTGAGTTCGAGCTCCAGAACCAAAGGGCAAATAACTAGGTGTGGTGGTATGGTTGCTATCCCAGCGTGGGAGACTGTAGGCCAGTCACTCCAGGAAAGTTGGTGAGCTCTAGGTTCAGTGAGCGATCCTATCTCAGAAACATAAGGTGGAGAGTGATTAAAAATCCCCAATATCAGGGTTTGGTCTATACATGCAAGCACATCATACATGGGTACCTTCCCATACATGTGTAAATGCATACACACACACACACACACACACACACATACACCACCTACAAATAACAATACACTAGGTCTTCATTGACAAACAGTGGTGACCATTACAAAACGAATTCCTTTATATTCCCTATAATAAACCAGGTAAGAAGAGATGGTTTCAGACTTGACTTAGAGGTAGGGCATTTAGTTTTAAGACTCAAGTGAGGTCACAAACCAGGGAAAGTTTCAGGCCTCACGCACTCTCATATTTGCTCACTACCAATAGTGCTGATAATGTCACCAGACTTGCTAAAGTCAGAGACTGGGTCTTGGAAGCCCTCACAAGCTAGACTCAGCCATATGTTCTCCATAGAAAGACAGGTGACAATGTAATAAGGAGAAAGGAGATTTATTCAATTTGACTACACTGGAAAGAGGAACAAATAAAGAGATCCAAACACATCCTCCCCATAGCCTAAGTCCATCTTAGGGTCTTGACATGAGGTTTAAGTTTAAATAGAGAACAAGAAGTATATATGACTAAGCAGTTCTGTTAAGTGTGTCCCCATTCATCATTGACCCATCATTGTCTGGGTCCCTATCTGTCCTGCAAGGTAGTCTGATAAATTGTTAGAATCATATAAAATCTTCCTGGGAGAAAAGTTACCCATCTGACCAGCACAGGTTTTCAGTCTTGTCTTTCTCCCAGCATGAGATTCCTGGGGAATTTCCAGGGACTTGAAGACCAGTGTGTCTGAGTCTTAACTAGTCTTACAGTTGGGGATGGGGGTGGGGTGGGGGAGGGCACAAGTGCATCTCTTTAAATCATCTTTGCTCCTCCTGGGGCAGTTACAATGAGTCTGCTTTTTGTAGTACTTTTGATTTCTATGATCACTGGTTGAAGCTATGGCCTGCTCATGGCAGGACCATATATGCCTTTTGCACACAGTATTGCCTTCAATTCCTTCATCAAGGGCTCCATGGGCTTGCCTGGGGCCAAAGCTCAGAAGTAGAAGGGATGGAATTTGAACACAAGACTGTACTCTTACCTCTCTATAGACTTGCTTCCTGGGGCAGAGCTTAGCCAGTCCTCATCCCTGTGCTGAACCAGTGTGCTACAAGGTCGACTGAGGCTGAGGTGTCAGGCAGATGGGCCCCTTTGGGACCAGAGCACCACATCTGCCTCTGTACATTCCTTCTTTCATCTCTCTGACCAGGAGAAGAGTTAAAAACTACAACTTAGGCAAATTTAAAACATTGAATTAGTTGGCTACCGCATCCTGATTTTTTTTTTCAGAATAAGAGGCCAGAAGGAATGATAGATACTTGGCTAAGTCTAATTTCACATTGGTTATTGAATTTATTGCCCCTGTTGATGACTGCTACATCACCAAATCACCTTAATCACCCTAATCACCAAAACCTACCATCATCACCATAATCTCAATCTCCCCATACATGTCAGGATCTCCAGCCAGTACTAGAATACCTATGTCCATTTCTACTGGTACAGTCATTCATTCCATCCCTTCAACACCACTCAAACCATCCTAGCCACTTTTGCTACATGCCCACCATACACTGTCTCCAGCAGCAGCAACAGCAGCACACCATGGCAACTACCAACACTGCCACCATTCACTGCCACGCCCGTCATATATCTTCCATCACTCTGGAGAATACATTTTGAAAACTCCATCACCTTGTTTATAAATTTATATATGAATTTTAGATATTCTTATAGCCACAGCATGGCTTTTGCTGTCTATTTCCCTCTCTCTTCTTCATTGTTTGGGTTCCAGAGTTCTGTCTGTGCTTGACTCCACACCAAGCAAGAGGCCCTCTTCTGCCTTGCCTTATTTCTGGCTCTGTATACATCCTCAAACATGGATTTTCTTTTTCTTTTTCTTTTATTTTCAGTCCTGAATAACCTGGCTATTCTCCTGTAGCTAAGGAACTAAGTGTCTCTTGGTAGCCCCGGGGGCTGTTAGGCTTTTTAACCTGGTAGCAACAACCCTACATGGTGGACTTTATCATTAATGATAGCTTTGAGTCTTTCATACATGCCAGCTCCTCATTCACCCAAGAAGGCAGGCAGGGAACCGGATGACCAAGCATTCTTTCTAGTTCCTATATCATACTTAACATTTGCTGAGGGAGCCGGTATGAGATGACTTAAGCTGATTTACAGAACTATTTTCTGGTATGGGCTGCTAGCTCATTGCTGAGGCAGAGCGAAGATTCGGTGGCAAGGTGCCCTTTCCAATGTGCTACTTCTAGAAGCAGCAGCTTCTACTTGAGTAGCAAAGCCTGGTGGCCTCTGGGGGGCCAGACAAAAACTTATATGCTTTTCCAAGCATGAGTCATTGGTCTTTTTTGTGACTGTCCTCTGTTTTAAGAACATGGTAATTACTGAATCTGGGAGCACAGCTGTCCTTGGGGTGTATATCAAACCATCTGGTCCCCAAGATGTTCCCAAGTTACTTTTGTACCCAGTGGGCTTTTGTTTCTGCCTTGCGAATTCACCTGAGCACCCCATCGACTGTCTACTCATTGTCCTCTATTGTGTCTGTGGCATGCTTCCTCTCATTGTTTGATGGCTTAGACAGTCCTGCCTGATGTTGTTGAGGTCATTGCATTAGGCAATATCCCAGGAACAATGATCATAGTGATATTTTTAGAGAAGGCCATGTGAGGCTATGGAAATTGTGTGCAATGTTCAGTATCCGTGCCTGTGATTCAGATTTGGGCTCATCCACTCATGAGCTGGATAAGTGACCTGAGTCTGAAGGGCCTCAATTTCCCATGAGGCCATCGAACATAATGGCACTACCTGAAGAGTTATGGTGATTAAAGGAAAGAACAGCGTGTTTGGTTTAGAGCAATTCATAGCACTTACTAGATCCCTCTTTTTTTTTTCTTTTTTAAAGAAGCCAATTTAGTTCCTACTCCCCTTGAGTTTTCATTATAGCATCTTGATTGGGGAGAATTAAAATGCAGCTGAGATTGCTTTCCTGAGAAACCAAGGGACAATATTTCTCAAGCACTTATCTCTGAAGGAGAGTTAACCTGGGAAGAATATTTACATAACAGGTGACTCAGTCTCCAGGTGATTTATGTCTCCTGTGTGCATCACGCTGGGAGGGGGTTGCAGACACGGTCTCTACCTTCTGTTCAGCTCTCTCTATAGTTGAGTCCACCTGATATTTTTCACATACCCATCAGTGCTGTCAGAATGAAGGGGCAAGCGGACTAAATAGCTCCAGTCCATCATTCATTGTTGGTGAACTAACACTGTATACGGTATCTCTGAGGTCTAGGTTGAATTCTTTACATGTTCCTAACTGGCTTTCCAATATTGAGAGGTTCCTTATCTCAGTAAACCCCAGTTTCTTTGTCTACAAATGGATGTGGCAAATCCTACTTATCTTCAAAGTGACTTAAGTGTGAAAGGGAGGAAAGATCTTGAACCCAAATTACTTTATAATGAAGGGTAAAATGCAGCAGATAATGGAAAAGACCAGATACAGAACTTAGATATAGTTTTGTGGGTCTGTTACTAGAACAATTAGATGCATTTTATGGTGTTTGTTGCCTTCCTCATTAGACTGGATTCTTTCATATATCACATATATAGGATTTCTCATGACCAACCTAGTCATCTTGGATTAGACCCTTAAGGCTAATATTTCTGCTTCTGGGTCAACCCCTATAACCACGTGATTTTCTTCCCACTCTGAAGCTAGGATTAGTGTTACTCAAAGCCTCTGCTAGGCTGTGAGGGAGGTAAGAGAGCTGAGATAATGTTGGGGAAGACAAATACCATACTACTCAGAGTGGCATTTTTAAGGATTAAGGAACTGCCATGTTATACTTCAGCTGGAGATTTTTAAACATTGACCCAGGCAGGCAGAAATTCAACTTTGCAAGTAGAACTTGCTATCCTTCTTGATATATACCAAATCTCATTCCTAATACACTGCTCAGATTTCTCATATTATTATCTACTTCCTGCCTGGCATTATTATTAATTTATATGGCTGGATCAGTAATGGTCCCCCTTCCTCACTCATTTTCTTTTCTTTTTTTTTTTTTTTTTTTTCACTAAACAAAGCTTGACTCCCTTTATTAGTCTTTCATGGGGGGGGGTCTCATTTTTTTTTTTTAATTTTATTTTATTTTATTTTTTTAATTTACATTCCAAATCACTTCCCCTTTCCCGTTTCCTCCCTCCCTGAAAGTCCCATAAGCCCCCTTCCCTCCCTCTTTTCTCCGTTCAACCCCCTCTCATTACTCTGTCCTGGCGTTCCCCTACATCCAGTCTTTCCAGGACCAGGGGTCTCTCCTTCCATCTTTTTAGAAATCTATTGATACGCTGATTGTGTCTAGGGTATTCTGAGATTCTGGGTCAATATCCCCTTATCAGTGACTTCATACCATGTGTGATCTTTTGTGATTGGGTTACCTCACTAAGGATGATATTTTCAAGTTCTGACCATTTGCCTAGGAATTTCGTGAATTCATTGTTTTTAATTGCAGAGTAGTACTCCATTGTGTAAATATACCACATCTTCTGAATCCATTCCTCCGTTGAGGGACATCTGGGTTCTTTCCAGCTTCTGGCTATTATAAATAAGGCTGCTATGAATATAGTGGAGCATGTGTCCTTATTGCATGCAGGTAAAGTCTCTGGGTATATGCCCAGGAGTGGTATAGCCGGATCCTCCGGAAGTGTCATGCCCAGTTTTCTGAGGAGCCGCCAGACTGCTTTCCAGAGTGGTTGTACCAGCCTGCAATTCCACCAGCAGTGGAGGAGTGTTCCTCTTTCTCCACATCCTCGCCAACAACTGCTGTCTCCTGTGTTTTTGATCTTAGCCATCCTGACTGGTGTGAGATGGAATCTCAGGGTTGTTTTGATTTGCATTTCCCTAATGACTAAGGATGATGAACATCTCTTTAGGTGCTTCTCAGCCATTAGATATTCTTCAGGTGAGAACTCTTTGTTTAGCTCTGTACCCCATTTTTTAATAGGGTTACTTGCCTCTCTGGAGTTTAACTTCTTGAGTTCTTTGTATATCTTGGATATTAGCCCTCTGTCGGATGTAAGGTTGGTAAAGATCATTTCCCAGTTAGTTGGTTGCCGCTTTGTCTTTTTGACAGTGTCTTTTGCCTTGCAAAAACTTTGTAATTTAATGAGGTCCCATTTGTCTATTCTTGATCTTAGAGTATAAGCTATTGGAGTTCTGTTCAGGAAATTCTCCCCTGTGCCCATATGTTCAAGGTTCTTCCCTAGTTTCCCTTCTATTAGTTTCAGTGTGTCTGGTTTTATGTGGAGATCTTTGATCCACTTAGAATTGAGCTTAGTGCAAGGAGATAAGGATGGGTCAATTTGCATTCTTCTGCATGTTGACCTCCAGCTGAGCCAGCACCATTTGTTGAAAAGGCTATCTTTTTTCCACTGGATGGTTTTAGCTCCTTTGTCAAAGATCAAGTGACCATAGGAGTGTGGATTCATTTCTGGGTCTTCAATTCTGTTCCATTGATCTACATGTCTGTTACTGTACCAATACCATGCAGTTTTTAACACTATTGCTCTGTAGTACAGCTTGAGGTCCGGGATACTGATTCCCCCAGAGGTTCTTTTACTCTTGAGAATAGTTTTAGCTATTCTGGGTTTTCTGTTATTCCAGATGAATTTTTGAATTGCTCTTTCTAACTCTATGAAGAATTGAGTTGGGATTTTGATGGGGATTGCATTGAATCTGTGTATTACTTTTGGTAAGATGCTCATTTTTACTATATTAATCCTGCCAATCCATGAGCATGGCAGATTTTTCCATCTTCCGAGGTCTTCTTCAATTTCTTTCTTCAGAGACTTGAAGTTCTTGTCATACAGATCTTTCACTTGTTTGGTTAGCGTCACGCCAAGATACTTAATATGGTTTGTGGCTATCGTAAAGGGTATTATTTCTCTTACTTCTTTCTCAGCCTGCTTATCCTTTGAGTATAGGAAGGCTTCTGACTTGCTTGAGTTGATTTTATATCCGGCCACTTTGCTGAAGTCGTTTATCAGCTGTAGGAGTTCTCTGGTGGAGTTCTTTGGGTCGCTTATGTATACTATCATATCGTCTGCAAATAGTGATAGTTTGACTTCTTCCTTTCCAATTTGTATCCCTTTGACCTCTTTTTCTTGTCTAATTGCTCTAGCTAGAACTTCAAGTACTATATTGAAAAGATATGGAGAGAGAGGGCAGCCTTGTCTAGTCCCTGATTTTAGTGGGATTGCTTCAAGTTTCTCTCCGTTTAGATTGATGCTGGCTACTGGTTTGCTGTAAATTGCTTTTACTATGTTTAGATATGGGCCTTGAATTCCTGATCTTTCCAAGACCTTTAGCATGAAAGGATGCTGAATTTTGTCAAATGCTTTCTCAGCATCTAATGAGATGACCATGTGGTTTTTTTCTTTGAGATTGTTTATGTAGTGGATTACATTGATGGATTTCCTTATATTGAACCATCCCTGCATCCCTGGGATGAAGCCTACTTGATCGTGGTGAATGATCGTTTTGATGTGTTCTTGGATTCGGTTGGCAAGAATTTTATTGAGTATTTTTGCATCGATATTCATAAGAGAGATTGGCCTGAGATTCTCTTTCTTTGTCGGATCTTTGTGTGCTTTTGGTATTAGTGTAATTGTGGCTTCATAGAACGAGTTGGGTAGTGTTCCTTCTGTTTCTATTTTGTAGAACAGTTTGAAGAGTATTGGTGTTAGGTCTTCTTTGAAGGTCTGATAGAATTCTGCACTAAAACCATCTGGACCTGTGCTTTTTTTGGTTGGAAGACTTCCAATGACAACTTCTATTTCTTCAGGGGTTATAGGACGGTTTAGATGGTCTATTTGATCCTGATTTAATTTTGGTACTTGGTATCTGTCAAGGAAATTGTCCATTTCCTCAAGATTTTCTAGTTGTGTTGAATACAGGTTTTTGTAGTAAGATCTGATGATTTTTTGAATTTCCTCAGTTTCTGTTGTTATCTCTCCCTTTTCGTTTCTGATTTTATTAATTTGGATACTATCTCTGTGCCCTCTGGTTAGTCTGGCTAAGGGCTTATCTATCTTGTTGATTTTCTCAAAGAACCAACTCCTCGTTTTGTTGATTCTTTGTATGGTTTTATTTGTTTCTACTTGATTGATTTCAGCCCTGAGTTTGATGATTTCCTGCCTTCTACTCCTCTTTGGTGTATTTGCTTCTTTTTGTTCCAGGGCTTTCAGGTGTGCCATTAAGCTGTTAGTGTATGCTGTCTCCCGTTTCTTTTTGGCGGCACTCAGGGCTATGAATTTTCCTCTTAGCACTGCTTTCATTGTGTCCCATAAATTAGGGTATGTTGTGCCTTCATTTTCATTAACTTTCAAAAAGTCTTTGATTTCTTTCTTTATTTCCACCTTGACCAAGTTATCATTGAGTAGAGCATTGTTCAGCCTCCATGTGTACGTGGGTTTTCTTTTGTTTTTGTTGCCATTGAAGACCACCCTTATTCCATAGTGATCTGATAGGAGGCATGGGATTATTTCTATCTTCTTGTATCTGTTGAGGTCTGATTTGTGACCAATTATATGGTCAATTTTGGAGAAGGTACCATGAGGAGCTGAGAAGAAGGTGTATTCTTTAGCTCTAGGATGAAATGTTCTATATATATCAGTTAGTTCCATTTGGTCCAAGGCTTCAATTAGATTCACTGTGTCCCTGTTTAGTTTCTGCTTTCCTGAACGATCCATTTCAGAGAGCGGGGTGTTGAAGTCACCCACTATTATTGTGTGCGGTGCGATGTGTGCTTTGAGTTTTAGTAAAGTTTCTTTTACGAATGAGGGTGCCCTTGCATTTGGAGCATAGATATTCAGGATTGAGAGTTCTTGATGGTGGATTTTTCCCTTGATCAGTATGTAGTGTCCTTCTGTGTCTTTTTTGATGACTTTGGGTTGAAAATCAATTTTATCCGATATTAGGATGGCTACTCCACCTCGTTTCTTGGGGCCATTTGCTTGTAAAATTGTTTTCCAGCCTTTTACTCTGAGGTAGTGTTTGTCTTTGACACTGAGGTGCGTTTCCTGCATGCAGCAAAATGCTGGGTCCTGTTTACGTATCCAGTCTGCTAGTCTATGTCTTTTAATTGGGGAATTGAGACCATTGATATTAAGAGAGATTAAGGCATAGTGATTATTGCCATCTGCCATTCTTGACGCTATCTTTATGTTTGAGTGGTTATCTACTTTTGGGTTTGATTCAAGGTTATTATCTCATTTTTTCCAGGGTGTTGTTTCTCTCCCTGTATTGGAGGTTTCCACCTATTATCCGTTGCAGGGCTGGATTTGTGGAAAGATATTGTGAAAATTTGGTTTTATCATGGAATATCTTGGTCTCTCCATCTATGGTGATTGAGAGTTTTGCTGGGTATAGTAGTCTAGGCTGGCATTTGTGCTGTCTTAGTGTCTGCATGAGATCTGCCCAGGATCTTCTGGTTTTCATAGTCTCTGGTGAGAAGTCTGATGTGATTCGGATAGGTCTTCCTTTGTATGTTACTTGGCCCTTTTCTCTTACTGCTTTTAGTATTCTTTCTTTGTTTAGAACATTCGGTGTTTTGATTATTATGTGACGGGAGGTATTTCTGTTCTGGTCCAGTCTGTTTGGAGTTCTGTAGGCTTCTTGTACATTCATCGGCATCTCTCTCTTTAAGTTAGGGAAGTTTTCCTCCATAATTTTGTTGAAGATGTTTACTGGCCCTTTAAGTTGCAAATCTTCACTCTCATCTATACCTATAATCCTTAGGTTTGGTCTTCTCATTGTGTCCTGGATTTCCTGGATGTTTTGGGTTACGCGTTTTTTGCATTTTGCATTTTCTTTGACTGTTGAGTCGATGCTTTCTATGGAATCTTCAGCACCTGACATTCTTTCTTCCATCTCTTGTATTCTATTGTTGATGTTTGCATCTATGACTCCTGATTTCTTCCCAAGGTTTTCTATCTCCAAAGTTGTCTCCCTTTGTGATTTCTTAGTTGTTTCTACTTCCTTTTTTAGTTCCTGGATGGATTTGCTGAGATCCTTCACTTGTTTGTTTGTATTTTCCTGTATTTCTTTAAGGTATTTTTGCATTACCTCTTTCAGGATTTCTTCCTGATGACCCACGTTCTCCTGCATTTCTCTGAGCGATTTTTGTGTTTCCTCCTCATGGGATTCCATCTGTTGATCCATCGTCTCCTGCATTTCTTTAAGCAGTTCTCGTGTTTCCTTTGTAAGGGCATCTAACCGTTGATTCATTTCTTTAAGCAATTTTTGTGTTGCCTCCTTATGGGCATCCGTCTGTTGACCCATATTCTTCTGCATTTCTTTATGCAAATTTTGTGATTCCTTTGTGAGTGCATCTACCCGTTGATTCATCTCGTTAAGTGATTTTTGTGTTGTCTCCTTGTGCGCCTCCATCTTTTGATCCATGTTCTCCCGCATTTCTCTAAGCGATTTTTGTGTTTCCTTTGTAAGGGCTTCTAACCGTTGATTCATGGTCTCCTGTAACTCTTTATGAGATTTATTTGTGTCCTTCTTGTGATCCTCTAATAGGATCATGAGAAGTGATTTTAAATCCAGATCTTGTCTTTCGGGTGTGGTGGGGTATCCAGGACTTGCTGCTGTTGGAGAGTTGGGTTCGGATGGTCCCACATTACTTTGATTACTGTTAGTAACATTCCTACGTTTGCCTTTTGCCATCTGGATACCTCTGGTGTTAGTTGGTCCTGCTGCCACTGGCTGTTGGTTGGACCTCCTGTGAGCTTGCAAAGCTATTTCTGCCCACCCTGGATTACCAGGATTCCCCTGGCACCGATTTCTGGGGCCTGCCTGCTCCTGAGTGACTTTGGAGCCCTAATGTGCTTTGCCCCAAGTGATCTTATATTGGGGAGGCCTTGCACATCTAAAGGCTCAGCCTAGTGGATTCCTGGAGCAGAGGTCGCCAAAGGGAGGCTGGCAGGCTCCTGCCCTGTGCAGGGGTGTGTGATCTCTCCTGGGGGGGGGAGGGGGCGTCCCTCTGCCAGGCAGAAGTCCCACAGCAGATCTGGCGCGCTGGTCACTGCAGATCAGCCCAGCACCTGGGAGCAGGTTACACACAAGCTGCCTGAACCCGAAGCGATATTATGCCTGTCTGTCTCTGAGCCTGGTGGTCCCAACTACCTGGTCACTGGAGCAAAGATGGCGGAGGGCAGTCTCCGTGGCGCCGCTCACCCTGTGGTCACGATGGCCCGCCGATCTGGCACCCAGACGACCACAGCGCCAACCCGCCCTCGGGCACAGACGGAAGCCCCAACAGGCCGTGTCCCAAGTGATGTTATATCGGGGGGAGAGCCTGGGTACCGGTCTCTCCAGCGCAGTCCGCGGGAACAGAGGTCGCGGAAGGGAAGCTGGCGGGCTCCCTCCCTGCGCGGGGTCCCGCCACCAGGCAGAAGGTCCCACCGCGGAACTGGCGCGCTGGTTACTGCAGATCAGCCCAGCACCTGGGAGCAGGTTACACACAAGCTGCCTGAAACCGAAGCGATATTATGCCTGTCTGTCTCTGAGCCTGGCGGTCCCAACTACCTGGTCACTGGAGCAAAGATGGCGGAGGGCCCCTCACTCATTTTCTAACCACCAGACCTGCAATTGTTACTTGCATGGATGGTAAAAAGACTTCAAATATTAGTCTAAAGATTTACAGATTATATAGGTGGATTATAGATAATGTAATCACAGAATCCTCATAAGATTGGTATGGAGAAGGTGAAAGATGGTGAAATCAGGGGTTGGAGTGCTGGGTTTTGAAGGTGGTGGGGCACAAGTCAAGCAACACATGGAGACTAAACACTGCAGAGGTGAAAGAAATCAATTCTATCTGCTCACAGCCACCAGAAGAAGGTAATCTTGCTAATACCTTTAGTCCAATAATGTAGATTCCAGACTTCCAGTCTCTAAAACATAAGATAATAGATCTGTACTGCTTTAAACCACCACACTGTGATAATTTGTCATAACACCAATAGGATAGTTATACAGTATAAAAATAAGAGCTACCCTACAAAGAGCCAGTCACTCAGCTAGTGCATTTGTATTATTTTACAGAACTCTCACAATAAGAGTTGGTGTCTGTGGTGGTTACTATTCTGTGTCAATGGACTGGATTTAGATTTGTGAGGCATACTTGTTTCATTTACAGAAAGGATTATCTGAGGGGGAAGACCCACTCTGAATGTGGGTGGCAAAATCTTGTGGGCTAGAGGTCCCTCGATCTAATAAAAGGGAAAAGAAGACAACCAACCAAACACCAGCATTTGCTTTCTCTGCTTCCTCATCTGGCGTGGCTTCACAGCAATGGCAAACTGACCCCTGACTCCACCCTGAACCTGAGCCCAAACAAACCCTTTCTCCCTTAAGTTGTGTTTGCCAGAAAAGTAACCAACATAATGGTAATTAGTGCCATTAAAGCTTAATTCACTAATGCTCAAACAGAATAAAAATGATGTGCCACATTTTTCTGAACACACATTCTTCAGATGAAGGCATCATTTCAGACATCTGAGGGCGGGAACAGAAACTACCACTCGCTGATCGACGCTATCTGCTCAGAGAACATTTCCCTGCTCTTTTCCTCACCTCTTGGCAACCGGGTGTCTGTCTGGGGCTTCCTCAATAGACCAGATTCCCACTGTTCTGAGCAGATCTCCATCCTTATTCCTGGCTCTGTTCTGTCCCATGGGCAACCTTGTACCTTTCATCTCAGCTCGTAAACAGTATTTCCTCTACCTCATCTCAACAGTCTGACATTTAAAGCAGTCACTGAGACCTTCTAGTCCCTGTGGCTGGCTGTTTTACTGGATTGGGACTCTTGCTAAAGGTGGCGTAATCAGGTAAGTTGTCTTAGGTAGGGTTGCTATTGCTGTCCAGAAACATCATGACCAGAAACAAGTTGGGGAGGAAAGGGTTTACTTGACTTACTCTTCCACATCACTGTTCAGCATCAAAGGAAGTAAAAACAGAACAGAGCAGGTACCAGGAGTCAGGAGCTGATATGGAGACTAATGGGGGTGGGGTGCTGCCTACTGACTTGCTCAGCCTGTTTTCTTCTTGAACCCAGGACCATCAGCTCAGGGATGGCACCACCCACAAATAGGCCAGGGCACCACATCAATTGCCAACTAAGAAAATGTCTTACAGGCTTGCCTATAACTTGATCTATGGAGGCATTTTGTTTTTTTCCTTTTTCTTTTTCTTTTTTTTTTTTTTACTATTTTCTTTTTCCTGAAATTATTTATTTATTCACTTTACATCCTGATTGCAACTACCCTTCCGCCTCTTCCCCCAGTCCCACCCTTATCTCCCACCTCCATTTCCCCCTCTGAGGAGAAGGGGAGGTCCTTCACGGATATCAACCTGCCATGGCATGTCAAGTCACCATAGAACTAGGCACATCCTTTCCTACTGAGGCCAGACAAGGCAGCCAAGATAGGGGAAATGGATCCAAAGGCAGGTTATAGAGTCAGAGACAGCCCCGCTCCAATTATTAGGAGACGCATATGAAGACCAAGCTGAATATCTGCTACTACGTGTAGGGGATCTAGGTCCAGCCCATGCGTGCTCTTTGGTTGGTGGCTTAGTCTCTTTGAGCCCCTTCTTAACTGAGGAATGGATAAAGAAAATGGGGTTCATTTGCACAACAGAGTACTACTCAACTATTAAAAACAAGGAGGCATTATCGGAATTGAGGTTTCTTCCTTTCAGAAAGTAGTCAAAGAATACAGTGATGTGAATGGAAATATTCACACGGCTTAAGATCTCCAGATTCTGGTAAAAGAAATATACTAGGAATCAATCAGTAATGATATAAATAATGAAGGAGATGAATTCAAGGAACAACGCCATGATCATTAAGCTTTTTTCAGTTGTAATAATTTATTATAACAATAGGAAATTAATACAAGCTTATTCTGATTTAACAGACAATTGCTATCTTTTTTCTTTGCTATAGAAAAATATTTCTATTTAGAATAATACATTATGACATCACCCTACTAAAGTCCACAAACTCATTTATTATGGTGGAAGAAAATCAAGATGGTAACATTACTTAAATATAAATTATGAAGGGAAAAATAATCACGTATTACACAAGTCATCTTTTAGACTTGGATTGACAGAACACAGAAGAGGGTGGGGAAAAGGTCCAAGTGAATGAGTCATCTAGACACAGTAGAACTGAAGAACTTATGATCTCATAGACACTGTGGCTGTCTCCATAACACCAGCACAGGTTAAGCCGGACATGGTCTTAACACTGAAAGAGAGTAGACCAGAGCTCCTATTCCTAAGCAAGAAACTAGTACCAATTAACATCCACTTGCAAAGGAAAAATTAGTTTCCTCCAACAGACCCTCACTGGGTATATTAACCACACTTAACGGTAGGCCTCATGACTAGCATTAGATGGCCAAACCAAAACAAACTAAATGGTATTTTTGTACACTTGTTGTCTCATGTTGCTTTGTTTGGGCATTTTTTTTTGTCTTACTAGTTTTTGCTTGTATATTATGGTTTATCATTTTGTGTTTTTTTATTTTAATTGATGTTTAAATGTGTCTTAGTTAGGGTTTTAAATCACCATGAAGAGACATCATGACCATGGTAACTTTTTTCATTTTTTATTTTTATTAAACTAATAAAATTTATTTTAAAATATACACCGCAGTATTGCCATTTTTTGTCATCAAAATAATTTATAATAGTTAAATGCCTCTTACATATACATGATATCTTCTGAAGCTAAAAGTAATATGCACTCAACCAGTTTTTAAAATCTATTTGGAACATTAAACATGATAGAAGTAGGAAAAAAAATCTCTTATAAAGTTCTCTATGAAAGGAAATTGTGACAAGTTCCTGATTAGACAGAAACCATTCCATCTCCCAGAGCGAATACACAGTGTAATTGTGGCTTTATAGAATGAATTGGGTAGAGTTCCTTCTGTTTCTATTTTGTGGAATAGTTTGAAGAGTATTGGTATTAGATCTTCTTTGAAGGGCTGATAGAATACTGTACTAAACCTGGTCCTGGGGTTTTTTTGGTTGGGAGACTTTAAATGACTGCTTCTATTTCTTTAAGGGTTACGGGACTGTTTAGGTTGTTTATCTGATCCTGATTTAACTTTGGTATTTGGTATCTGTCTAGAAAATTGTCCATTTCATCCAGATTTTCCAGTTTTGTTGAATATAGGCTTTTGTAGTAGGATCTGATGTTTTTTTTTTGAATTTCCTTGGTTTCCGTGGTTATATCTCTCCTTTCATTTCTGATTTTGTTAATTTGGATACTGTCTCTGTGCCCTCTGGCTAGTCTGGCTAAGGGTTTATCTATCTTGTTGATTTTCTCATTAAGTTTATGTGTCTATTTGACTGGGTCAGACGGTATTCAGATATTTGGTAACTTTACAGTGGACTTCTCCCTGAGAGTGTGCTGAAAGGAGAATATCCTTTGAATTGAAAGACTGAGCAAAACAATTATGCGTTCTAAAGGGGCCTCCTTGAACCAGTTGAAAGCCAGAACAGAATAAAAACAGGAAAGTGCTCTTGCCTCAGTGTCCTGGAGGCTGGACACATGCTGGACCTTGCTGCCAATCTCAAGGTGAGAAACTGGCTTTTTCTCAGTTTCCTGCCTATGTCCCATGCCAGTGGCTTGAACCCCTTGCCGGGTAAGATAGAAAGTCAGACTAAGGAGGACAGTATAGGGAGCTAATTCAAACTGCCAAACTCTGAAGGGGAAAGAAAAACAGGGTTGGACTTAGGAGGGAGTTATGACCACTAGGGAAGGTCAATTCTGAGATATTTTAAGACTAGATGGAAAGGGGAAAGAGAGGAGAGGGAGCATGGTGACAGGGGAATGATCACCATTAATATTTTAAGATAACCATGGAGTTGGAAGGCTGGATCCTTGATAAGTTTCTTCTAAGATCAGGGGAACTGTGCAACTAGTCTTCTGACCAGGAAGAAAGTCAACTAGCATAGGAAGGACCCAGGTAGTTGTATGGAGTTGTAGGAGGATACTAGGAAATTCCTGCTCAGTGGCTGGTGTCCTGCTCCTCTGAGCAGTGCATGCCGGGTTATCTGGTGAGGTGAAGGTCAAGGGGTTCGAGGATGAGAGCCATGGGGAATAAGGAAGTAGAGGGAGAGGCAAGCGGTTCCACGGGGGAAAAGGAGGAAGGATTACACTACATATTTTGACCCCAGAAAAGCTGGAGGCTGGACAATGTTATGCACAAGGTCATAGCTTTTGGAATAAGAGACATAGATGATTACCATTTCCTCTCTCCCAACTTCTTTCCTTTCACATATGAGCAAACTGAGGGCCAGAGAGTATTGTGATTTTAAAAGCATGAAACCATCCACCAACATAAAAAACTGTCATAAATCCATCTAGGTTCTCAAGCTCTTGGTTTTTCTGCTAGCTTTTGGCTACCTGTCCATCAAATAGAGAAGCTTGACATTCCTTGACTTTTCTTCACCTTGCAGATGAAAGGAAGTGATCTCTGGGCTTCTGTAATCCATGTCTTACTACGGTCAAGGTTTGATGTTTTTATTGCTAAATGAGGGGCAGGTCCCTGTTCCCTCATTCTGTCTTGCAAACAGTGCATACCACTCAGACACTACTGAAGCAGCCTGACCCCCCTGAAGATGTGATTGACTGCTGAGGAGAATTCCAGAAATGCTGACTAGGGACACAAACTGTGTGCCATTTAAATAATAATAATAATAATAATAATAATAATAATAATAATAATAATAATAAAAAATCAGTGGCTGGTTGAGAAGGTAATATTCAGAATAATAAAGTAGCTAGAAATCCAGTCAAGTATGAACACACCAAAAGCTCCTAATGCACTGTGAATGAATCATCAATAGATATATTAGTAAAGGGCAACTTCAACACATACATCAAAGGAAGGGTGGAGCAGCCTAGAAAGCCTTAGCTAATCAGAATAAGTAAATACACTTCAAGGTGACATGGACTTTATATGAAAAAATAAAACTAGATACCCAAGAGCTTCTGGCATACAAGGAGACATGCAAACACAGTATTTGCTGAAGGGGATAGACATTATACTGGTGTGAAACCTTCTTTGTTTCTGATTCTTTTTCAAGCAGAGATCATCCTTTAGAGGAGCTCATGAAGGGCACAGTCTAGGTAAAATTTATCACAGTAATGTGGTTGTGGTCTCTTGAGAGCATGTGTGGACAGCTGAAGTGCACTGTGAGGAAATTCATGCATTTTTCTATTAATGAGTTCTATTACGCGCTGGGCACCTGTGCATGAAGGCATCCTCGTGGTAAATGGAGTATTACAGAGATACACTGGTCTGTGGTCTGAAAAGAAAGACAGATAAGGATGTATTTTATACACAGATAGACACATGAATATGGGGGGATAGTGTCTGCTCTGTGGGGAGGAAGCTGAAGATATGAGGAGTCTACATGGAAACTGTTAAGGCTTCAATCCTGTCTATCAGACATGGAACAATGGCTGTCAGTCTGATGCTGTTGAGAAGAGAGAACAGGGTGACCCTGAGCCTGGATATGTTCCTGTGGTAGGATTTTTCTCATGGAATTGTGAGCACCAAAGAAGTGAAATCTCTTTAGCAATGAGGATCTGAGAAGATCTACCATTAGCCCGGAGTCTAACTCTACTAGAAATGTCCTTTCTCTTGTGTTTCTCAGCTCTGAAATGGTAACCCCTTATCTCTTCCATGAATGAGAGTTCTCCATGCTGTGGGAAACATGGTGGCAGGCAGTTCCAGTCAAACAGTGTTACAAGATAGAAACACTCCTTTGAAGTTGGAATTGTTCTCTTCAGTTTCAGCAAAAACCCCAGGTTGGAAAACTGGCCCAATCCGACTTGTGTGATCTTTTCTTACACCAATCAACATTGCCAACTTTATGAAATTCTAAGAGTGCTCAGAACCAAAGCAAAAGCCAAATGCTGTGTCTGAAGAGCCAATGGTGTGGTTGAGAGTGCCTATAGAATGGATACTGTCTTCGTCCTGTTTCATTCAGGTTGCTGTAGCAAAAGCATCACAGCCTGAGTGGCTTGTAGACAACAGTTTAGGAGGCTTCTTCCCCTTATCAAGGCAGGGCATCTAAGACCAAGTTGTTAGCTACCAAGTAAAGCAAACTTTAGGGACAAACTCCTTTGTTTGTTTTTCGAGACAGGGTTTCTTTGTGTACCCCTGGCTGTCTTGGAACTCACCCTGTAGACCAGGCTGGCCTCGAACTCAGAAACCTGTCTGCATCTGCTTCCCAAGTGCTGGGATTAAAGGCGTGCATCACCACTGCCCGGCTGACAAACTCCTATATTAACGCACTTTCAAAGTGCCCTTCCTTTTTTTGTTTTTCCTGCTAAAACTTCAAACAAAACTGAGTACTCCCAGAAACATTCCTCTCTGCCACTTTTATCCATCTCAATGTGTGTTCAGTGGCCTTGAGCTAACATGTATCTGCTCTTTGCTTCTGAAACAATGACCTGAAGCTGAGGTTGACTAGGAATTCGCTCCTTAACTAAGCATGCTCAGGAATGTGCCCAGCTTTAAAGTGGTTTCCCATATAAATATGCATAGGCTCTCTAAATAGAATCCCATGACATTCTTATTTGAGGACATTGTTTTGGAAATATCTCTTGTGCACTCCTTTGTTCAAATACATCTTTCTCCACTCATGGTTTTTAGTTATACTTGTTTTGGGCTTTGTTCTCATCTAGATATAAACATAGAGCATTATGTCACAAAGACAGATTCAGTGTCTACTGAGGGCCCTCTTTCTGGTTCACGGATGAAGCAATATTTTTCTAAAAATTAATTAATTTTATTGTTTGAGAAATATATATATATACACACATATATATATATATATATATTTCTCTCACATATACCCTCCAGTTCTCTCCTTTTCTTACTCCACCTTTATATTTCTAATTTTATGTAGTATTAAAAACAAAAAAACAAACAGTTCACTTAGTGTCACCTGTATATACATCGGTGTAGGACTATTTACTTGGAGCACAGGTAGCCTTTCTAAAGTAAATGATTCTTCCTCCCCACTAGCTCCTGGGTATGGGTAGAACTTCCTGATCAGTGCTGGGATTGTGACTGGGGTGATCTTATACATGCAGGCACCGTGAGTTCATGTGTGGTACTGCCATGCCTGCTCTTGTGAAGACATCCACTACCTTTAGCCCTTATAGCCTTTCCACCCCTTCCATCATGATTTCTGAGTCCTGGGGGAAGTGGGTGTGTAGACGTCCCATTTAGAGTCGAGAATTGCACAGTCTCTTATTCTCTGCACAGTGACCAGTTGTGGATCTCAGTATTAATGATGAATACACATTCTTGCTATTACCATAAGAGAAGCAAGGTCGAGGCAGCCTTTTCTGGAGCACTAATTCTATTTCATTCAAACAACCTCTATCCTCATGGTCTTCTTCTTTCCTAATGACTCTACCTTTTATACAATTACCACAGGGACTAGAATAGCTTTATGGAGATGTAAACATTCAAACTGGAAGAAAGAGGGAAGAACAAATGGAGGCATCAGTGTTTAACACACATCCTCTCAGTGCAGAGGCTTCTCCTTGGTTTAAAGAAAAAGGCAAGGGAGTCAGTTCTCTATACTGGTTGTATATGGAATCCAAGGACCAATACCAAGTCAGGTTCTAAAGGAAATACTTTTGGCAAAACCAGTGGACTGTACTCTAAATGGTTGCAGGAGATGGTGACTTAGCCATTTTGAAGTGAGGGCAGATCAGTGCTGTAGGTAGTGGGGCAGATGAAGTTCAATACCAGTAGGCTCCAGAAAGCAAGAGACAATAGTCTAATTATTATCAGCAACAGACTTTCTGCCTGAGGCTGAACTACTATATGTGCTTGGAAGTATGCTGCTGAGGCGAGCTCAATACACACAAAAAGGGTAGGAACAGAATGGACATATGGTAGATTTTTGTAAAAAAAAAATAAGGATTTTAGAAAAATTATCTTTCTGCATAAAAATCCCCCTTTCCTCTTTCCTCCCACCCCCTAGACATAAAGTTAATGCATTCTATGCTTTCATTTGTGGAGTGGAAACTTACTGGCTAGGACTCACTAACAAAATGAGTTTAGAAATAAGACATATAGATCTAGAAAGACTCTGAGTTTACGCGTACTAACATCTCCGTTTACAGGGAAAGTACAAGATCTAGTGACAAAGGCGCTCTGCTCTCTTCTCTGACAGGAGAAGCAGTGCTTGGCAAACATCTGGCGGCTACATCAGCATGTGGCCGTATTTCTTGGTGTAGAATTCTTGCTGTGTCTTTCAGGAGAAGGATGGTATGAAACACAACCTGTCTGATGTACACACTTGACTCCAAAGCCTAACTATACTCTCTATGTGGGTCCTGGAGAAGTTACTACTAGGAAAGTGTGCAATTATAAAGATTAAATCAGTTCGCGTTAATAGCAATATTACATTAAAAGAATGTGCTCAATAAAATTCAATTAAAAAATCTAAATAAACAGTTAAGGAATAGAGTTTAGAATATATCCAAAGACTAGATAGTGATCAAGTTGGGTTTATTGAAGGAATGCAAATAATGCTAGCTCAATATCAAGAAAAAGCACACGATCCACTGCAGTGGAGATTAGAGGGGAAGAAAGATTATATCAGTAGATACTAAGTCAGGTAATTTTTAAGAAAACATTTCTTTCATTGGTCCTGACACATAGTAAGTGCTCAAGCAATAGTGGCTATTGTCAACCCAGTGTCATGTGTGATCTGCAGCGGTAGGTTAGACCAAGACACAGGGTGTTGTGAATGTGGCTGCTATTTCTTGGAGTATTTATTTCCTGGGCTGGATTTCAAAACAATGCTAACCAACTGGACAATGTTAAGAAAACAAACATGATGATTTTTTTTTTGTGTTCATCAGATTCCCACCCAACCCTCTTTTCAGGCTCAGAGTTATTTCTTTTTTTTTTTATGGAGAAGAAATGTTTATTTTTTTAATGATAGTGTAGATTATTTATCAGAATTACTATATTATAAAGGTGGAACATTCAGCATAAAGACAACAGTTCAGCCTCTATGATGTAGAAATGAGGCTATAAAAATCTAGTGTAGCAGCCAGTGTGCTTGGCAGATTTTCCAGGCACTGATTACTTAAATGTGTTCAGGTACCTTGGTAGGAACCTTTGCTTTGTCCCACTTTGTCCAAGTGCCAGTATGAATGCCTTCATGCCAGATCTCTGGTTCAGGTTCAGGTTAAATTGAAAAGGCAGCCAAGAGTCTATAGTCACTCTAGTCATGAGCTTCTACCCTGAAATTTTCAAGAAAGGGTAGGCCAAGGTAGAAAAGGAATTTATGGTCAGTTTTCAAGGAGACTCTTGTAGAAAAGAGGAAATGCTAAAAGGAGGAAACTTGAGTGCAAAAATTATCAACTGGCATGCAAACCTTCTTTTTAGTCTACTATGGTAGGAAAGACTTAAGAATTCTTGCGCAGAAGGTCATGTCTCAATGAACAGATAGTTTCAACACTTTTACAAAGAAATTTATTTGCTACTCTTGTTCTATTTGAGATGACTTCAAATTTTTATACAAGTCCCAAGAACTGTCTACACCATCCTCATATTCTATTTTCTAGGGAGAAACTCAACTTTTGCTAGTCCTGGGGCATTCCAATGGCACTTATGTGATAACTTAGTAAAGTCACAGTTATGTCTCATCCAGCTACCTCCGATGTGGAAGAGATCCTCAGACTGCCTTGGCATTTATAGCATCCACATATTTTTCTCTTCTTTAAGTTATAACATTTCTTTTTTTTTTTTTTTTTTTTTTTTTTTTTTTTAATTTAATTTTATTTTATTTTTTTAATTTACATTCCAAATCACTTCCCCTTTCCCGTTTCCTCCCTCCCCGAAAGTCCCATAAGCCCCCTTCCCTCCCTCTTTTCTCCGTTCAACCCCCTCTCATTACTCTGTCCTGGCGTTCCCCTACATCCAGTCTTTCCAGGACCAGGGGTCTCTCCTTCCATCTTTTTAGAAATCTATTGATATGCTGATTGTGTCTAGGGTATTCTGAGATTCTGGGTCAATATCCCCTTATCAGTGACTTCATACCATGTGTGATCTTTTGTGATTGGGTTACCTCACTAAGGATGATATTTTCAAGTTCTGACCATTTGCCTAGGAATTTCGTGAATTCATTGTTTTTAATTGCAGAGTAGTATTCCATTGTGTAAATATACCACATCTTCTGAATCCATTCCTCCGTTGAGGGACATCTGGGTTCTTTCCAGCTTCTGGCTATTATAAATAAGGCTGCTATGAATATAGTGGAGCATGTGTCCTTATTGCATGCAGGTAAAGTCTCTGGGTATATGCCCAGGAGTGGTATAGCCGGATCCTCCGGAAGTGTCATGCCCAGTTTTCTGAGGAGCCGCCAGACTGCTTTCCAGAGTGGTTGTACCAGCCTGCAATTCCACCAGCAGTGGAGGAGTGTTCCTCTTTCTCCACATCCTCGCCAACAACTGCTGTCTCCTGTGTTTTTGATCTTAGCCATCCTGACTGGTGTGAGATGGAATCTCAGGGTTGTTTTGATTTGCATTTCCCTAATGACTAAGGATGATGAACATCTCTTTAGGTGCTTCTCAGCCATTAGATATTCTTCAGGTGAGAACTCTTTGTGGAGCTCTGTACCCCATTTTTTAATAGGGTTACTTGCCTCTCTGGAGTTTAACTTCTTGAGTTCTTTGTATATCTTGGATATTAGCCCTCTGTCGGATGTAAGGTTGGTAAAGATCATTTCCCAGTTAGTTGGTTGCCGCTTTGTCTTTTTGACGGTGTCTTTTGCCTTGCAAAAACTTTGTAATTTAATGAGGTCCCATTTGTCTATTCTTGATCTTAGAGTATAAGCTATTGGAGTTCTGTTCAGGAAATTCTCCCCTGTGCCCATATGTTCAAGGTTCTTCCCTAGTTTCCCTTCTATTAGTTTCAGTGTGTCTGGTTTTATGTGGAGATCTTTGATCCACTTAGAATTGAGCTTAGTGCAAGGAGATAAGGATGGGTCAATTTGCATTCTTCTGCATGTTGACCTCCAGCTGAGCCAGCACCATTTGTTGAAAAGGCTATCTTTTTTCCACTGGATGGTTTTAGCTCCTTTGTCAAAGATCAAGTGACCATAGGAGTGTGGATTCATTTCTGGGTCTTCAATTCTGTTCCATTGATCTACATGTCTGTTACTGTACCAATACCATGCAGTTTTTAACACTATTGCTCTGTAGTACAGCTTGAGGTCCGGGATACTGATTCCCCCAGAGGTTCTTTTACTCTTGAGAATAGTTTTAGCTATTCTGGGTTTTCTGTTATTCCAGATGAATTTTTGAATTGCTCTTTCTAACTCTATGAAGAATTGAGTTGGGATTTTGATGGGGATTGCATTGAATCTGTGTATTACTTTTGGTAAGATGCTCATTTTTACTATATTAATCCTGCCAATCCATGAGCATGGCAGATTTTTCCATCTTCCGAGGTCTTCTTCAATTTCTTTCTTCAGAGACTTGAAGTTCTTGTCATACAGATCTTTCACTTGTTTGGTTAGCGTCACGCCAAGATACTTAATATGGTTTGTGGCTATCGTAAAGGGTATTATTTCTCTTACTTCTTTCTCAGCCTGCTTATCCTTTGAGTATAGGAAGGCTTCTGACTTGCTTGAGTTGATTTTATATCCGGCCACTTTGCTGAAGTCGTTTATCAGCTGTAGGAGTTCTCTGGTGGAGTTCTTTGGGTCGCTTATGTATACTATCATATCGTCTGCAAATAGTGATAGTTTGACTTCTTCCTTTCCAATTTGTATCCCTTTGACCTCTTTTTCTTGTCTAATTGCTCTAGCTAGAACTTCAAGTACTATATTGAAAAGATATGGAGAGAGAGGGCAGCCTTGTCTAGTCCCTGATTTTAGTGGGATTGCTTCAAGTTTCTCTCCGTTTAGATTGATGCTGGCTACTGGTTTGCTGTAAATTGCTTTTACTATGTTTAGATATGGGCCTTGAATTCCTGATCTTTCCAAGACCTTTAGCATGAAAGGATGCTGAATTTTGTCAAATGCTTTCTCAGCATCTAATGAGATGACCATGTGGTTTTTTTCTTTGAGATTGTTTATGTAGTGGATTACATTGATGGATTTCCTTATATTGAACCATCCCTGCATCCCTGGGATGAAGCCTACTTGATCGTGGTGAATGATCGTTTTGATGTGTTCTTGGATTCGGTTGGCAAGAATTTTATTGAGTATTTTTGCATCGATATTCATAAGAGAGATTGGCCTGAGATTCTCTTTCTTTGTCGGATCTTTGTGTGCTTTTGGTATTAGTGTAATTGTGGCTTCATAGAACGAGTTGGGTAGTGTTCCTTCTGTTTCTATTTTGTGGAACAGTTTGAAGAGTATTGGTGTTAGGTCTTCTTTGAAGGTCTGATAGAATTCTGCACTAAAACCATCTGGACCTGTGCTTTTTTTGGTTGGAAGACTTCCAATGACAACTTCTATTTCTTCAGGGGTTATAGGACGGTTTAGATGGTCTATTTGATCCTGATTTAATTTTGGTACTTGGTATCTGTCAAGGAAATTGTCCATTTCCTCAAGATTTTCTAGTTGTGTTGAATACAGGTTTTTGTAGTAGGATCTGATGATTTTTTGAATTTCCTCAGTTTCTGTTGTTATCTCTCCCTTTTCGTTTCTGATTTTATTAATTTGGATACTATCTCTGTGCCCTCTGGTTAGTCTGGCTAAGGGCTTATCTATCTTGTTGATTTTCTCAAAGAACCAACTCCTCGTTTTGTTGATTCTTTGTATGGTTTTATTTGTTTCTACTTGATTGATTTCAGCCCTGAGTTTGATGATTTCCTGCCTTCTACTCCTCTTTGGTGTATTTGCTTCTTTTTGTTCCAGGGCTTTCAGGTGTGCCATTAAGCTGTTAGTGTATGCTGTCTCCCGTTTCTTTTTGGCGGCACTCAGGGCTATGAATTTTCCTCTTAGCACTGCTTTCATTGTGTCCCATAAGTTAGGGTATGTTGTGCCTTCATTTTCATTAACTTTCAAAAAGTCTTTGATTTCTTTCTTTATTTCCACCTTGACCAAGTTATCATTGAGTAGAGCATTGTTCAGCCTCCATGTGTACGTGGGTTTTCTTTTGTTTTTGTTGCCATTGAAGACCACCCTTATTCCATAGTGATCTGATAGGAGGCATGGGATTATTTCTATCTTCTTGTATCTGTTGAGGTCTGATTTGTGACCAATTATATGGTCAATTTTGGAGAAGGTACCATGAGGAGCTGAGAAGAAGGTGTATTCTTTAGCTCTAGGATGAAATGTTCTATATATATCAGTTAGTTCCATTTGGTCCAAGGCTTCAATTAGATTCACTGTGTCCCTGTTTAGTTTCTGCTTTCCTGAACGATCCATTTCAGAGAGCGGGGTGTTGAAGTCACCCACTATTATTGTGTGCGGTGCGATGTGTGCTTTGAGTTTTAGTAAAGTTTCTTTTACGAATGAGGGTGCCCTTGCATTTGGAGCATAGATATTCAGGATTGAGAGTTCTTGATGGTGGATTTTTCCCTTGATCAGTATGTAGTGTCCTTCTGTGTCTTTTTTGATGACTTTGGGTTGAAAATCAATTTTATCCGATATTAGGATGGCTACTCCACCTCGTTTCTTGGGGCCATTTGCTTGTAAAATTGTTTTCCAGCCTTTTACTCTGAGGTAGTGTTTGTCTTTGACACTGAGGTGCGTTTCCTGCATGCAGCAAAAAGCTGGGTCCTGTTTACGTATCCAGTCTGCTAGTCTATGTCTTTTAATTGGGGAATTGAGACCATTGATATTAAGAGAGATTAAGGCATAGTGATTATTGCCATCTGCCATTCTTGACGCTATCTTTATGTTTGAGTGGTTATCTACTTTTGGGTTTGATTCAAGAAGGTTATTATCTCATTTTTTCCAGGGTGTTGTTTCTCTCCCTGTATTGGAGGTTTCCACCTATTATCCGTTGCAGGGCTGGATTTGTGGAAAGATATTGTGAAAATTTGGTTTTATCATGGAATATCTTGGTCTCTCCATCTATGGTGATTGAGAGTTTTGCTGGGTATAGTAGTCTAGGCTGGCATTTGTGCTGTCTTAGTGTCTGCATGAGATCTGCCCAGGATCTTCTGGCTTTCATAGTCTCTGGTGAGAAGTCTGATGTGATTCGGATAGGTCTTCCTTTGTATGTTACTTGGCCCTTTTCTCTTACTGCATTTAGTATTCTTTCTTTGTTTAGAACATTCGGTGTTTTGATTATTATGTGACGGGAGGTATTTCTGTTCTGGTCCAGTCTGTTTGGAGTTCTGTAGGCTTCTTGTACGTTCATCGGCATCTCTCTCTTTAAGTTAGGGAAGTTTTCCTCCATAATTTTGTTGAAGATGTTTACTGGCCCTTTAAGTTGCAAATCTTCACTCTCATCTATACCTATAATCCTTAGGTTTGGTCTTCTCATTGTGTCCTGGATTTCCTGGATGTTTTGGGTTACGCGTTTTTTGCATTTTGCATTTTCTTTGACTGTTGAGTCGATGCTTTCTATGGAATCTTCAGCACCTGAGATTCTTTCTTCCATCTCTTGTATTCTATTGTTGATGTTTGCATCTATGACTCCTGATTTCTTCCCAAGGTTTTCTATCTCCAAAGTTGTCTCCCTTTGTGATTTCTTAGTTGTTTCTACTTCCTTTTTTAGTTCCTGGATGGATTTGCTGAGATCCTTCACTTGTTTGTTTGTATTTTCCTGTATTTCTTTAAGGTAATTTTGCATTACCTCTTTCAGGATTTCTTCCTGATGACCCACGTTCTCCTGCATTTCTCTGAGCGATTTTTGTGTTTCCTCCTCATGGGATTCCATCTGTTGATCCATCGTCTCCTGCATTTCTTTAAGCAGTTCTCGTGTTTCCTTTGTAAGGGCATCTAACCGTTGATTCATTTCTTTAAGCAATTTTTGTGTTGCCTCCTTATGGGCATCCGTCTGTTGACCCATATTCTTCTGCATTTCTTTATGCAAATTTTGTGATTCCTTTGTGAGTGCATCTACCCGTTGATTCATCTCGTTAAGCGATTTTTGTGTTGTCTCCTTGTGCGCCTCCATCTTTTGATCCATGTTCTCCCGCATTTCTCTAAGCGATTTTTGTGTTTCCTTTGTAAGGGCTTCTAACCGTTGATTCATGGTCTCCTGTAACTCTTTATGAGATTTATTTGTGTCCTTCTTGTGATCCTCTAATAGCATCATGAGAAGTGATTTTAAATCCAGATCTTGTCTTTCGGGTGTGGTGGGGTATCCAGGACTTGCTGCTGTTGGAGAGTTGGGTTCGGATGGTCCTACATTACTTTGATTACTGTTAGTAACATTCCTACGTTTGCCTTTTGCCATCTGGATACCTCTGGTGTTAGTTGGTCCTGCTGCCACTGGCTGTTGGTTGGACCTCCTGTGAGCCTGCAAAGCTATTTCTGCCCCCCCCCTGGATTACCAGGATTCCCCTGGCACCGATTTCTGGGGCCTGCCTGCTCCTGAGTGACTTTGGAGCCCTAATGTGCTTTGCCCCAAGTGATCTTATATTGGGGAGGCCTTGCACATCTAAAGGCTCAGCCTAGTGGATTCCTGGAGCAGAGGTCGCCAAAGGGAGGCTGGCAGGCTCCTGCCCTGTGCAGGGGTGTGTGATCTCTCCTGGGGGGGGGAGGGGGCGTCCCTCTGCCAGGCAGAAGTCCCACAGCAGATCTGGCGCGCTGGTCACTGCAGATCAGCCCAGCACCTGGGAGCAGGTTACACACAAGCTGCCTGAACCCGAAGCGATATTATGCCTGTCTGTCTCTGAGCCTGGTGGTCCCAACTACCTGGTCACTGGAGCAAAGATGGCGGAGGGCACTCTCCGTGGCGCTGCTCACCCTGTGGTCACGATGGCCCGCCGATCTGGCACCCAGACGACCACAGCGCCAACCCGCCCTCGGGCACAGAAGGAAGCCCCAACAGGCCGTGTCCCAAGTGATGTTATATTGGGGGGAGAGCCTGGGTACCGGTCTCTCCAGCGCAGTCCGCGGGAACAGAGGTCGCGGAAGGGAAGCTGGCGGGCTCCCTCCCTGCGCAGGGTCCCTCCACCAGGCAGAAGGTCCCACCGCGGAACTGGCGCGCTGGTTACTGCAGATCAGCCCAGCACCTGGGAGCAGGTTACACCCAAGCTGCCTGAAACCGAAGCGATATTATGCCTGTCTGTCTCTGAGCCTGGCGGTCCCAACTACCTGGTCACTGGAGCAAAGATGGCGGAGGGCAGTCTCCGTGGCGCCGCTCACCCTGTGGTCACGATGGCCCGCCGATCTGGCGCCCAGACGACTACAGCGCCAACCCGCCCTCGGGCACAGACGGAAGCCCCAACAGGCCGTGTCCCAAGTGATGTTATATCGGGGGGAGAGCCTGGGTACCGGTCTCTCCAGCGCAGTCCGCGGGAACAGAGGTCGCGGAAGGGAAGCTGGCGGGCTCCCTCCCTGCGCGGGGTCCCTCCAGCAGGCAGAAGGTCCCACCGAGGAACTGGCGCGCTGGTTACTGCAGATCAGCCCAGCACCTGGGAGCAGGTTACACCCAAGCTGCCTGAAACCGAAGCGATATTATGCCTGTCTGTCTCTGAGCCTGGCGGTCCCAACTACCTGGTCACTGGAGCAAAGATGGCGGAGGGCAGTCTCCGTGGCGCCGCTCACCCTGTGGTCACGATGGCCCCATAACATTTCTTTACAAAAGTTATACCGGCAAATATGCCAGTCAGTAATGAAGCTCGGGAGTAGATCGTAGCCAAGTTCAAGTTCAGGGTAAGGTTATGCCTGTGAAAAGAACACTTATACATCTTAAACAAAAAGATCAAGTCTTCTTGGATGATGAGAGTTTATAAAAATACCTTAGCACCATGGAACATTTATGTTGTAGAGGGTCTTTCTGTCTGAATACATCTGATAAAGCCCAGTAATTGGTTTTAGATTATCCATTTTGGGTAGGAATTTACAGGAGGATACTGGGACCTTGCACTGTTTCATGTGGAAACTGATGTTCCTTTAACCACTGTTGATGTCAACTCTCAGCACTGTGTAGAGGTGTCTGACTGTTGTTATAATTGTTGCTTTGAGAGAGGGTCTGGTTATGTAACCCAGGCTTCCTCCAAATGTATTATCATACTGTCTTAACTTTTAGAGGTCTGGGATTTAAGCATATCCTTTTTGCATATTTTATATGTACATTGTAACTCTTTTGCTAAGGAGATAACCTGAGAACATATAAATATCTTCTTCTCGCTTATTTATTTAATTTTTAAATTTTATTTAATTCTATTTTCTTGTCTATGAGTACCAATATTTTTTTTCCTGAATTAATTTCAGAACTAGAAATGCTGACTTTCATGTTTTGCATCTCTTTCTAAATTATTAGTCTCCATTATAATATCAAGAAGACCATTCAGTCTTTCTGATTTTCCATCATTCATTCATTCATTCATTCATTCATTCATTCATGTATGTGTTCTAATCAATGGCAAGGTATAGATTCTTACGGTGTCCATTAATGTACCATCCATTATTGTTGTTACCTGTCTTTATTATTATACTCAAGTTGCATCAGATTTGGCCAATGGGAATTCTCTAAAGCTGGATCTGCTATCTTTTTGATTCACCTCCCTAATTCTTTGAGCACTTGGGACATTATTGGCATCAGTGTTGCTATTTCTACTACCATTTGATACTCTAGATGTACCTTCTGTGTTCTCTGACTAATTCCCGGGTGGGCCTTTTGTTTAAGGGCGTTCTTCTGTTGAGTGGAGACTGCTGTTCAGAAATCAAGGATTTGTGAGAGGTGTGCTCACTGCTGCTTGTGTGTCCTCCATCCCAGGCTCTTTCTGTCTTTAACTCAATACCGTGTTTCATTCTAGACGTTTCCTTTACCATCTTCCTTCGTGACAGTGAGATGCCAGACCTTCATTGTCCTCAAATATTTACTTATTTGTTCACAGTCCTTTCCTTTCCCTCCCAATTATAGCCATCATACCAATTTTGCTGAGCCAACATCTCCCTTGGCCACCTCCCTCGATTGATCCGAATCCCCAAAGCACTATCTTTCCAGTTCAGCTTGCCAAATGGATTTATAGAACTAAATTTTTTAGTAAGAAAGGAAGACATACAAATCCAGTTTAGGGATGCATACGAGGAATTGGTTATGCTCATAAATAGCCAATAGAATCTACATATGTATAGTGTGGTGTCATCAATAACATGTTATTTCTGTATAGTCAACGTAACTGACCACACATATGTGCTGTGCACGTGTGCAAGCATGCATACACACACATGCATACACTTTGATACAGGCATTATAGTAAGTAATTTTAAATAAGCAGGTAATTCTGCAAATGTTGAGAATGAGAGTACATCATTATGTGTCATATATAATACATCCAAATTAAAAGCAAATGTTTATTAGTCATGATGTATAAATATGGTGCATCAAATTATGATTGTATAGATTTATATTTTGCCATAGAAAATGCCAGCTATGTAATAATAAATTAAAAGAGTAAGCATGCCTAAGAGAAAATATTATGCCTGTCCTTTAAATATATGTGTATATTATTTAATGGATGTGTGTTGTGTGTGTATAAGTGTGCATGTAAATTTGCACATACCATACAGCATGTGTGGAACTCAGAGAACAACCTCAGGGAGTTAACTCTCTCCTTCCACCATATAGGCCCTGGGGATCAAATTCTGCTTATCAGGCTCCATACTTGCTGAGCAATCTCTATAACTCCCTATGTGCATGTTTTTTTGTTTTTTTAAAAAAAAACTCTTTACAGAAAAGGACCTCAGAGACATTTCAAGACATATTGTATGTCTAGGTTGTAGGAATTTTTAAAATTGTTAGAGCAGTTTATTTTACTTTTTGCTTGATATAAATTCCAGAATGAACATGTGTTCTATATTTTTTAGAAAGGCTAAAACCAATCATCGGACCCTAAACTCTCTCTGGAAAAACTGCATTGTTCCTATAAACCTGGACTAAATCTACTGAGAGTTTCTGCCAAGCTCACTTCTGAGAATGAAAGGTATAACAGACATTCAAAGATAAGTGCTATTAAGATTACTTTTTAAATCATTACATGATCATCGTTGCCATCATCATCTTTCTGATTATTGGTATCAACCTCAATTCTTGCTAATGACCACTGTTTCCTAGAGTCAGAAGAAAAACTGCTAACTCTCTTTCCATTTGCTTTGGAGTCAGAGGCAAGCATTTGGATAGCAGATTCCCCAAAAGATCCTAAAATCTGGATGAGAAGGTCATGTCCCAGCCCTTTGCATAATTCAGCAGATAACTAGAACCAGGGCTGTGCATAAAGAAAGTTACTACTGACCAGAATCTGCACCTAGCAGCCCCAGGTCAGCGACTTGGTAGGTTTGGAACAGGCTAAGGTCTCAGAGGCTGCAATAACTCTTTCCTGTTAGACTGTGATAGTATATTGTTAATTGCTTTTCAAATGCTGTGACTGGATTTATTCACACTTTATGGTAAGTCTCAAGTGCAAGTTTAGAAACCAATTAGAAGGCTAAAAATGATGCTGAGGATAAAATCCACTTTGTTTATATTTTTAGAGATGCTGCATAACTTTGCAGGCTCTCAAAGACTTTATCCAAGATGTTAATATCCCAAAGACAAATATATGAAAGTGTGGGCATGGATATATGTCACCCCCTTTGGCTTTCATCCCAGCATCTGGGAAGCAAAGAAATATCACCCTCATGGCAATATGCCCAACACAGGGGCATGGAATTATTCTATTTTGCTCACTAACATATTTCAAGGGCCTGGAATAGTGATGCTAGGGTACACAGCAGGAACTTAAAAAAAAAAACTGAATATGCAATAGCCCTCATTCTCCCTTTCAGTGAGGAAAGCTCTAGATTTCTTTTTTTGGACACACAGGGGCCTTGGTCATCAGTATCCACATTAGAATACGTTAGTAATAAAATGTGTGCTTAACCCACACAAACATGTAAAAGGGATTTGTAGGGTTTGACAGTGGGAAGTTAGAGTCCCTGTCTATAACCTGAGATGGAAGAGAGAAGCCTCAGGGAAGCCTTTGGCATCTGGCCTCTCTGTCTTCTGGGATTTTCAGGTTCCTAACTTATTGAGTGTTCCTCCCCTTCAGGATTAACAGGCTGCCAGGCTGTGCTTTTGAAACCTTCCCACAAAATGCTCCTAAGGATTGCGTCAGTTTATAGGTCAGTTAAGTGGCAAATTTTCTGAGTCTATGTTGAAAGCAAGTGGGTTTCCTTTATTTTTTTTATTTTTTATTTTATTTATTTTATTTTTTTTTGCCTTTAACTATGTTTATTTAGATATAAAATTAAGGAGGCTTCCTCCCAAGATAGTCGTACCATGCTTCCATCAAGAATCATCAAAAGCTGGCTTCTGGCCACTTTTTGCTCTTCCTGTTTATCATTAGCCACCATTATCACATTCCCTTCTTCCACAAGAGGTGACTAATCTCCTTCCGATACCCATGGTCTGGATTTCTGGACACAATGCCTGCACTTGCTGTACTTTCTGCCTAAAATAGCAATCCCATTTTTTTCATAGTCAACTCCTTCCAGTTAGTACTTTTCCTCTCAGTTCATCCCTGTAACAACAGAAGGGAGCCCTGCCCTGTGCTCCCAATACCTTCTGCTGTAGTGAGAATGCACTAACTTGTGTTGCTGCTTCTAAGTAGGATTCATGCTTAGTTTTCTCTCTGTTAGTGCTCATTGCCTACCCACCTCAGTGCTGGGCATGCTACAATGCCTTGCTCTATATTTATTCTGAGCCTTTAATCCTGCCTCTCCCATACTCAAACAAGTCCTTACATTCTAGGCCTTTCAAGAATACATTGTCAGGGCAGTAGATTTGTTCCGTATTCATTTGGGGTTAAAAAAAATACTTTAGTTGAAAATTTATGCCATGATATAGTTTGGATTTTACATAGTGTCCCCTGGAGACCATAGGTTGGATGCTTGGCTGGGGTGCAAGGAAGGAAGTTAGGGCATTGAGAAACATACACTTGGAATTATGGAGATCCTAACCTTATCCTACTCTCTCCACCTCTGAGACATAGGGATATGAGCAACTTCACTCGACAAATTTCCCACTGTGATGTGCTGTTGCCCAAACACAGGCTGAAATCAACAGACTAACTGAGCCTGGGTAGAAATCTCCAAATCTGTGAAGCCGAACAAAGTCTGCTTCCTTATAATTTGCCTATCTCAGATGTCTTGTCACAGTGAAACAGTGAGCATCACAGGTTATGAATGATTTAAAGAAAAGATAATTTATGTAACTTATTTATGAAATGATATCTGTGAGCTAGGCATGGAGGCACACATCTGTAGTTCCAGCACTTGGGAGGTTGAGGCAGGAGGATCCCCATGAGTTTGAAGCTAGCTTGTGATACGTAGCAAAATCTGATCTTAAAAATCATATACAGAAGGTGTGGTCATGGGAGACTGTGCCAAGCACTTCTCCTGGACAGCATGGTAGCTGGTTCTGGTGGCCTGGGTACAGGAGAGCTGTCCGCAGATGTGAAAGCAGGAGAGTTGGTCCCACCCCTTGCTGGTTGTGGCAGGTAGGAAAGCTGGTCGTGCCCCTCACCTGGGCAAAGCAGGAGAACTGGACCTGGTGACACAGATGCAGGAGATTTTGGGATGAACAACTCATCTAACTACCCAGGCCCAGATCCAGCTCATTGATTTGGTCCACCCCAAAAGCTACCCCATACAAACTTCTAGAGGGAGTGAAGAGGCCAGTCATAGAGAACCAAAGCCGCATGACTTCCATGACACAGGGCAACAACAGATATCAGAGAGGAGCCCTGGTGAAGACCCGGTACTGATAGTGTAGAAGAAGTCAGAAGATTTAAACTAGACCAATGACTCATTGCAAGGAACATTTGCAAGTAAAGCTGTTTGGGGAGAAGTATATACTGTGTGACACACTGTGACACACCTTGGCTTCCATGTAGGCTGGAAAATTTTAATTTCTGTTTTCTTTTGAATGGGGAGCTTGCAAGGCTAGAGGGCAGATATGGAGGTATGGGGAAATGAATGGAATTGTGGTGCATGATGTGAAACTCACAAAGAATCAATAATGTATGTGTGTGTGTGTGTGTGTGTGTGTGTGTGTGTGTGTGTTACTAGACTTTCGATATACTAGATGTCCCAAAACTTATGGTAAGTAAGGTAACCAAAACATATAAGTTTCCTGGAATTTCCCACTAGAGCTGTAGGCAGAGAGGGGGCCAGTGTGTCATGTCCCTCCTTCCTCCTCTCCTCTAGTTTCTGCCATCAAATGCTGAGGGCATAGCTATCATGCACAGCAAGTGGATTTTTAGAGATCTTGGTAGTATTGTGTGATTTTTACCATCAATACTGTCTTAAAATTCAATAAAGACTCATTATTTTATAAAAATTCTTCTCATATGTGGACTCAAAGATAAGCAATCTTACACTGCAGAGAAATGGGTTTGGCTTGGCTGTATTTACCATTCTGGTGAGGGGTGATCCTTTCTTCGCCTGTGTGAAGAATGCCCAGTGCTTTCACAACAACTTAATTCTGAAACAGTATTGACTGAGGCTAGGAATGGATCCATGGAGCTCAATGCGGCATCCATCACCTCCCAGCAGACAGTAATGACAGCAATAAATACTGGAAATCTCAGCTGAAACAGAGAGATAAATATACTTGCCGACAAGGATGTTTGAGAAGACTCTTTAAGACTGCTGTAAGCCCACCCCCATTAGTCAGATCCTGAAACTCTTCCAGGAAAGTGCTTTTAGACAGCTGCAAACTGCTTGGTCTGTTCCTTGCAAAGACCAGAAGTACTTGGGAATTTGTACCATCTTGGATGTAGCTTTAAATCAATGTAAAGACTAGCCCCCTTGTCCTCTGAATGGGACAGCTTGAGTATGATCTGGGCCATCTCCATAACTCTCTATGGAATTGAGAGTTTCCTTCTGCCACACATTGCTTCATAATGGGCCTTGCTTGGCTTCTCTCACTTTTGTTCCCATACCCTCATCTTCCTATTGTTTTGTCCTAGGAAATCTTTCTAATGAACACATTCACACGTACTTTTGTGTCAGGATATGCTTTTGGGGAGCTCAATCTATGAAAATGTTTTTCAATGCAAATAGAAAGATGATCCTCCATCAAGATTACCAACTCTAGTGGGCCATTGGTAGGACCTTGTAACATTATACAGATGAACTACCAAAACTCTAGAAGGCCCTGACATCTCCATGGACACTCTTTCCTCTTGTCATCTTTCAGCTGCCATCTTCTCAGATCATCTTTTCTGACTACCGTGTCTGAAGTAGATCCCATACCCTTCTGCAGTACGACGTCTTGTTGCGCTCCTTCAGGTCCATGCTACAGCTTGAAATTATTGACTCTATCTGTGCTTTTGACTTTGCTAACTTTCTAGACTATAGAGCCTTTTGATCAAGGATTTTTTTGTTAAGTCAGCTACCTCATTTGTCTAGGTTCCTGACATGTGCTCTGTAACTGGCCCGACCATCAGGTAGAGTTTATTATTGAATGGGTAGAAACTACATGTGATCTTGTCACTCCCATTGTCCACCAAGACTGACCTTTGCTGAAGTTATGGACATATTTTTTTTAACATCTAGATCCTATATAACAATTATAGACATGTAATATATAGAAATCCACCTGTTCCGAATAAAGGAAACAGATGACGCCCTTGTATTTATAGGGATGCTGAGCCAGGGACAAGCCAGCCAGTCAACAGATTGTGCCTGACAAGTCTTCATGGAAGGTGTGGAAGCTTTGAACTCAAAGTGTTGTTTTTGTTCTTGGAAAACACAAACCTTTTCCCCTGAATCAGACTGTCCTAATATAACTATTAGGATAGGAGGGAGGGAGGGAGGGAGGGAGGAAGGGAGAGAGAGAGAGCTAGCTAGCTTTGGGGGTTGTACATTAACCACCAGAACAACTAGGAGATCTCCTAAGCAGCAGAAACAAGGTTAAAATTTGAAATTGGAGGGGATAGAATTTCTTTTTATTTATTATTTTTATTTTTGAGAGAGAGAGAGAGAGAGAGAGAGAGAGAGAGAGAGAGAGAGAGAGAGAGAGAGAGAATGTCTATGTGCATGTGTATGACATGTATGGGAGTGCCTGTAGAAGCCAGAAGAGAACGTCAGATCTCTTGGAGTTATAGGCAGCTTTGAGCTGCTGCAAGTGAATGCTGGGAACTGAACTCTTGTCCTCTGGAAGAGCAAGAAGTACTCTTAACCTCAGAGCCAACTCTTCATCCTCAGAAAAGACTTTTTTTTTAAATTAGATATTTTCTTTATTTACATTTCAAATGTTATCCCTTTTCCTGGTTTCCCCTTCAAAAACACCCTATCCCATTCCCCCTCCCCCTGCTCACCAACCCATCCACTCCTGCTTCCCTGTCCTGGCATTCCCCTATACTGGGGCAATGAGCCTTCTCAGGACCAAGGGCCTCTCTTCCCTTTCATGTCCAACAAGGCCATCCTCTGCTACATATGCAGCTGGAGACATGGGATCCTCCATGTGTACTCTTTGGTTGGTGGTTTAGTCTTTGGGAGCCCTGGGGATACTGGTTGGGTCATATTGTTGTTCCTCCTATGGGGCTGCAAACCCCTTCAGCTCCTTGGGTTCAAGAAAAGACTTTCTTAAAGCATCTTTCATAGAACATAGCTTCCACAATATGATAATAGGATTCCACAGAAGCCAAATTTTGGCATCAGAAGGCCCCAAATCCAGTGATGACCCCTAGGCGACAAGGACCCGCTTGCATCTGTTGCCATGGCAACCGCCACGCACTCTCTGTGTGTGCCTCACCTGTATGTGGTGGTGTGTGTGATTACATCATGGCCCAAATAGAAGGCAGAGACCCCCTACCCCTTGCCCCCTTTTCCTCCTCCTTTTCTCCTCTCCCCCCAATAAACCTCTTTATGTGGGACTGTGTCGTCTGGATACAAGCCGCCTTCTAACACAACATCAAATGTGTATGTTAGTGGCAACACATATTTGGAAAGAATCCTTAATATTTTACTGTGTTGTTTGTAATCATGTTAATAGGACACGTTGGATTGTCTCAGGAGAATTATGGGCATAGAGATAATCTGAACTTGCAACTCCCTAGTTGATCTTCATGATTATCTTGTTCCCACGTCTGTGTAAGGTATCTCAAAGACTTTCTCTGTCTTTGTGCCTGTTCCTTCCAAAGTCAGACTAACCACCAATTTATAAATAGTCTGCTAACTTTCTCACCTATTGCTTCCTAGCAAGCTATCACAGCATGTAATGGCTTTAAGCAACAGTACTCAGTAAGTTAGCTCATGCATCCACATTGGTGCAGGACTCAGCAGGCAAGGGGTTTCTCTGTCTCAACTGCCAGGGTAGCATCTGCCAGGGCTGCTGACCTCAGACTGAGGCTTTGCTTTCCACGCGGCATATCCATGTGGCTGGCAGTCAGTGTTCGCTGTTGGCTGAGATCTCAGCTGGGGCTGTCTGTTGGGGTAGCTATATGTAGCCTCTCTGTGTGGTGACTTGGCTTCTTCACAACACACCAAGCAAGTTCCAAGTTTGTGTTCAAAGATACAGGAAATGGACTGTCTTTGGGAAAAAAAAACCAACTCAGCTTCTCTTGTATTGGCTCCTATTGCTAAGGCATTTGTATGACGCAGATTCTAGAATAGGTTATATCAGCTACACCTCTTGATTTCACAAAGTGTTTAGAAGCCATGTTTTAAAATGTCTCTAGCGGCTCTGTGATCTGCTCTTAAAATTCCTTCCGCCCATAATATTCCCTCACTCCCACACACAGGACGCCACCTGGGAAACTACTGATTCTCCAAAGCCGGCCTCTAGTATCACTTCTTCCAAAAAACGTTTTAATCCCATGCTTTCTTAGTGGGTTGCTTTTATCGCTAGCCTCCTGTTTAACACAGCATATTAATGTTATCCATGTTCAAAGAGGGCAATGGGACATCTTGTTCATTTATTATTCCAGTTTCTAGCAATGAATTAATTGGCTAATTTTCCAGACCAACTGTTATCATAACAACTATCATTTCATAAATGTTTACTGTTTAATATGCCCTACAAGATGTACTTTATAAATATTATCTTATGGAACGTTCGCAAATAAGAAACTAGTATTATTCATGTTATACAAACAAGACAGTGCAAGGTAGGTGAAGCCAGGACTCCATTTCTACTGCCCCATCTCCATGTGAGATAGTCCCCCTGAGAAACTGTGTCAATAAGCCAGCGTGAGTCTGCAGGAAGTGGGGCTCATTATCACTTTCTCTTCTCCTCTGGTGTTAGCAAGAGCCAGGAAGGTGAGTTTAGGTCGCAGCCTTGCAGCACAAAAGCAGTATGAGTGAGCTCACAAGTGAGATGCCAGGTTTAGAGGGAAGTTGAGCTTAGCTGAAGGCAACCAGGTGATTTAAGATGCTCTTCCATCTTCGGTTGAAAGATGCGAGGGTGCTGAGGCTGCAACTGAACTTCCACTCTGTCCTTCTGAAGTGAAGTGGAATGAGTCAGCTGGATTCAGCCCATTAAAAACCTGAATATGTATATATACATCCATTGAGACCTTCATCTGTAGTACAGGGGACTGCCTGCTTAAAAAGACAAAGTATGATCCAGAGCATCCTAAGATACTATCCAATGTATGTATGTATGTATGTATGTATGTATGTATGTATATATGTATGTATATATGTATGTATATATGTATGTATATATGTATATATAACATCACTCATTTGCCATAGCATGAATAAAGAAGATCATAACAAATGGGAAAGATAGCTAATATATCCTAACCCTGAGCAACTATCGATTTTTTTAACAAATGAATACAAATTTTAATTTTCATTGTTTGAAAATTTCATATATGTATATAGTTTGTTTTGGTTTAATAATACCTCTTTTCCTTCCATCCAGTTCTTCCCTTGTGCTGGGATTTTGGCCGGTTAGATCTTCTGCACACAGTCACAGCTGCCATAAGTTTATGTGTACCGTAGCGTTGTCATTTCAAGCAAATACTTTTACTGCTTCAGACCTCCACTACCTCTGGCTATGGCTGATTTCCACTCATGCTATGATGATCTCTGGGCCTTTGCAGAAGGGATGAGACATAGATGACTCAGAGCTGAGTACTTAATGGATTTGTTTTTTTTTTAATTATTATTACTATTATCTAAAAATTGACCACTGTGGGTCTGTGTTAGTTGCTGTCTACTGCAAAAAGAAGCTTCCCTAATGAATGTTATGAGCTGCACTCATCTATGAATATGAAGATAAGAACTTTGAGGCAACTTATTACTATGTCCATATGACAGAATATTATTAGGTTCTCTCCTAAGGCCTATGATATAGCCAGACACAGATTTTTTTTTAGCCTTGTTAACAATACAGGGTATGAATTTCATTGTGGTGTGTGAGCCTTAGATTCAATTAGAAAGTGGTTGGTTGCTCCTATAATAGTCATGTCACTAACATACCAATGAACACTTCATGTTGAGCAGTCATCATTATAGAAGTTGGGGTCATCTTACTGCAGGAGGCCTTGAGGGAAGCTAAACTTTTGAAGAAAAATTACTGGGAGCTATAGTGGGGCTCAGTGCAGGGTAATGGTGGTCAGTGTCTGGAGATTGGTGTCCAGTATTGAAAACAGCAGGAAAGAAATGGAGATTATTTAAAAAGAACCAGTCAGAAATAGTAAAGTGGAGGTGACAATATGGACTTTGAAGAGAATTTACACAAAAGTAGCACTATCTATCTATCTCTATCTATCTAGCTATCATCTATCTATCATCTATCTATCTATCTATCTATCTATCTATCTATCTATCTATCTATCTATCTATCTATTATCATCTATCTATCTATCTATCTATCTATCTATCTATCTATCTATCTATCTATCTCTATCCCCTATCATGTATCATCTATCTATCTATCTATCTATCTATCTATCTATCTATCTATCTATCTATCTCTATCCCCTATCATGTATCATCTCTCTATCTATCTATCTATCTATCTATCTATCTATCTATCTATCTATCTATCTATCTTTATCCCCTATCATGTATCATCTATCTATCTATCTATCTATCTATCTATCTATCTATCTATCTATCTATCTATCTATCTATCTATCATCTATCTATCTCTATCCCCTATCATGTATCATCTATCATCTATCTATCTATCTATCTATCTATCTATCTATCTATCTATCTATCTATCTATCAGTTATCTATCAACATATCTATTATCTATCATCTATCTATCTATCTATCTATCTATCTATCTATCTATCTATCTATCTATCAGTTATCTATCAACATATCTATTATCTATCATCTATCTATCTATCTATCTATCTATCTATCTATCTATCTATCATCTATCTATCTATCTATCTATCTATCTATCTATCTATCTATCTATCATCTATGTAAAAAAAGTAATTAAAAGAGTAAATATGGAATAGTAATATAAACAGTTCATATTTGTATCATCATAGTTTGAGAGAGAAAAGAACCTAAACTTTTCAACAAAATAATAGTTAATCCATTCTAATTGGGATAAAATAAATTTACCTACAGGTTGCCTTTTTTCTGTTTTTGTGATAAAGTACTCTGCAAATGAGCTCTTAATGGATAAAGAGTTTGTTTTGTCTCTGGTCATAGTTCAAGGTATAGTCAGTCCATTGTGGCAAGGAGATAAAGGTAGCAGGAACTTTGAAGTAGGTCATTCCTTACATCCACAATCAGAGAGTGCTGAATTCATTCTACTGCTCAGCACCTTCAGTCCAATTATACAGTCTAGTAACCCAGCCAGGGAATGGTACCACCTAGAGTGAGCTCTTCTTTCTACCTCAATTAATGAAATCAAGGTCACCCTTCCCAGTCATGCCTGGAGACCCATCTCATAGGTGGTTCTAGACTTTGTCAAGTTGAAAATTAATACTATCAGACAAATCAAAGAAGCTAAGAAAACCCTGTGAGGTTTATGTAAAGGAACTTCTAGAAATGTTGTGAATTAAACTCCAAAGAAACTAAAAGCAAAAAAAAAAAAAATTTCTTGGAAATAGCCAGTGAAAACAAAACTTGTTTACTTGAGAACAGACCTTTTCACCTGGTGCTAGGTACTTCCAGGAGGAAGCCTCGGGCACATCTCTTGCTGAATATTGAAAGAAAACAGCTGCCAGTTGCAAACTATTTATGGAGGGATCATTGTTTATGAATAAAAAGGGGGAAATAAAGACATTCTCAGTTGAAGGAAATCTAAGGTAATCTATTGCCAGCACATGTTCTAAAGAGCAGCTAAAGAGTCTCTGATCTGAAAGGAAGTGAGAAAAGGTTTAGAACTTATATCTCATTATTGTGTTAGCCATTTTCAAATGATTTTTTTAAACAAACATCAAGATTTTCTCTGCAGTATGTGGCCAAAGCAAAAGAAATTTAGGTGATCGATGATGGAGTTGATCTGACCTGAGTACAGCCATCCACAGGTGCCTTAAGACAAAAATTCTTTTGTCCCCAAATCACTTTGCTCTTCACAACAATTAATTCTAAATAAGTAAAAAAAAAAAAAAGAAGTGTAAATTTGCAATTTGTTTATGTTTTCACTCTAGTCATGAATTATCACAAAATCTTTTGTGATACAGCAGGGAAGAAATGGAGATAATTAAAAAGATAATTTAAAAAGAGCCAGTCGGAAATAGTAGAGCGGAGGTGACCATATGGACTTTGAAGAGAATTTACACAAAAGTAGCACTATCATCTATCTATCATCTATCTATCTATCTATCTATCTATCTATCTATCTATCTATCTATCTATCTATCTATCTATCTATCTATCTACCTACCTACCTATCTATCTATCTATCTATCTATCTATCTATCTATCTATCTATCTATCTATCTATCATCTATCTATCATCTATCTATCTTTCTATCTTTCTATCATCTATCTATCATCTATCTATCTTCCTATCTTTCTATCTATCTATCTATCTATCTATCTATCTATCTATCATCTATCTATCTTCCTATCTTTCTATCTATCTATCTATCTATCTATCTATCTATCTATCTATCTACGTATCTATCTATCATCTATCTATCTTTCTATCTATCTATCTATCATCTATCTTTCTATCTATCTATCTATCTGTCTGTCTGTCTGTCTGTCTGTCTATCTATCTATCTATCTATCTATCATCTATCTATCTACTTACCTATCATTTATCTGTCTATCTATCATCTATTTATGTATCATCTATCTATCTATCTATCTATCTATCTATCTATCTATCTATCTATCTATTATCTATCTATCTACCTACCTACCTACCTATCATTTATCTGTCTATCATCTATTTATGTATCATCAATCTATCTATCAATCTATCTATCTATCTATCTATCTATCTATCTATCTATCTATTTATCTATCTATCATCTATCTATCTACTTACCTATCATTTATCTGTCTATCTATCATCTATTTATGTATCATCTATCTATCTATCTATCTATCTATCTATCTATCTATCTATCTATCTATCATCTATTATCTATCTACCTACCTACCTATCATTTATCTGTCTATCATCTATTTATGTATCATCTATCTATCTATCTATCTATCTATCTATCTATCTATCTATCTATCATTTATCTACCTATCATTTATCTACCTATCATCTATTTATGTATCATCTATCTATCTATCTATCTATCTATCTATCTATCTATCTATCTATCTATCATCTATCTATCTACCTACCTATCATTTATCTGTCTATCTATCATCTATTTATGTATCATCTATCTATCTATGTATCTATCTATGTATCTATGTATCTATCTATGTATCTATGTATCTATCTATCTATCTATCTATCTATCTATCTATCTATCTATCATCTATCATCTATCTATCTACCTACCTACCTACCTATCATTTATCTGTCTATCTATCATCTATTTATGTATCATCTACTTATCTATCTATCTATCTATCTATCTATCTATCTATCTATCATCTATGTAAAAGTAGATTAAGCATATGGGACAGTAATAATATAAACAGTTCATATTTGTATCATCATATTTTGAGAGAGAAAGGAACATAAATTTTTCAGCAAAATAATGGAACAATACAACTCAGAAACAACTCGTTTTTATTTTATATAGATAGACCCGAAATTGTGTTTGCTGTTACTGATATTAGAATCATATGTCTATGTCTTAAATTTTACTTGCAAACATGAGGTAAGAGAATGATGCAAGTTTCAAGGCTGGGGTAATATCCCAATTATAAAGTGGTTGGGCTCCTAAAACCCTTATTGGGATTAATCACTGCAAAGCTCTGACAAGTAAGTATTGAGATGTCCATCAGGAATAGACAGGAGCACAGAAGTTGAAAACAATCTCTGAAGATGCATTTCAAACTGGCAGATGAAGGCTGGGGGATGCTGGGGGATCAGTACCAGACTCAAATTTATACAAAAAGCACTTGGAAGAGAAAGCCAAGTTCATTAAACAATGAGAGTGACATAAGTCACCTTTCATCTCAACTCTTGGGTGGTAATTAGGCAGAGCTGTTACAAGGACCAAATTCCTAACAGCTTGTTGAAGTCATTTCTCCATGGACTCTTGTGTCCCTGGATGCCTTATAGTGAAAGGCATGGTCCGCTTTTACTCTGGATATATTTGTAGCTAGCCTTAGAAGATACAGCTTCCTTTTTTAAAGTGAAGGGCAGGTCTGTTTATGGCATGGAAGACTGAGATAATATCTTTCTCTGCAGCAAAGGGCAAGTGTTCTTTGTGCTTGTAATAGAAAAAAAATCCGGTTCTCTGAGCACCAGGCTCTTCTAGTACAATTCGACATATATGCAAATGTCACCTTCTCTTCTTGTATCGCTCTGTAGGAGTTGGGGTGCAGAAAACAGGCTCAAAAATAAAGTGTTTTATTCTCTGAGAGGGAATAAAGGCTTCCCACAAAGGAATCCCCTTTCCCAAAAGGTCTGGAGAATATCATGGCAAATTTTGTTGATATTAAAAAATATATTTTTTTTACAGAAAGTGTTATGAAAATAGAGGAGTGAGTTCTTTTTCAATCATTTCATGAAGTCAATATTATCCAGATGCCCAAATAAGACAAAGACAGTATAAGAAAAGAAAATTGTAGACCAATAGCCTTTATGAATCTAGATGAAAAAAAGTCCTCAATAAATGTTAGCACCTAAAAATTACCAATATAGAATGATTGTATCATAAGCAAGTGCTATTTATGCTAGTGATGGAAAGTTGGCATGGTATTAGGAAGCCAACCTTGTATTTCACTGCATTGAAAGACTTAGAAATAAAAGCCATTTGTGTGACTTTACTTGAGCCTGAATAACAGACCATCATGACCAAAAAGCAAGTTGCGGAGAAAAGGGTTTATTCAGCGTATACTTCCATATTGCTGTTCATCACCAAAGGAAGTCAGGACTGGGACTCACACAGGGTAGGAACCTGGAGGCAGGAGTGAATGCAGAAGTCATGGAGGGATGCTGCTTACAAAACTGCTTGCTTTCTTTTAAAAACCAGGACTACCAGCGCACATATAGCACCACCCACAATGGGTTTGACCCTCCCACCCTTGATCACTAATTGAGAAAATGCCTTACAGCTGGATCCCATGGAACCATTTCCTCAAGGTAGGTTCTTTGTGATAACTCCAACTTGTGTCAAGTTGACACTCAAAACCAGCCAGTACAATCCTGATCACAGACCCCCTTCTTCCTCTCCTCCAAGTCCTGTCCTCATAGCCCCCCTCCTTCCATACCACTCCCCTTCTCCTCAGAGAAGGGGAGGCAGCTGATGGGTACCAACCTGCCCTGGCATATCAAGTCCCAGCAAGACTAAGTGCATGCTCTCATACTGTATAAATCTAGGTGCCTGTATTTGCATTAATTTAGCTGACTGGATCATCCCAGCAAATCTAATGAGGTGAGTTTCTCATTATCTTTCTCCTCATCCTTCAAAGAGAAACACTGAGGCACAAAATGGTTACTTGTCAAGGTCACATATCATGAAGTAACAGCAAGAATGCAAAAACCAAGTAGTCTGTTCCTTTCCTCTCATGTCACAACATATCTTTAACTTGCTCTTCTGCCCAGCATGTGCATAAAAACAGTAACTGTAGCTACCTCATAAAGGTTTTATGGGAACTAAGAGAGTTAGCATGTTAATTTGTGTTTATAATACTAAAAAAAAAAAAAGCAACTTGCCTTCCCTTCTCAATACAGACAAGTCTCTGGTCAGTCTCATGCATTTATTAACAAATATTTCCCAGGGTCTGTCTTCTCATGACACTGAGATGGCCACTGAGGATATCAGGATGCATTAGGACAAAGCTGACCTCTAGAAGCTCACAGTTTAATCAGAGAGAGAGAGAGAGGCAGGCAAGGGCACAATAACAATATGGTGTGCATTCAATGAAACCAGAGGATGGGGGCCAGAGCACAAATGGACTGCAGCTATGTCTAAACAGTAGCATGGCTGTGGCAAGCCTCTTATAAATGTGACCTTCAGGCAGCCCCTGAAGGTCCAGCAGTACATCCTGTGGGTGAAAATGATTGAAATGGAGTTATTAAGGCGCAGGAAATAGCAAGTATTTTTTTTAAGGCAGGCAAATAAACCATGTTCTACATTTTTGGAGAGGTGTAAAGAGTCTGTTGTCACTGAGCAGAGAACAGGAAGAAGATGGGAGGGGTCAGTGAGGACCTGAGCTAGTCAGATTTTCAGAAGAGGGACTCTAGTTTCCTGGTGTACTGTGCTGACCACAGCATGGTGGACTTGATTCTAAGAGGTATGAGGAGCCCCAGGACCAATGGATTATAATGTGCAGGGCCTGTATGGAAACTACTGGGAAAGACACTAAAGAACCCACCAAGGAATGTATGCAATGTTTGTTGAAAGCAAACAGTCAGCAGAACATTCAGCCTGTCCCCTGCTCTCATCCTCTTCCCTGCCTCTGGGATTAACAGGGCACAATTTGCATCTGTTTGGTTAGTTTTTCATTCCTATGACCACAGACACAACTTGAGGAAGAATATTGGTTAGAGTTAACTTTCAACGCAACAGAATCCAAAATCACCTGGGAAGAGAGTCTTACTGAGGAATTATTTACATTGAATTGGCCTGTGAGCATGTCTGTGGAAGACACTCTTGATGGTCTTGGGTGGACCCAGTTCATTGTGGGTGGCATCATTCCCTAAGCAGAGAGTCCTGAGCAGGTTAAGAAGATGGAACACACTGAGAAGAAGTAAGCAAGCAAGAAAAGAAAGATCCATGCATTTCTTCTCTTTCTGCTCTTGACTATGGATACAATGTTTTAGTTCCTTACCTTGACTTCCCTGCGATGATGGACTGTAACCTGGAACTGTAAGCCAAATAAACGAATTCTTCCCTAAATATTTTTGGTCGAGGTATTTTGTCACAGAAACAGAAATGAAACTAGAACAGGGAGACCCCTGTAGAACAGGGCACCCTCCAGGGCCTGTTGTTTATCCTCTGTTTCTACGCATTGGTCTCAGTCATGAACTTGCAAGTCCCACAGTGACAACTGGAATGGTCGAATTTTGGCCTAAAATCTTGAAACCTGTGGTCAGAGTCTGGCATGTAAATTCTTGATGTGGATGTGGAAAGGAGCCTTAGGTTTGGGAGGTCCTGGGGAGCAAGAAGAGATACAACTTACAGAGATTCTCCTTCAATCTCATTTTGAGCGGTCTGAGTTGGCCTTATCCTATGATGGTCTCTTTGTTAAGGAGGTCAACATGCAGAAGAATGCAAATTGACCCATCCTTATCTCCTTGCACTAAGCTCAATTCTAAGTGGATCAAAGATCTCCACATAAAACCAGACACACTGAAACTAATAGAAGGGAAACTAGGGAAGAACCTTGAACATATGGGCACAGGGGAGAATTTCCTGAACAGAACTCCAATAGCTTATACTCTAAGATCAAGAATAGACAAATGGGACCTCATTAAATTACAAAGTTTTTGCAAGGCAAAAGACACCGTCAAAAAGACAAAGCGGCAACCAACTAACTGGGAAATGATCTTTACCAACCTTACATCCGACAGAGGGCTAATATCCAAGATATACAAAGAACTCAAGAAGTTAAACTCCAGAGAGGCAAGTAACCCTATTAAAAAATGGGGTACAGAGCTACACAAAGAGTTCTCACCTGAAGAATATCTAATGGCTGAGAAGCACCTAAAGAGATGTTCATCATCCTTAGTCATTAGGGAAATGCAAATCAAAACAACCCTGAGATTCCATCTCACACCAGTCAGGATGGCTAAGATCAAAAACACAGGAGACAGCAGTTGTTGGCGAGGATGTGGAGAAAGAGGAACACTCCTCCACTGCTGGTGGAATTGCAGGCTGGTACAACCACTCTGGAAAGCAGTCTGGCGGCTCCTCAGAAAACTGGGCATGACACTTCCGGAGGATCCGGCTATACCACTCCTGGGCATATACCCAGAGACTTTACCTGCATGCAATAAGGACACATGCTCCACTATATTCATAGCAGCCTTATTTATAATAGCCAGAAGCTGGAAAGAACCCAGATGTCCCTCAACGGAGGAATGGATTCAGAAGATGTGGTATATTTACACAATGGAATACTACTCTGCAATTAAAAACAATGAATTCACGAAATTCCTAGGCAAATGGTCAGAACTTGAAAATATCATCCTTAGTGAGGTAACCCAATCACAAAAGATCACACATGGTATGAAGTCACTGATAAGGGGATATTGACCCAGAATCTCAGAATACCCTAGACACAATCAGCATATCAATAGATTTCTAAAAAGATGGAAGGAGAGACCCCTGGTCCTGGAAAGACTGGATGTAGGGGAACGCCAGGACAGAGTAATGAGAGGGGGTTGAACGGAGAAAAGAGGGAGGGAAGGGGGCTTATGGGACTTTCGGGGAGGGAGGAAACGGGAAAGGGGAAGTGATTTGGAATGTAAATTAAAAAAATAAAATAAAATTAAATTAAAAAAAAAAAAAGATGGTCAATATACTGAGAGTCTCAAAAATTCTTCATCCTTCCTTCTCATCCCTACCCTCTACACTCCTCACCATTGATTTAGCTACTAAGCCACACCCATGTAATGGTGTGCCACACCTGTCTAATGGTGCATTATGCCTATCTAATGGTGTGCTGTTAAATGTTTAACAACTATACACAGGAGAGAAGTCTCATTTCTGCATACCATAACATTCCCAGCATAACTAATTGAAAACTATAGGCACGAAGTCATTGTCTGTGATATATATATGTGTGTGTGTGTGTGTGTGTGTGTGTGTGAGTGAGTGTGAGTGTGTGTGTGTGTGTGTGTGTGAGTGAGTGTGTGTGTGTGAGTGTGAGTGTGTGTGTGTGTGTGTGTGTGTGTGTGTGTTCTCTGGATCCAGAGTGAGCAGAGGGAGCTGGTTGAAGTTGGTTAGATAATTGACCCTGTGGATCTAGGCTTTGACAGCATGGGAACCAGATGCTCCTGAATATAGCATTTATTAGTTGCTCAAGCTGCTTGATCAGGTACCTCCTAGTTTCTCTATCTATAAAATGGGGTAAAGGTGACTATGAATGTTGCTGTGTTGTGTGGAGCTGTCAGGCGAATGCAAAATAAGAGGCTTGTCAGCTCACCTAGCATTCCACCTGTGAATTAATTTCAGTTGTGAACTTGACTTGATTAAGAAGTGCCTGGGGAGCTTATGATGCACACCTTTAGGGGTGTCTGTGTATTTCCAGCGAAGATTACTGAGGGGGAAGTTGTGCCTTCAATGTAGGTGGCATCATATCCTGGGCTGGGTTTTAGACTGGGTTAAAGAGGAAAAGCAAGTCAGTTAGGTGCCAGCATTCACCTCTGTCTGCTTCCAGATTACAGATGCAGTATGACCAGCTGCCTCACACTCCCTTTGCTGACCACGTCGTCTTTCTCTTGGTAGACTGCATGCTCTCAATGCTTTAGCCAAAGCATGTTCTTCTTCTGTATACTACTTCCTGTTAGGTACTTGGCATCAGCGATGAGTTCTGAAGCTAATATACCATATAAGGCAGCTAACACTAGTTATTATCAGAATGTTCAAAACACACAACACAATAAATTCTCTCCTTGCAAGAACTATTTCAGTAAAATTAACTTTTACAGACCCCTTAGATGTTCAGATAGTTTTGTGACAGTCCTAGTCAGCAACAAAGGCAGATCTTGATGGAGCATGGAGGTTCAACTATAGGGCGACCAATGGATGGAAAGAAACAATTATTACAAACACAACACAACCTTCTCTTAACTCAAAGTTGGATTTCAGTTAATAATTGGAGAGTCTCCAATCATCCTATAACAACCCTATGGGAAATAGAGAATGTGGGTCATAAAGTTGCCTGTATTGTGATTCCTTAGGTAGAAAGGACCATCTTCCTTTTGGAAGACAAGAAAGAAAGTGAACAAATAAAGTTATGTTTCCTGAACTGAGGACAGAGGTAAGTCACCTAGTGTCTCTTACATTCAGGCATCAATGGCCTCATATATGTCTAAGTGTCCACATAACCTTAATCCAATAGCTGGCATATGGTAGGAACTGGATTCATATTTGCAAAGTCAATGCAAATATGCACAGAACATCTACCTTGTGGTAGGTACTGTGTTCAGCATGAGCCTTCAGACATAAAAGAGACACATATTGGTCCCTGAGGACAGTCTTGTAGTAATGAGACATGCATAAAGCCACAAGAGTCGCAGTATAGCTTTGTATTAATAATAGGTCTTGGGATAGGAGCTGAGGTAGCTTTTCAGGTTACCTGGGATTATCTTGGGAAAGTTTATACAGGAGGTAACATGTGAAATTTGTCTTGAATTATGAAGGACTTCACACGTCATGCAAGAGAATATAAATCACCATGCTGGAAAACCAGCAATCGCATAGTAGGCAGTATTCTGGGATCAAATAGTAAGGGAATCTCTGTCCTGGAATCCAGCTCTCTAGCAATCCTTGGATTTATTCACCAGGACTTATAAGTATAGCAAGACCACCAATATGTGAGTGGAAAGTGTTTGTCCAATAAGTTAATAAGAAGTATACAGTGTCTGTAGGTAACTAAAAAAAAAATCAAGGTTGCTTTGTTATCACATGTGCAGATGGTGATAATATATGTCTTCATGTCCCCTCATCTCTGTCTCTATCCCTAGCAAAACCAAACTATTCTTCCTTCTCTTTCTTAAAGTACAGTGGAACAAGGCTCTAACACTTAGGGATAGAGATCAGAGCAAGACCTGGGTCAACTGGTGAGAGAGAAAGTAATGAAAAAGAAGGGACACCCTTGACTAACCTTTCGGGTGTCTTATACTATCATCATTCACATTTTGATGCTGTATTTTATAATCCTTCTGCTTTGATTCTCCGCACAGGCTTAGTAACCATGACAGTATCAGTCAGCAGTGGCTTTGTTACACTGCAGAAGCAACCAACCTCCACATCTTATCAGATTATTACAACCTTTGTTTGACAAAAGAGGCTTTTCTCGTTTCGGGGTCAGGGGTGCTTCTCCGTGGTAAGGGTGCTACTTTATGATGAGGGTGCTGCTTCATGGTGGGACTACTATTCTATGATGATTCTCTCACAAGGGTAGATGCTGCTCCTTTGTGGAGGTGCTGCTCTATGGTAAGAATGGGTACTTCTCCATAGTGAAGATGCATCTCCGTGATTCTCATTACCACATTACCTAATAGCTAAAAAATATCATTTCCAGGGAACATACTTGGGAAGTGATCCCTTATTTCTACAACCTTTTAGCTAGGTTTTTACTTAGATCCCAGGGTCTCTGACTTCCTCACTTTGTCCACTATGGGCTAGCAACTGGCCACCAACTTTGGAATTATAGAGAAAGATATGACTAACTATTAGAAGAAGTGGTACAAGAGGAACATGCTTAAGATGGTTGGGATGTGATGAGACTCTGGTAGAGAAAAATGGTCCTAGAGACAGAGTGGAAAGAATTAGGAAGTGGGGAAACTAAAGACCAAGGAATCCAACATGGCGGTTCCTGTACAAGGCTGGGCAGAAGTCGTAAACGTGAGGCAGATCTAGCAACAAGGACCCTGTGAAGGAGGATGGGTTTCTGATTGGCTTAACAGTTGGAATTGTATGAATCAGTTGCTGAAAGAAAGCAAGGTGCTGAGAATGATTACCTGGATCCTAGAGAGGGCGTACCATCAATATGGCCTTTAATGAAACCCAGCATCCCGAAGAGGGAACTTGGGAAGGTTTTGAGTCACTGCCAGGGACCTTGACTTAAATCAACTCGTATATACAGGAAATAAGAAAACAGGTTATGTGGAGACACGTCCCTGCCCCCAAATACTCAGAAAACTGATCAGGCCTGTAGCTGACCTTTAGCACAGAACTGTTGATTTTAGGTGAACTCAAATGTATGCTGAGTTGAAACAAGGCCTTAATCTCCTTAGCAAGGAGAAAGGACCCTGCCGCCTGGCATTAGCAGTGGTCTCTTAGTCCCAGACCCACAGGGCAGTAAATCTGTGCCAGAAAGTGGAAAAACAAAGGAAAGGAGAAAAAGCTAATACTGACTTTCCTTCTAGTGGGGGTTAGCATTTGAGTTGTGTGTAGTATGTAGATGGAGGTGTGTAGTATGTAGATAGAAGTAGGCACTGAGGTCTCCAAATTCTAGCTCCAACAGCTGCTCCTCAAAGACACGGATGCTCCAGCTTCCCCGAACCCCAGTGCGCCTTTTGCCCCGCCCTGCTATTCTTTGACAGACAAGCAGGTCAGCTTGAAGATATGCATCTCCCTGGAAAGGAAGCTTTGCAGGGAAGAAATTTGCAGTAGCTATTTTTGTCCGTGCCTTTGTGTGGCTGCCATATGAAAGCATAAGTCCATTAAACAAATTCTTTCTCTGTTTAGAGTCCTGCATGTTTTCCTTTCAACTCCTCGAGTTCTGCTTCTCTGGCTGGAGATGCTGCAGTGTCTGGCCAGGTCCAGTGGGGCCCAAATCACTGGGTCACCATCAGGTGAAGGAGAAGGAAGCATGGGCTGCTGGGCCAGCCTGGAGAGTGTCAGTTCTAGATGGCAGCTCAGCTTCAGCTCTCTTCCCTAGGGTTAGTCTTAGCAAGTAATGGCACCGTGACAAAGAAGTATATCGCAGGATTGATGCTCTCTAATGGAACTCAGAAACTGCTGACATGATATTGCTGCTGCTGCTGCTGGTGGTGGTGGTAGTGGTGTGTGTGTGTGTGTGTGTGTGTTTAGGGCTGGGCTCATGTTTGCTGCTGCTACTGGTGGTGGTGGTGGTAGTGGGGTGTGTGTGTGTGTGTGTGTGTGTGTGTGTGTGTGTGTGTGTGTGTGTGTGTGTTTAGGGCTGGGCTCATGTTTGCAGAAAGAAGCAACATCACAAAATGATAACAGACCCAAAGGGGCAATGCACCAGCTCAACAGCCTTTCTCCCATGTAAGCCAAAGATTGTGGAAAGTTTACTCTGTGCCAACTTTTAGGAACACAGAACTCAGCTGCAGCTATGGGAGGCCTGAAAGCTAACACTGGACAACTCTCCAATGTCTCGGACATGTTATGTATTATCCAAGTCTGACCTTCACAGCAAGCCTAGTTGATGTTAAGACATTGCACTAAGACATTGTTCTTTATCTCCCTGAATTAATTTGGGAGAGAGGCATGCAAGGTTCTCTCTTGGAGATGGACAGTCTGATCGCCATCACCTAGCTGCCTGACTCTGATACTCATCCCCTCAGCTTCTGTGGCATATTCTGGTTGCTTCTCAAATGAAATCAGCGACACTTTTCATAGAGTTGAAGGTTAGCTTCTGCCTAAGCCTAGCTTAGGTCTGGTATACATTTAATGTGCATGGGCAGGAGCCCTACACATGACAGTATTCTCTGTATGGTACGTGTTATGGTTGAATCATCAACTTGACACAAGCTAGAAGTATCTAGGCACAGAGTCCCAGTGAAGGATTGCCTAGATCAGGTGGTTTGCCTGTGGACATGCCTGTGAGGGATTTTTTTTTAAAAAGTGGATTAATTGAAATGCAAGATCCTGCCCACTCTGAGCAGTATCATATCCCAATTTGGATCCTGGACTATGTAAAAGTTTAAAAAAAATCGTGTTGAGTAAATCAGGATGTGTAAATTCTTCTCCGTTCTTGACTTTGTGTGAATACTGCTTCAAACTCGATGTTATTGTGATGTCTCTGCTATGATGGTCTGTTTAACTAGAACTGTAAGTTGAAATACCTCCTAACCCAATTTGCTTTTTGTTAAGGTAGTTCATCACAGCAACAGAAATGAGAACAGAGCAGTGGTTTTGCGAAAAGGAGGCTTTAGGTTTAATTTGACCCAGTCCTTCAGCCCTTAGAGCTGGTGGCCCCCTGAACTCCCCTCATGAAATCTTCATCCCCCACACATCCCCTCCTCCCCAACTCCACCACCTTCTCATTGGTCCTTATATCCTAAAGGAAAAATGAAAACCAGGCTTATGTCAAAGTTACAACAGCTGTCGACCTCTCTCCATATCTACAGACGTTTCTGAAACTGTACAGCTATTAAATATAAATAGTCACTGTATAGAATGTGCCTCTCAGCCTCTTAGGAAACAAAGATTATTCTCTTTGTCTGCCACTGAGGTCATTAGTCTGAGCAACTAAAGAAGATACTGGATACTAAGTGGTGAACATTCTAACTCCTAATCTTACTTCTGAGTGAGTCAAGGACAGGGGAGGTCAGCAATGAGGCCTGGTCACCAGCACAGAGAAGGACACCTGGAAGAGGTTGGTTGACCTGGGCCAGAAACACCTTCTCATCCTGTGAGTGGCAAGGGGTAGTTGGCAGAGATGGGGCTTGGAGCCAGTCTTGAAACCAACTTCAGGCTTTGCTGCTCTATCCACGTGTGGTCTCCCTGCTAAATTGCTACAATGTGTGCTCCTTGGCATCAGCCCTGAAGACCACCCAGGCATGCAGGCAAATGGGAAACCCAGCCCCTGACTTCAGCACAAAGTGAGTGCTTCTCACTCACCGGCTGCCAGCATGCCCTGTGGCCTCCCAGTGTGGGGGTCCTCTCTGAGGTGTGCCTCCAGCAATTAGAGGGGGGCAGGAATTGCAAGGGCTAGGGCAAAAAGGCCACTCCTGCATATTAAGGACAGTCACTGATTTCCAGACTGCTGGGAATGCAGGTGGCCTTCTGCAAATCTGAGCAAGACAAAGAGATCCCGGAAGGTTTAACCTGCATGGAGAAAGCTTATGCTTCCTGTAGTACCGTTGAAACCCTTTGGCAAAGAGATCTCCACCTTAATCCATTCCTCTTACTATAAATTCTATAAACCTGTGTTCGTGCTTTATTGAGTTGCTGTACTTCAACCAGGCTTGGTAATTTAATGATTGTCTATAAATACCTCTGGGTGCAGCTTACTCTTTCCATACTGTCTGCTTATCCCTGACCCGGGAGAGCTGCCCTAACCCCTTACATTTGAGAGTAAGTGAAGCAATGTATTTAGAAGGAGAGTACACTGCCAAACACCAATTAAGCCATCAGTAAGTGCTAAATTTTTTTCCAGGGGGTAGGGTGGGGTTGGTTACATTTTTCTTCTCAGCAAAATATTACCTGCTGGGCTCTTTGAGGAATATTGCTTTCTGTGAGTATGACTTTGTGAGTGTAACCCCTAGGGCAAATTAGGATATTATTTATTCATCAATCCAGCGTGTATTTTTGAGCATCGACTAGAGATGTGTGATCTATGTTGGAACAAATGAACACGAGACGGCTCGGCCATTAGCATATGGAGGTTGAGGTAGAGCAAAGTAGACATGGAAAGTGAGTTCTGTGTCTCCAGGGAGGGTGAATGGCCTTTGCAGGGCAGGCTTACAGGATGGATAATGTATACTGAGTTCTGTGTGTGTCTGATCCTGTGCCAGACACGAAGAGTCTTTCAGGCAAATAGAACAGGAGGGGGTGGAGGCAGAGGAAGGAAGGGCACAGAGGAATTGAAATGGGCACACTCAGGAAGACTCTATGGATGGAATTAGATTATTAACAGCAGAGCATTGGTATAGTACTGTGGGAACCTCCCACACTGTCAGCCACAGATACTTGCTTTTCTTTACGCCATAATGGCTCTTAAGCAACGTGGCAGCATTTTTTTAAGTGGGTGTGGGTGATTTAAAAGCATAGGGACACCCTTTTTACTGGTACCATGAAGGAGTACAATATAACACCCAGGGATGTTAAATACCCAGAAAAGTTAGGTGGAGTACCATCTCTGGTCCCTGTTGTGGAGTCTCTCCCTAAAAGAAGTTACTTTCCGTGTTGCTATGACAAAACACGTGGCCCACGGTTTGAGAGGGTGTGGTTTACAATGGTGAGAGGGCATAGTGGCCTTTGGACTTTAGTTACAGGATATGTGGCAGCTACTTGGTCCTACCTTGGCAGACCAGGAACCAGACAGCCTGGACTGTAATAAACCTGACAATAAACCCCAAGGCCTACTCATCAACAACCCATATAGATCCCACCTTGTAAAGGTTCAACGACCTCCTAAAACAGCACCATAAGTTGGGGATCAAATAGTCAAATACGTAAATCTGTGAGAGACACCTCACATTCACACTGTACCATTTCTTCCTGTACCCTGTAGGCCCAAGGCCATCTTGGTACAGAAAGCATTTACTTTTAGAAATTCACATTAGAAATTCAGAATTTCTACAGTTCCTGTAGTTTTGCAGTTTAACACTGTTTAAAACTTCTCTGAGTCTCTCTTCTGAGGTGATCGATCACCTTTGACAGTCAGCCTTTGTAAAGTCTAAAACCAAGTTACAGCTTACAATATAGGACACAGAGGAAACATTCCCATCTGAAATGGAGGAGTGGAAGAACAGCAAGGCATGATTGAACCAGAGTGAGGCCAAAACTCAGTAGGGAGAACACCACACCCGCTAGCTTGATGTTCACCATCCAAGACCATTGGCAGAGTCATCTGGGATCCAGCCAGCTGAGAGCCCTGCTCTACAGCTTACAGCATACATGGTCTCTCCTTTGAGCTGGTTCCAATTGGTGTCAACTCCTTTTCTTAATAGATCTCTCATGTTCTTATGTCCTGCTACTTCTAAAAGCCTGGACTTTCTCTGCAACTCAGGCATAATGGTCTCAGTTTCATAAATGGCCAACTTAGGAACTCCACTCAGGGAATCTGACCCTTACACACTGCCTATCTTTAGCAGCTTTTAGAAACCGTGCTACAAACCTCTATGGCCTTTTTAAAACACATATTATGTATACCTGCAAAGTTAATCCTGTGTGGATGATACCAAGTTCTAATACCAGTCTGAAATAAAGCCTGGTCCACTTGGACCATGGCTGTAGCAGCCTTTGACTAAAAGTCTTATCTTTCTCCAGTACTAATGGGATTATTTCTCTTCTGCTTTTCCCATAGGACCAAACTGAGACTTGGGCATCTGGCACTGTATCCTTTCTAGAGTCCAGTATAAGGCAAGACAGTTCAGAGTCTGAGAGCATGGCCACACAATCAGCCCTGTACGGCTGTTCCCTGGCTGTGTGACATTACATTTGCTCAATCTTTTTTATTAAATTTCTTTCATCTGTAATAGTCACATCATTAATTACGTCAGTGGTGGCAAGAATTAAGCACACTAATTCATATTTAAAGCACCCATGTGTAGATTAATAATAGTTATTGTACTTTCTTAAGTATATAATGACTTAAGTATATAGATTAAGATTATGAAAACAAGTAATGCTATTAAAATGAGAATCAAAGAAAACTTATGAAATAAATATGGATGTCTTAAGTGTTAAATAGTTAGGTTCAGTGGCAAGTTGCATAAGGACTGAAATTTCAAAGCCCGAAGAAGTGCAAACACCACTCTGAGACTCTATAACAGAACTTTCATAAGAAGTATGAGATATTCTTGCTATAGAGAGGTCATAGGTAGAAACATTAACTCTGCTGTGAAGATATATATCCTGGTACTTGACATGTAACCAGATTGGTCTCTAACACATGGTCATCCTTTTGTCTTATCAGCCTCCCAAGTTCTGAGATTATAGCTTTAGCCACCATCACCATACAACAAATGCCTTTTCAAAGGAGTGAATTGAATTCTGATTCAAGTGCCTTAGATGACATGACTACAAGGATAATTTTCAAGTCAGAGACAAGTGAGGGGACTGATTTCCTGATATTGCTGCCAGACCCAGTAAGCAAGTTCAATGGTGCACAGCCGCTGTTTTGGTTGTATGCACAGAAGATGTGACTCTGAAATGATGATATTGCTTTCAGTTTCACATTTTAGGCTTCTGTGATAGTCTCCATGTGGAGAATCTTGCCCCTCTGGAGGTGGATTTGATTTTTTTAAAAAATAGGCATAATTCATTCTGATCTTGCGTCATATGAATAAGATAGGAGCTGGAGCTCAAAGGCACCATTTTTTTGGCTCCCAAAATGAAATGGAGGACTGTCTGTGAGGCCCAAATACCAATATTCTCACTTGATCTATAAGCCAACTATGAAGGCAATTTCCCAGAAACATTCCAAATGTATCTTGAGCCAAAATAGCCCCATCAGAAGGAGCTGTGGCTTGCCAGGAGACAAGGAGGGAGTTTTAAGGGACCATTTCAGAGAGGTTCGGTGGCATGTTACTTTCAGAGACTGTGGGCAGCTTCTAGCATCTGCAGAGTTTAAAGGAGCCTGCTCATTATTGGAACCTCACAGTGATTTTGCAAGTTACTAGGAGAGAACTCTCTCAAGGTGAAAGGGTAGAAGAATATAAGGGAGCCTGATGTGTTGATCAAGGTTACAGAGCGGGCTGAGGGTAGAGTCACCCCCACCTAACCTGTATGATCAAGAAGGCAGGCAAATCACACAACTGCATGCATGAGAGACCCAGTGACTGTGGAAATCCTCTTTGAGCTGAAGAAAGATGATGTGTGTACATTCTGAGAATCTACCCACTTTACACACGTATTTCATCTAGGAGGTAAAATGGTAAAGATGGGGATAGGTAGAGGTATGGATAGGGATACAGCTATGTGCCCAATGGCTTGTATGTCCTTCCTACTCTGTCACTAGCATTTGTGACTTTGACACACTCCTTACATTTTACCTGCTTTCATTTCCTTCTCTAAAGGAGACTAATGACACTCATAGAGTGCTATGACTGTAATTCTGTTTTTCGCCTGACTGAGCTTACCATGCGCTGCTCCTGTTTGGTGCTAGGCAAAGGTGCTTTGAGCTAGGCAACAGGGTGCTTGAGTAAAGCGCCCATTCACCTCTCAGGGGGGTGGGAAAATCAGTCTAAGATGTGGGAGGCCAAAACTGGGGATCTCTGACTCCCAGGAATTCAGTCTTCACTGGAAACCACACAGAAGAGTTGGGAATGGAAGGTTGGGGGGTCCATGGACCTGCGACCAGGCCAATGCCGAGACCGAAGCTAAGGACAGGGATTCTCAGATTCCTGGACATCCAGACACCACTGAAAGTCACAGAGGAGTGGAGAAGAGGCTCATAGGCTGAGGATGGGCCCGGGGCCGGGGGCTCCCAAACTTCTGGACATCCGCATGCTGCTGGGTCGCAGGGAGTTGGGAACTGAATTGAGCCTGCGGGCTGTAGAGCATCGGGGTGGGTAGGGGGAAGCGGGCTGGTGGTGGGGGTGTATGGTTGTGAGTGATATGTGTATGGCAACTCCAGATTAGCTCAGCGGTGGTGAGTCTGGGAGCACCTTCTGTGGGAGGCTTAAGAGGTACAGTTTTGTAGATGAAGGCTTTCTCAATGCTCCCTATGGCGGTTCTTGATGAAAGAGACAGTCTTTAGTTCCAAACTGTTTATTGATTGTTCATTGTGGAAAAATGGGTGCATACCACCTCCTCAGGGTGGACCAGAGATTTTACAGGAAGGAATGTCCGGGAAGGGAAGCTTATTAGCTTAACCCTTGGGGTCTCTAGATACCTCATTAGCGTGGAGAAGTCTGTTCTGATCTATGTGATCATAGGTCACGTTCCTATGTAGGGAGTGTGGCCGTGTAACTGGAGCCTGGTCAGAAGCAGGTGAAGCGCCTACCGACTTCTCAGAGGTTCTCTCTCAGAGGTACTGGGGCTTCCAACACGCTCACCTTACCAAGTTTCCTGGCACAGTCCCACAACTCCTCTTTTTCTTTTTTATAAAGGAGAGATGTCATTGAGGTGACTGTCTCTTATGTTATTTGAGGTGAAAATTTCGGGTGGGGGGTATAAGCCTCAAAATAAAACACAACATAAGTCGAAGGGGTAACGAGGGGTAGGGATTAGGAAGAAAAGGGATTATTGAACCAAATAATTGTTCAGTAGATTGAAACTGAGCGTGAGTTTGTACAGTTTTTGAGGGTGTTATAAGTTTCCCCAAGTTCAGTAGCCATTAGACTCTGGCAAGAGGGTTTATTCGTTGCTGGAAGGTCCAAATCTGTCAGTGTCTGCTTGTCTCAGAAGCCTTCAATCCGATGACAGTGTCTGGACGAAGGCACCTCATTGCCCTAGGCAGGCCCAAGGAGATGGCGTCTTGGGTCTAGCTCCTCGGGCCTGCAGTGGCAGCTCTCTTTTTCCCTTTGGTAGAGATAAACCTGTAGAGTAATTACAACAGGGGAGCAGAAGCCAAGCAAGGGAATGTCTGAACTGAACAGGGTGGTAATGTATATGTTAAGCCTATAACAGTTTGCTTGGGAACACATTGGTGGTCTGTTGTTAAAACCTCAAAAAAAGGCAAGTATGTTTAAGGAATTTAGTCTTGGAAGGAGTCCCTTAAGTGAGGAGTTACTTGTGTTGTATTAAGGAAAGCAGAGGGAAGAATTGAGAATTTATCTGTTTTGGATGGCTGAGGAAGAAAATATCATCTTAAATTGTGTATCTGGGATAGGCAGTAACAGCTTGCCTGTAAAAAGAAACTGGTTGTTAATTAAGGATTAAATAATGGTTATTAACATAGTTGGTTTGACCTGTGGGAGCAGATTAAACAAGATTTTTGAAGTTTAAAGGAGATTTTAGGACAATTTTAGGTTAGAAGACACTAACCTTTTTTTAGATGTTCCTGTTCGGTGAATGAACAAGTATTTAAACAAAGGAACATGAGAAATTTTGGGTTAAGCATCTCAGGTGTGTCTCCCGCCCCACGCCCACCCGCCCCCACCCTCCCACCTAAATTCTCAGCAGCAAGATCTTCTTTCTTTTTTACCTAGGGGGAGGGGAGGGAGGGGCCTGCTCTGCCAGGCCTAGGTTGATTCTGCTCTAGCAGTCAGGTCCCCCTGCCCCAGCTTGTTTTTTTTACTAGAAGTCAGGGATGAGTTGCTTTATGTACACCTTAAAAAGTAGAGCTTTGGAGAGAGAAGAGAGCAGGGAGACGGGTCCAGTGAGGTCTCTCTGCTTGAAAACAAAAGTGGGAAGAAGACAGGATGTCTGTCTTTCGAGTGGGAAGGCCTGAGTCTTTGGAGCTAGTGCCAGGGTTTACTTTGTTTAATCCGGGTTCCAGTGTGGGTCTACATGGGTCACCAGCTGTGGTATGTGTCAGCTGGGTAGGTCCCATGTTGTATGCACCAGACTGTGTTGTCACTGTGAATAAATGTCTGACAAGAAACAGCTCAAGGGAGGAAAGATCTATTTTGGCTCACAGTCTGAGGAGTTACAGTTCATCGTGGTACGGAAGGCAAATCGCACCAGTGGCCTGTTTCTGTGATCCTGGGAGCACAGGGCTGTTTGCTCGCCTCTCAGAGCATGAGTGCAGGCACTCTCCTGATTTCTCCTTTTCACTTTCTATTTAGTCTGGGATGCTACTCCATGGATACTTCTGCTCACGACCACCATGGATTTTTCCGTCTTCAGTTAATCTTTTCTGGAACTGCTGTGACAAACAGGTCCAAAGGTGTGTTTCCTAGGTGACCTTGAATCCAGTGAATCTGAAGCTGACATTGAAAAATACCCACTATGTGCATATTAAGCCTATATTTGATTCATAATAAAGATATTGAGCCTATTACTAGTTCAAACATCATGTAATGTCAGTGATATCATCCCTCCATCCATATTATAAAAGGGAAAACTGAGGTGAAGTATTTTGCCCTAAGTTTCCCATCAAGGTCAGAACTGGATCATTGTGTATGACAATATAGCATATATATTTATATGCTGTAATTAATCTGCTACCTTAAATTATGCTCACTAATTAGCAGGTGACCTGATAGATTCATGTTTTATAGATTTATATAGAAAGATCTTTTGTTTCCTTTAGTGAGCTCCCTGCAAAATATATCTGAAAGCCATAGCAGATATTTATCTATCTAAGAAGTCTCCATCCTCAGAGGATTACCAAATAAAATGGATTCCTTAAATACAACACACTTTACAACGGTCTTAAGCAATGTAGTTTTAGAAACAAGGGTATATTCTTCAAATTTGTGTTTCCTTCATAATTAAATGTGAAGTTGATTCACTTGAGGCTTAAGATCCTCAGCAGAGAACATGCCTAATGACTTCCATCTCTGTCACCAATGTCTTAGGCTTATGAGATTTATGCTTGACATTATTGGTGACAGTGTTGTCATTCTTCCCAGTGTGGTTCGTTTCCAGAAAGTAATGATTGTAACAGAAACATCCAAAGAACTGAATAAACAGCCTCTGATCTGCATATATGTCAACTCAGCCAACACTGAACTGCTGTCTCCAAGACCAATGCATTCCAATTCCATCATGTGACAGTTTGGAGTTTCAGCCATGTCCAACAACAGTATCAATGTCCATGTTAAAAATGTAGAAGAAAACCAATAGTTTGTCAAACTTGATGAACAAACAGAAGCAAAAATAAGTAGAGGAGAGAAGTAAGTGAGGACTAATCAACACTGGCAAAGGATCCCATTTTGTTTAGCTACTAAATATTTCCTAGGAGTCCCCAAACTAACCATCTTGTTGAAAATCCCAGAGCTATGTATGTAGTGAGTCACAGAAGATCCATTTTTTTTGAGAATTAAAGAAATATCCATAATTTTTCTTTTCTCCCTGTGTCAATGACTGTGGCCCAAGTTACCGCCAACGCCAAGTGGATGTCTTCAATCTGGGCTGCCACCAGAGACCATGTGGATATATGAGGGTCATGCTACAGTGGGGGTTGAGGGGAGACATGCTGATCTGAGAGACTTGCACTGCCACCTGAGGTCATGGGGATAACCTGGGCACATGTCTGGGCCTGTGGCTTTCTGTGTTGATGTCCCAGGCCTGTGTTACCACCAAAGGCCTTACAGATGTCCCTGGGGTTAGGCACTGGACTGAGTTAGGCCTGCCCATCATCTGGGCAACACAGTAAAGCTATCCTGAAGGCAGGGTAGCTGGTGAGGCAACCTGGCTTGGGCCAGCTAGCCCTGCCTTGCTGCAGGGTGGCTTGGGTGAGGGAGAGATGGCCTTCCCCCAACCCTTTCCCAGCCTGAGGCAAGTGGAAGAGCTAACCCTGAGGTCATGGGAGCAGGAGAGTTGGCCATACCCCTCACTGGCTGCAGCACTCAGTAGAGTAGGCCCTGTGCCTCACCTGGGAAACATAGTAGAGTTCTTCTCGGTGACAAAGGTGCAGGTGAGCTGCCCCGAGCACATGAGAGCAGACGAGCTGACCTGCCACTTGCTGACTGCAGCAATGGGCAAGCTAGTTGTGGCAGTGTTTGAGAGATCACACTGGTGGTGCTGGCATGCAAGAGAACTGGTGGGCTGGTCCAGGGCTTTGAGTTGGCCCACCACAATGTTTATCACATCTATGGTCTGCTGGAGTGCATGAAAGGGTCTGTCCTGTAGATCCTAAGCTTCAGGATCTCCGTGACACAGGGCAATAACGGGAAATCCAAAAGGAATACCCATGAGGATCCAGTATAGATAGAGTAGCAGAAGTCAGAGGTCTTAAAACAGACTAATGATTCATTGTAATGAACATTTGCAAGTTCATATGTATGGACAAAAGGACATACTGTTTGATACACTGTTACACTGACACACTACAGCTTCCACAACAAGTGTGTGTGTGTGATCTTATTTAATTTTGTTTTGGTGGGTTATTACAGGGCAAAAGGTGGAAAGGATGGGGAGATGACTGGGATTTAGGATTTAGGTGCATGATGTGAAATTCCCAAAGAATCAATAGAAAGTTGGAAAAAAGGAACCAAATTAAAAAAAAAATAAAACTAGTTCTCTTCAGTGGTGTGTACCTTTATGTGGCAATTGCCATTTCTAGTCTGAGGTCTTGATAATTTCTAGCAATTCTTTGACTTCCTTTTGACATCAAAACTGTTAGGAGGAAGTGTTCTTGGTCTTGGAATTAAGGACAGATGAAGAAGATCAGATGATAAACAGAAGGCTAGGGTCCAGCTTGGCCTCCTTGATCTGAAAGTGTGGTATAAATACGTTTGAGGTAAGTTATTGAAAATTGGGGATCATTTGTTATTCAGTACAATAATAAAACCCATCACTACCACAAGAAAAACCCAACCCATATGCAACCTGTGTTAACTGAAGGGTAAAAATATATGGCATAATGTAACAAGTCTGCTTTAAGTCAAGGATTCAAATGACAGTGTGTTTCTCTAACTGTATAGCAAACCTACCTCTATAGGTCCACCATCTATCATCCATCCATTCACTAATCTGTCCACTTTTGACTCCTTCTTAACTCTGATTTGCTTTATATGTTGATTTTCTTCATCTGGAGGGAAGTTTATTCTGAGTATTTACTACCCCATAATCTACAAAATACTATTCCTGGATGGTGCTCTGGGAAATTCCTCATGGGCTAATAGACTTGAGAAAAAAATGTCTACTATATTTCAAGTTTACAAATTCACTTGTCATTTAAAGCACATAAGCAAGTAAACAACAAACAAACAATGAGAACTTATTATAGTAGAAAATAAACTAATATGATTTGTTAGTGTTACCCTTCCTAAAATAATTTGACCACTCAAAATTTCTTGATTTGAATTTTGGGGAATTGTTCTACAAAGAACATAGGGCACCTAGTCTTAGTTTTGGCTCTTCTGCAAGGTTATCTACTCCCTTTTATTGCAACTTGTATCTCCAATCACAAAGTGAGGGGATTGGCTTTCTTGGTCATTTAAGACTTCACAGGGCTCTACAATCTGTAATTCCAATAGTTCTCCATATGTTGTGGAAATGGGGGTGGTGCGGCTAGGAAAGTAATGATTAGGTGTTGGTCATGTGGGTATTGTCTAGAGCTTCTAAGGTTCAACACATTCAATATTAGGAGGATGGAGGTGGTGCAGTAGTAACTACTCTGGTTTATTCAGCTTGCTTAGGGACATATGGCTTAGCCCAGGTTACCCAGTACCCTCAACATTCCATTTTCTTTCTTTATTCTGGTTTCCCTCTTTTATCTCTTTTCCCATAATTTGCGTCCTTTGAGCCTCTTGGATTGCATCTGTGTCACCCCGGTCTCTGTGCAGTCCCTGCAGCAGTTCTTTGGAAATTATTCTTAGTGGCATTCAGCTCAGCTGCTGGGTCTGGGAGGAGAGTCTGCTACAAATCCTCCATTAGTCAGGATGCTTTTCAAGGCTGGGAACAAAACCCTGACTCAAGCTGGCTCAAACAAAAGAGAACTCATTATTTTGCAAATCAGGAATTCCAGGGGCCAGGGCAGATCTGAATCTGGTTGAATCAGCCATTCAACAATAGAATTCAGTGCCAGTTTCCCCTCCCTTCTCCCTGATCTGCCATCTTTACCGAGCATCTGATGGACCTGGCAGTAGCTTCAAGCATTCCATCCAAAACTGACAAGATATGGAGAATAAAGGGGCACATTTTTGGAAACAACAGTATCCCTCAAACCTATAAGGTTTCTCTCTCATGTTCCATAGGTCAGAATTAGGACCTGACCATTCCTCAACCCATCAAGTATGGAGAAAACAGCATCATCATAAGACCAGTCATACCCATCCCTAGAGTTGGGGATAACGTCAACGACTAAGGAATATCATGTGTCAGAGGTAGAACAAAGCATGGGTTGTGTTAGAGAGAAAAGAGGAAAGAAGGAAGCAAAATGGAGGGAAGGAAGGATAGCTAGGTGGACAACAGAAAGATGCTAAGAGTAGAAAGAGGGGGAGAAGAAAAGGGTCTCAGAGTAATCTAGAATCATTAATCTTCCTAGCTGCAAACCTGAGCAAATCTGAGCCTGATGCTAACCTTTTACATCATATTGTACTAGTCCTGAATTTCAGGTTAAAAAAAAAATCTTCACTTATCTCAGCATCTGTGTACACTAAGCTCTAGGAAGAAAGGTTGTAGAGGGCAGAAACTCACTGTGTTCTGTTGTAATAATTCCATATGGACTACAACTGTTTCTGCCTTTTAAGACTTATTTACTCACCCCTGACCCAGAAGAGCCAGTGTAGGAAATTTCTCCACTTGTGAGTAATTTCCAGCTGTAGATGGACTCTAGTACCCTGCATAAGGGTGAGAGCAGTATAGTCCTTATTTAGCCATCAAACACCATACTGGGCTTGTAGTCCAGACCCTTGTCTAGTCTTCCAGGCAGGCTACTGAGAGCTAGGATTTTGCCCCTAGGTATAGAATCTTGGACCAATTATTTGACCTCTTCACCTCTGGTCTGCTTCTTTGTAGAAGTAGTCGTAGTGATTGGTGGTGGTGGTGGTGGTGATAAGATATCAATGATGACCTGACAACAAGGACGAATGTGACACCGATGATGATGATGATGATGACATTTTAATTACTTTTCTGTTGTTGGGATAAATGCCATCATCAACGCAATTTGCAGAAGAAAGAGTTTATTTGTGCTAATGGTTACAGGGATTCATGACTGGGCAGCATGACAGCAAGAACATAAGGCATGGAGAGTATACTGGAAGCAGAGGGAGGATTTTTGGTCAGAAAGCATGTCACTAGTGACATATCCTCTCTCCTAAACTTCCCCAAACAACACCACCAACTGGGGATCAAATGTTCACATACAGGAACCTATGGGGGACATTCTCGATCAAACCACTATAGTAATTCTCACTCCCTCAAATTATTGAAAGGATGAGAAAAAAATCATTAAATACTTTCCCACAGAGTCTGTGCAGGGCAACTACTTAATAGCTCTTCTTGGTTATTATTTTTATGAGTATAGGAATATAGATATTCTTGTGATATTATCTACAAAACTCCCGCAGCAGCCGGTGGCGCCACGCTGGATGTTCTGGTCCCACCAGAGCTGACTTTTTTTCCCTGGTGGCATGTCCTTAACACTCCTCAGCCTGAAGGACAGGCTCAAATGACATAAGGACAAGAAATCCACCAATGATTGATTTCATTTCATGGCTTGGGCTGCCAAGTATGCTTTGGTGGACATTTTTTACTCATCTCCCGTGAAGCATAATTTAGATTCCTTCTTGTCATATTGCAAAGTCTATGTGACAAAACAAGCTAGGATATACTGGTGGTTCTTTGCTTCATTCTGTGGCTCAGTATCTTTTGAGCCAGTGTATGTGTGCAGTGTGTGTGTATGTATGTGTGTGTTGTGTGTGTGTGTGCACACATGTGTGAGTGTGCGCAAGCACACACACATGTGTATGTACACATGCACAAAACATTCAAGAAGAAGGTCTAATGTTAGGAGCTCTGACCTGTAGGATGAGTCAGAATCAGGGCCAGGGAAAGAACCTATGAAAAGCCATTAAATATTTTTGTGTCTTTCAGTCTGGATAACTCACAGAGCCTTTCTCTCTTTAGAAAGTTTTCCAGTCCTAGTCGAGGCAAGAAAAGATAATATGAATGAAACCCATTCATTAAACCCTGTATAGGTTTCCTCAGGTTGCTATAACAAATTTCCTCAAACATGGTTGATTAAAACAACCAATTTATTCATTCATTCTAAAGATCAGAACTCTTAAATCAAAATATTCATATAACCATACTCCCTTGAAAGTCCCAAGGGCATGTCTTTCTAGCATCTTTTAGCTAATGATGGCTGTAGGAATTCTTTGGCTTAAGGACCCCTAACATCAATCTTCACTTGAACATATCCTTGTCTTTATGTGTCTTGTCACCTTCTGTTCTCTTGTAAGGATACTGATACTGGACTTAGGAGCACTCTCATTCAGGATGACTTCATTGAGATACTTAGCATAATTACATTTGTGAAGGTATTTAAAGGTGTTATGTTCCTATATTCCAGACAGAAGAAGCTTTTGCTTTTTGCCCTTTCTTGTTAACAGGTGACAGAGCAAGCAAGCATAACTGAATGCAACCCTACCATCAATCTTGAGAACAGGTACCACTTACATTGTCCTGGCTGGTGAAGAGTTTGAGCTGCCTCGGTCGCTGTACATGTTCACCCATTTGTTCTTCCTAACAGACACAAACTTCTCTGCTCCCACTGTACAAATGCAGATACTATGTCTTACTTTTCTACTGCTGGAATGAGGTACCATGACCAAGGTAATTTATATAATAAATGACTTAATCTGGGGTTTTATGGTTCCAGAGGGTTAGGATCCATGATCATCGTGGGAAGGAGCATGGTAACAGGCGGCAGGCAGGCACTGGAGCAGTTGTTAAGAGCTCACATCTTGAGAAAAAAACCATGAAACAAAGAGAGAGCAAACTGGGAATAGTGCAGGTTTTAAAAGCATCAGAGTCCACTTCCAGTGACACATCTCCTCCAATAACCTCTTAATCCTTCTCAAACAATTCTGACAACTGGGGACCAAGTATTTACGTGTATGAGCCCATGAGGACCATTCGCATTCAAACTACCACACTCAGGAACCTAGTAAGATGATATAACTTGTTCAACAGCTACTAGGAAGCAAACCCATTACTTAAGTTTAAATGTTCATATTTTAATCTGAACCAGAGAAATAGCTTTTATTCCTTCTGCTGTACATAAGGAAATTCATTTTTGAGCCAATAACAACTCAAAGATAAGACAATGTTTTTATCTACCAAGGAATCAAGGAACTTGTCTCTTCCACTCAGTTTTTGATAAGAAATCCTAATGCAATAGCTCAGATTCCTTGGAGATTAGAACCATGGCCACAATAGCTCCAGCTCTCCATATTATAAGAAGTGCATGCGCAGAGGTTTCAGATTTGTGTTTTAGGTGGTGGAGAATTTGCTCCAGGCTAGAGTTAGCTTTCACCCCTAGAGGCCCAGAATTGTCAACCAGAGATCCTTTGAGAGGGTGTTTGATCCTTGCAGCACATCTATGAGTCTTCTCTTTTCTACCTTAGTGGTGAGAAGCACTGGAAGGAGGAAGAGAGTCATAGGTTATTGCTTACTTGTTGCCTGTCATACTTTTCAACTGGTGTTTTCAAATAAGTGATCCTTTCAGTTCTCAGATATGATTATCGCTACCCAAGCACACATCTGAGAATGAAGACACCAAACCAGGTTTAAACATGTGATGTTGAAAAACAGATTGCTAAACTGTGAGCACAGCAGTCCCCATATCTGTTGCATTAATTGCTACACTACTCAAATTGAGCATTCCTTGCCACTTGCCCAATGTTCTGGATTCCTGAATTTAAGACTCCCACACATAACCTTCTATTTTAACATGCCTTAAGCAGCTTAATGGTTGGGCCATACCCAAATGTCCACATTGCTAATGCTGCCTCTCTAATACTCCTGAATTATTACTTACTAAAGTCTATATCCCCATCTTTACTACCCTAGACCCTATCAGGGGGGCCCTTGGGCCACTCATCCCCAGCTCTTACATGGTTGTATGCTCTCCCTCCTCCAGCTCTGAAGTCGGATACTCCTGCTTCCCCCACCCCCCGCCCCCGCCCCGCATGGCCACTCCTCTTCCTCTCCTCCTGCATTCCATGCCTGGGAATCTCAAGTTCTGCCTCTGTCTTCCTGCCCAGCCATTGGCTGCTGGCAAATTTATTTACTAATGAAAGCCAACTGGGGACAGGGACCCACAGCATCTTACATTCAGGTGTGCAGATTCTCTTGTAACTTGGGAACCCAATTAACATAATATAAACACTAAACCAAATCCACAACACATTTCTATACTGAGTCTATCTTCCAACTACAATAGCCTATCCAAGTTATCTGTCAAGCTATCATTTGAGCCTTATGGGTATGGTCTTAGTCTGTTGAGCTATAACAAACCTTTTTAGACAGGTAGTCATTTGGTAGTCCTGGCTGTTCTGGAACTCACTCTGTAGACCAGGCTGACCTTGAACTCAGAGATCTGTCTGCCTCTGCCTTCAAGTGTTGGAATTAAAGGCATGTGCCATCGTTGCTGGTGTTATAAAGCTTTAAAGAAACTGTTAGGATATTAACATAATGTGTCCCTATAGGGACATAGGCTGAGAGCTTAGCTACTAGTTGTATCAGCTCTCAGATTACAAATTCCAAAGGTATCAAGAGGTTGTTTTAAGGAGGCCTTAACATAGGCAGAGGCAGAGATTTTATACAGGTATAAAGAGAGTTACTGAAGATGGTTAGATAAGATCTGACAAAGCTTAGTCACAAAGGTGTTGAAGAATCAGAGATAGTTCAAGGTAACTGGAGATCAAGCATAGTGAGCCCAGTTGGACTAGTGACAACTCTAGTATGCACCGTTAAGTAGAGACTCCTGAGCAGAGCTGAAACTTCAGAGATAGTCACAGTCAGGAGTTTAAGAATAGTTAGAAGTTTCTTCCTGTGTTACCTGTGGTACATGAACTGAGTGGGCAGATCATGAGCTACCATTACACAACAGCGTTAAGTATCCCTCCTTTTACATGATCCAGGTGAGGGAATTGCATCCTTCTTTGGTTTGGTGTATCAACAATGTTATGTAGCAATTTCTTTTCAATTGAATCCCCCTGCCCTACTCCCCACCCCCCCCAAGAAGGAAGCTCATAATACTCATGGAGTAAATAACTCACAAGTATTAGGAAGTTCCTGAAACTAACAAGATTTGCAGGGACCTCCACAAGGTTATAGGGAGATTGTTTAACTGGCAGTATAAGCTTATATTTTTCAAAACCTAATTTAATGAGGGTACTTAAATACTTTAACCTCCCGTTTAGCCCACCGACCACCAGAGATAATGGAAAGGAAAAATTAATAGGGCAAAAGAGGATGTGAACCTGCTTAGAAATAGTTCTTTAGGGTGATTCCAATCTTAATTCATTGAATCTAGAAATATTTACCTTGGGTTATTGCCTGCCTCCTTAACCCTATCAGTTGATACTGTTTCTATTCAGAGAACATAGATATCTCTTGCTGCCCTCTAATCCATTCAATCTCGGAACTATATGTTCATATGGTAATTTTATTCTCTCCTAGGCCTGAAACATTTACTTGGGCTTTATTCCTCTCTCTTCTGTTTATTTCCTACTTACAAGGACAGCAATAGATGGGCATTGTAAATGTCTATTTATAAAGATTTACTTACTGATTTTAAAAATTATGTGTGTGTGTGTGTGTGTGTGTGTGTGTGTGTGTGTGTGTGTGTGTGAGAGAGAGAGAGAGAGAGAGAGAGAGAGAGAGAGAGAGAGAGAGAGAGAGAGAGAGAGAGAGAGAGAGTCTGTGCAAGTGTTAAGAGTAGGTGACTGTGGAATCCAGAAGTAGGTGTCAGGTCCCCTTGAAACTAGAGTTATAGACAGTTATGAGTCACTTAACATGGGTGCTAGACACTGAATTTGTGTCCTCTGAAAGAGCACCACACACTGAACAGCTAAGCCAGCCCTCCAATAACCTGATGTCATCTTTAGAGATGTAAACTGGGTAACTAAGCTCCCTAAGAACTGTTTAGAAAATTCCTGCCTATATGCCTCCAACTTTCGTCTACTGTGTCTCAAAGACCCTGGACTTAAGTTGCCTAAATTTGCAGGCTCATTCTGGTCTTAGAGCCTTTTTGCTTGTATTGTTCTGTCTGACTGAATTGCCCTTCTTTCCAGAGCTCAAGGCGGCCTTTTCTCACACTGTTTGAAGAATCTTGTCTAAACATATGACTGAAGTAGTTGCCTCCCACAAGCCTCCTCTCTAGACACTTGCTTTTCTTGATAATGCCGATCTATTTCGCCCCAACTCTCTGATCCTGCCCTATCATCTTATCTTCCTCTGCCAATGCTATGACAGCATAGATGTTATATATGTGTTATCTTTACTGCTATAATTTCAGCACAAGAACACACCATCGATGTGTTACGGACATTTGGCGAATGCGTGAACAAAGTCTGTCCTTTTTGCAATGCTACTTAGGATTTTGTAGTTGCTTATCCAGCCACTTAGGAAACATTTTTAAGCTAAGATATTGCCAAGGAACCTCACAAGTAAGTATTCTGACTTGTTTACTCTTTAAGTGGGAGGCACAAAGCAGTCAAACGCTCCAGGTGTAATCTTAAGCATTGCCTGGAACGAATTTTTGACTATTGAGTTTTTCTTCCCTGATCCATACTCTTCTCAGTATGCGGAATATATATACTGCAAATGGGCTCACCAATTAGGGTATGTGACTGACCAAGGCTGTGTCAGCCCAAGAAGAGATGTGTTTTAGAAACCATTATCTCTCTGGAGCCTCCTTGACCAACAGTTATACCATACCTGGCAGAGGGATTTTTGCTTAATAGGTCAAAGTCCACAGTTGGAAATGAACGTGACTGGATAGAAAGAACCAAAAGATGACACAGCCCAAAGTAAGGGGGTAGTGAGCAGAGAAAATGTCAGAGAGGTGTACAGAATGGGCTCTTTACAAATTGCTCAGATCTGGACCTGGTTCCCAGTGTAAAGGAGACGAGCTTGGACCAGCAGAGGTAGAAAGAAGAGTCTGTGTTCTCTAGGGATCAGGAAATCTATCGGTTCAGTAACCTGCTAAACAATCTGCTTACTCATTGCTGTCTGCTCATGCAACTGCTGTGAGTTCCTGACAGAGTGGGGCTGGGGAGGTAGGAAGAACCCATTTTGGAACCATTAACTGGGTCCTTGCAGTTATCTCTCATCATCCCTAAGGCATCTCAATGTCCTGATTCCACTTGTCTGACAGAATTGCTAGAAACATCCCGTTAAAGAGACAGTGAATAAGGTAGTTACAGGCAGCACTATGTTTGGGACACAGTTCCCAGATTCTTTCTATTCCCCTCCCCCAGAGAGAAGATACCATTTTGGAACCGTTAACTGAGTCCCTGCATCATTCCCCCAAGTATAAGATTCTAGCTTTGTCAGTGAGGTTCCAGGGTCTGTGTCCTTGATTGATGCGCTCCATTTTCTTTATTTTCTTTTAATTTCTGGTTGCAGCCTTTGGAGTCTGATGGCAATTTAGTCTGTATTTTCTTTTGCTTGGTTTTAGCTACAGCAAGGCGTAGCTAAAGGTCAGCTCTGGCTGGTTGACTCTACCTCTTTTGCCACAGAGACTGAGTTTGCGGAGCTGCTCAGCCAGTCTAGGCTCTCTGCTGTAGTCAAACAAAGGATGGATCCTCCAGTCCTGCCTCTTGGTATGTTTCAGCATTTGCAGCTGTAAGATAATTAGTTTGTCCCCAAACTGTGTGTCACGATCAGTGTTTTCTATGTGGTGTTGAGCAGATTTGGTCCACAGTCACAGCAAGGAGCTGCAGGTAGCAGCTAAATTTATATTTCTTCTTTGGGAGAAGCCACACCTGGTGATTAAGGCTTTAAATTCCCTGCTGAAAATAAGTCAACAAGTCATTAACCAGAGCCACGGCAGGAGCACCTAAACCTCTGCTTACAATGATGAAACCACACTGCATTCCGAGGCAGGGAATGCGGGTTTCAGGGAATGCTTTGCGGCTTCCCCCAGAGAACAGCTCTGTCCTGGAGGACACTGTTTCTCCAGACAGCACACAAGCTGCAGCCATCTTGGAGCCTGAGATACAAGGCTGGGCTGCAGAAGACGAGGGAAAAGGAGGATAAAAGGAGCCAGGTTCTCCATGCTACTGTTGAGAATTGGACTAGCCAATTGTGAAACTGCCTTGCTTGGAGACTTTGGGGGATCTGGGAAAATAAGTCCCAGTACTGTTTCAACTACTTTAGCTGGGACTTATCCGAAGCTGTCATCTGAAGCAGAAAGCATGCCAATTGATGTAATGGGCAGTCGTGAGGAGCTACTGAGACAGTGGCTATAATTTGTTGGGTTTCTTTTGTGTGTAGTCTGAAAATAAAGTGGTATTAATAGCCAAGTATCCTCCAAGTCGGACTTTCCGTTGTGTGCCATGATGCATGCCTTACTTGGGAGTAGAAAGGTGACATTTTTGGTTGTGTGTATGTTGGTGTGTGAATGTGTAGAAAGGGAAACAGAATACAAAAGGGTCTAAGATTTTGACATGTAGGCATGAGATTGGAGGACATTAATGTCCCTTGCTGGGCACACGACAGACAACAGCAGTCACACCGAATCAGTCCCTTCCCATGCCTATCAACTCATTTAAGGCAGCAACTGAGGAAACTGTTCCTTTCCTAGTTCCTTCCCACCTCTTAGAAATCATTCTTCTTCCATGCTGGTTTTGGTTTTTGAAAATTATTAAATTATATCATAGACTTATTGTTATATAAAGTATTATATGTGCTATGAAGTTATCTAATATAACAGTCTATATATAATTATACATTATATACATAAATATATAATGACAGAAAAATGCTTTTTCTCATAGATTATACATGAAAAAATTCTTAGTTTCTCATTGTCGAAATATTTACACTGCGTGTAAGCACATATTTATGTAATGTGGTGCAGAATTAGTATTATAATACTGTCTTGGTGGCTTACACATTCAGGCTGAGCTTATGAAGGGAATAGCAAGGTTTCCACTAAAAGAGTTTTCAGCTGGTAGGATATAGGGGTGGGGGCAGGGATATCTCCTCCCTGCCTCCTGTAATCACCTCTTATAGTCAGCAATGCAATAAGAAAGGTTGGCATTTGGGGGATTCTGTGAGCTCTGGGCATAAATCCAGAGATTAGTATTGCCTGAGCCAGGCTCAAAATACCGTTACCAGAACCACTGTGTGTGAAAATGGACTCACGGTAGCATCTGTTCTAATTTCATCTCTCTCTAACCCTTGAAACTAATTTCCGAACAATGATGGGTAATTTAGAAGTGAATCTAATTGTGACTTTCATTCCTGAGAATAAGGAGATAAGTAGGTTCCTCTGCTATTAAGATGCAAACAGAGAATGGTCAGGTCTACCCGCTCACCAGGTAGGGAAGCTTCCTTGATACTTGTCTTCTACTAACAAACTGAGGGGTGTGAGACTCTGTTCCATCTTCCTAGAGTGACAGATAGCACAGAAGAAATTAGCCAAGAAAACACCATTCAAAATCTCTGAGATGCTTTATAAAATACTGAGGGCACAGAGCTGTCAAGTCTGACATTGACAGGATTAGATGATTCCTCCCAGTAGACCAACTCATTCTGTTACTTGGGGAAAACACTGTGGTCAATAACAAAAATGGCTGATTCTTCATTTCTTCCTTTTTCATTCCTCATTTCTTCCCTTTTTTGCCTTGCAGGCTGTGTAATGTGGCACAGCAGCCTGTGTCTAAGGGGTGGAGCTGTCCTTCAGCCTGTAAATCTGGGCTGGTCTCCTGATGCCCTCTGGGTGCAAGAATATAGTTGAAGTGGAGATGCCCTCAGGAAGCCCTGTGAGATTTTATTCTTTTGTTTCTGGAACCCTTAGTGATCTGAGGTCTGTCACCTTGGTCTAGCCTGCCTGAGGGTAATGCATGTCCTTCTCAAGCAATTGCTCAAGATCAAACTGTTTCCCAGCTAAACCTCAGGCGAAGATAATGCCTTAAAAATCAGGAATGAAATATATTTCTTTGAGTGTGGATTGTTTCACAGCAATAAAGATAGAGCAACATTTTTTTTCGGAATGCATGTTGTTTTTGTTAATAAAGACTGCTTTTGGATATGTATCTTTAGCTTGGTGGTAGTGGTTCCCAGCATTCGGGAGGTGGAAACAGAAGGATTTCTGTGAGTTCCAGGCCAGCCTGGTCTATAGAGTGAGTCCTAGGATAGCAAGGGCAACAAAGAAAGACTTTTTGTCTCAAGAACAAAAACAAAAAATATGTGTCTTTTCCAGATGCACACCCATGGTAGGGAGAATTTGTGTTGAACAAGAAATTAGAGACAGTTTCTGCCAAGATCTGTACTAGCAGAAGAATTTCTAGAGAAGTCATGGGCAGTATCTTCTTAGAAGCTGTTTGTTGGATCCAATCTGAATATACTCAACTACAATGAGAACATGGAGGAACAGGCCTATCATAATCATGGGACCATGAATAAGCACAATCATTTTATTCATTAGATAATTATTAAAATACCCTGTGGTCAGGTACTGTAATGGGAGATGAAGTTATCAGTTGAAAATATACAATTCCTGTCCTGAAGCAGCCCACAATTTATAAGAAATAACAGGCAAAAACTTAATTATGAAACCAACTCAGACACAAAAATGAAATGTCAGAGACGGATTTGGCAATATGTATCAAAGGCTTTAAGTTCTTTATAGTTTTTGGTACAGTGATCTTTTTTTCCTCTAAAAATCTATCCTAAAGCAATGATTCAAAATGAAAAAAAATCTTATTTTCAAATGTTCTTCTTTATATATAATAATATAGGAGAACTATGTTAGTCCACATTGTCAAATTTGTTATGATACACCCACTAGCTAGGCAATTACATAGCTGTGATCAGGAAGTGTAATATGTTTATTACACCAAAGTGATTATAGCATATGCCAAATAGGCACAGAATACAAAAGTGTTAAAAAGGTGTATTTTCAGTCGTATTAATACTATTTGATAAAAGTAAAGGTTCTTGATATTTATAGTGGTTTAACGTCAAAGAATCTTCTCACCCCCCCCCCCCCAGTGGAGAGAGACTATTATGGAACAATAATAGTCTCTGGTCAGAATACAGAAAACAGACTGTGGCTACACACCCCAACTGACACGTCTACATCACACTTCCTACACCTAGGATTCAAGAAACATCATGGGAAGGGGAAAGGTGGGAAGATCCTAAGAACCAGAGGACCAGAAAAGTCTGCTTCTAGCTTATGTGAGTCTTCTAAACGACAGGGAACTGAACTCATGAAATCTCAACAACACGGTTCCTTAAACAAGACTTACACAAAGACGATATCAGTTGACATGCCCACACGTATGGGGGACATCTCACAAGACCCTACTCCTGGATGAGGAGCTACAGGCAGGTAATGGATGCTAAAATAGGTAGAGTCTTCAAGGATGAGGCTCTTGATAGATGGTCCAATCCTAACAGATGAGTGCTAAAGCCAGACACATAAGAGCCATGTCAAATGGACTTAGGACTAAGACTTGGAGCACTGATGTACTAAGATGCACTGCTCTAATGCTGGGGAAGGAGCTGAAGCTCCTGCGTCGTGGATGCATCCTGTGCTCAACTCTTTTGTTATGACCCAAAGGTGGAGGGAGAGTTTCCTTCTGCTCCTAGAACTTTCCAGTCTTCCAAGGCCCCTGTGCCTCCAGATCCTGGTCCTATCACCTGCCCGTTATGGTGTTTTACACACATTATTTCACTTTGGCCAGGCTTATTCTCTTTTCCTGAGTTGGGGCACTGACATATACTTGACAGTTTGGGAGATTGCCAGGTTGTAATTTTTAAGGATGGCAACAACACCAGTCTACACCCCTTTGCATGCACTCCTTCTGTGCTGTGGACTTGACACATGAGTGATGGGTGGTGGGATTTGTGCTTCTGTCTCTTGAACTTTGTAAAACCTGTGAGACTATCTTGATCAATAAACTATGGCACAAGTAACTTCACAGGGCTAGATCAGGATAGGAAATATAGCCTAGTACTCTGACTTGGGATGTCACCCCATAGCCTTGAGCTGATCTGAAGCAAGACCGGAGTGTGCAAGAAAGATCTTGTGATGAGATCCTATGGAAAGCCAGAGTATGTGCCCTGGGCATTCCACTTCCTGGTATCTGAGTCTCTCTAGGCCAGGAGTTCTGACTCTTGGTATTCCATCGGATGTTTAGTGAATCAGATACGAATGCCTCCATTGACCCTGGCTCTGTACTCCAAATTCTGCAGTAGACTGTTACATTCTGAAGCTGTAGTGTTTTAGGGGTGGTTAATTATGTAGTCATTCGTTGTGGGGCACATGAATGGGTCCAAGGCATTTAAAGTGTTAAGCTGAAGACTTCAGGTGTATCTGAGGTCACCCTGGGGACTCAGACCTGGAGATCCTTAGAATCAGAAGACTTGGGATTCTGACTTCAGGATTTCTCCCTGGAGCCCTGGCTGTTCTGGAGCTAGCTCTGAAGACCAGGCTGGACTCACACTCAGAGATCCACCCGCTTCTGCCTCCCAAGTGGTGGGACTAAAGACATACACTACCACTCCTGGCAGATTCTGACTTTTATAAACCAGAACCAGAGGTTTCCAAGTTACTCCTTGGGAGGTAGGTTTTTAACCAATTCAAGAGCTACCAGCCCACAGGAATGCATAACTCAGTTCAAAACACACTATAAATCGACTCATTTTCATGAGACTATTAAAAAAAATGAGCATGCGCTTAATTTTCTTAGGGCTTCCAAAAACAATAAGAAAGTCTTTGTGTCAAGCCGTGTGTGTGTAAGATCTGCCAGGAGTCCAAATCCTTCCATAAGTCAGTTAGTCCAAGGAAAATTCTTTTGTCTCATTGAACTTGGGGCCAAAGAAACCTGATGGACTCACAATGGTCCCTTGTCATGTGTCTCAAAGTGTGACAGGAAGCAGTGGTCATGGAGTCCACAGGGCATTCCCCATACCATCCCTAATAAGTCACCTAGTTTTAAATCTAGGTCTTGACTGTTCTCGACTCCAGGCTTTCTGAATACTGAGTGACAGGGAGAGTTGAGGAAAACATCCAAAGTGAAGATGAAGAACATTATTTATGCTCAACTTATTAGAAGTAAAAGGTGGAACCAATGGGGTTTCCAGAGTGGATAGCAGACCAGAGAGGAAGGGAAGGATGCTCCACTCTCCCCTGAAGCACACAGAGCCGCTGCTTGCCAGTTTCCTCTGAAAACTTGCCTTTGGGACCCCAAAGGAAAGCTGTGAGCAGACCTCACATGTTCTCAATACACACGCACATGCACTCGCACATGCATGTGTACAAACACACACATGCATACACACAAAACAAAAACAAAACCAATAATAATAACAAAAAACAGAGACAAATCAAAAACAGACAAGAAATGGTGACCATGTGAGAAGATGGATATGTTTGCTAACTAGACTGCAGCAAACATATCTGGGCATGTGCGCACGCGTGTATGTGTGTGTATATGTGTATATGCATGTGTATGTGTACATGAGTATGTAACTGTATACACCTGTGTGTGTGTGTATGTGTACATGAGTATGTATTTGTATACACCTGTGTGTGTGTGTGTGTGTGTGTACAGGCATCTGTCATGTTATATGCCTTTCATTGATTAAAGATGGGGAATAAAATAAGAAAGAGGACTACAAGGTACAGAGAAACAATGGCAATCACTGGGCAGAGAGGTTTACACAATGTTTTCTGAAGTTCTGGGTCATTTTGTATATTCACCACTTACTTAATACACATTAGAAATTCACCTTGTTTAGATAAATCATTTCACATTTTACAGTCTGTAGGGTGTGAGGATAAGGTCTAAGTGTCAAATACAGGAGGTGGGTAGGGTGAAACAGGTGTATTCAAAGTAGGTAGGATGATCAGATGTGGACACACTCAGTGTTTAAGCAGACTGCAGATAAATGCATGCACTGTTGTTTGCCCGATGAAAGTGAGTGGAGGATTCCCTTGGCACTGCCAACTGCCAGTGTCTCACTGGTGTTGGGAGAACATGGTAGAGACCTCTCTGAGATCATAAACAAGGGGCAGATTTTGAAGAATTTGTGAGCACTGGTGAGGACTTTGCCTTTTCTCCTGAGCATACTGGGGAGCGCCGAAGGGCTTCATTTAACAAAGCACACACCTGTTTTGCCCTGAAAGTCATGGTAAGGAGTAAGAGAGAATAACATTATCTTTAGGAGAGATAAATAGATATCTTGGAAGAAACTTAAATTCCCCATCACTTGAGGTACTCTGGGAGAATCCAGATAGACACTTGTTGACAGAGGGATATTAGGTCTGGTAAATGTTAAACTTTGAAACGATGTATCTCTTTCAGCTCATCCCGTTCTTAACCTCATTCAGATCTTGCAACCTCATCTCCTCTTTCAATATATATATTTAAATTCACCTATTAGGTATGAAACATTGTATTATGTGCAGTTAGTGCTGATGTAGCACACTTTTGTTGCAAAGAAGGTGAGGTGCTGTCAGGGAAAGACAGTATGATAAGGATTGGTGCGCCATAATTTGAATGTAGGTCTTCTATGGCCATCTATTTCTGGGAGAGATCAGGAGTTCATCTTTCCTATCATTCCCTGCATCCTCTTCTTCAGTAACCATGGTGATACCATGGCATCCTTAGATTCTCTTCTCTGATTCCCAGTAATCTCTGATGGTTATATACAGTGATAATAACCTTTTAGTTATATTCTTCTTTTGGAGTGAAAATGCTGAATGCTTAACTGCTGGTAACAAATCTGGTCCTTCTTTGTAGTCAATTAAATCTAAAGTTTAAAAGCATCAAATTGTTCCACTTTAATGTTCTGACTTTGGAGCACAAATTTCTTTTAGCCTCGATTAGCAAACTACTAACCAATGAAGACAAACATTGGAAACTGTAGATTTCAGCCATCTAAAAGGTTCTGCCATTAATTTTGAGCATCTCTTACCCTCAGACCCCACTTCCTTACATATAAAACGAGAGTGCTGTTACCTACCTGAAAGATATTTTAGGCAGGCGTAGAAATGAGTATCCAGTAGGGGGAAGGCATGTGGTGTGTGGAGTCATGTTACAGGAAGTGAGGCACAGAGCTGTGGAGGTCTCTGGTCTTCCAAGAAAAATAAATGCCTCCTTATGCAGAGGTCTTGGATTTAACCTAAAAGGCTCAATGATAGGTTTCATCACTGCACTTCAAAGAATGAGGTCTTCAGCTTAGACCAACCACATGAAACACGCAGGTGCTGACACATCGACTGCTTTTACTAAGGAGGAAAACCTTTTTGCCTTAGTTGCTGTGCTAACACACCAGAACCAAGGCAACCTATAAAAGAAAGTTTTTGTTTTGGGGGCTAGCAGTTTCAGAGGGTGAGTCCCTAGCCATCATGGTTGGGAGCATGGCAGAAGGCAGGGCATGGAGCTAGGTAGTGGTTAAGCACTTACATCTTGACTCACAAGCACAAGAAAGTTAACTGAAAGAGTGTTATGGACTTGTAAGAAACCTCGAAGTCCACTACCAGTGACTTACCTCATGTAATAAAGCCACACCTCCTAGTCCATCCTGAGAAGTTTCTCTAACTGGTAACCAAATAGACACACGTGAGTCTTTGGAGGTCATTCTTATTCACACTCCTCTGTTTTCCAGAGACTGGGACACTTGAAACCTCTTTTATTCAAGATGCTTCCTTTCTATTCTCAAAGTATCTGAGAGTCCCAATTGCTCATCAGAAGTTAAGCAAGTGACTGGCGTGATGGGATAGCCTTGGGTCTGGTTTGAGGCTAGAAAAAAAGGGGTGTTTTGCTGACTGTGTTAGTTGAGCAGACACTTATCCCTGGACTTTCAACTTCTGTACAAAAAATAGGGACCAAGGGCAGCTATTGAAGATTCGTTGAAGTGGACCAAATAAACTACTGTTTATATATTTTGTAACATGTAGTAGGTGCTTTAAGTATTGGATGGAGTTAGAGCAAAAAGAAATGAGAGAGCGGTAGGACCCTGTAGAGACTAGGCAGAGAGGCCAGAGGCCAGATAAACCATACCCCATCTATTGAAGATGATTTTCCTTTTGGGGACATGTTACCATGGGGATTGCTGAGACAAGGCATTGTCATACCTCTGGAATCTTACATGATACAGTTTTATGTATTGCCAATAATTGCGATTCAGGTAGTAATGATGCAGTGCAAACACTAACAATGTGGTCAAATAAGGCTGTTTTTCGTGGGCTAAGGTTGGACTCTTGAACTCCAATGTGTGACCTGCTTGAAGGAGCCAGTGTGAAAGGCTGATGGGAGCAGTATTTGGCCAGTGAGAATCAACTCGGAACATCTGCCAGTGGAAAGAACTGAATGTGGGTCTGTCTAGTGGGTAAAGTGTGGCAGGTTACCAGGCTGGAAAAAGGAAGCTAGGGTCAGTCCTGTGGGACACTGTGTATCATGGGAAGGCCTTGCTGGGTTTGGACAGGAAGCTTGCAGGCTGGAGAGATCTTCTAGGGAAGGCATACACAGTCCAATAAGGAAGGTGCAGCCTTGAAATCTATGTTAGGCAGAGGTGGGAAAGATCTAAAGGGAGACAATGGGACTGCGTCACACTACTCTCTGCTTCTTTTCACAATCCCAGTCTTGGTTCTCCTGTCTTCCTCACTTCACTCCCGTGACTAAGCAGTGAAGAATTATCAGATCTATTTTAGGACAGGAAACCAAAGCTGAGACTGACTTAGTAAGCCAAGGTCCTAGCATTGGCCACAGCAGAGGTTTGCCAGGGTCCAGGTATGTAGTCCCCAAGCCAGGGCTCTTGGGAACACCTCCTTCGGTGCGAGCCATCCACAGTGCAGAGATGACAGCCTCTTTTTAGACGGTCCAGCAGAGGACTCTCTGCAAACCACGACTGTGGTAGCAGACCTGCGCACGTCTAGGACCTGGCAGATTAAACAGAAGGGTTGCTACCCATGGGGCCTCACCTACAGCGCATGCATCTGCTTCAAAGAACAGTCAATGAAGATGTGCATGCGGCGCCTGTGGTGCTTGTGTAGAATTTGTGCTGAAACCCCAGGAAACAGCACACAGTGACCCCCCCCCCCCAATTACAGAGTCCTGAGCAGCAGGTACCAATCTAGGCCTGTGTCCTCAGGCGTGCCAGAAATGCAACCATCTTTGTTTATTTCCCCAGGGGAATCCAGTTTTGACTTCAAGCTGTTGCTGGCTGGAGAGGTGAGTGTGTGATTTCAGCCTCTTTGGGCATCTTTCCTGGGAGATGCAGCTCAGATCCCGTATTTTGTTGATCTCTAAGGTGCCGAGCAGAGGCGTTCTGTGTTGTTATTGCTGGAGCTGATGTTCTCATCTGGGCTTCAGCCCCCGTGTCCTCTCCTGCCTCTGATCATGAGTCAGTCTCCTTTTGGCTGGGGACGGAGAACACATGACTGGTTCTGGCCTAATTCTGCTGTAAAGGAACAGCCATTTCCAGGCTCATTCTTCTGCCTGATGACACACTGGGACTTGGGGACACAGTTGGCTCCCTCACAGACATCCGTATCTGTATCACAGATGTCCCTTCTGCTTCCAGAGAATTCTGAGCTTTGATCTTTGGGCAATCTTGTAGTCACGTAGGCTATCCTAGGGTAAACAAAGAACCCCTATTCTCCTCAATCCCGTGTCCTTACTTCAGTCCAGACAAACTGCTTCCTGGGGTCTCAGGGAGCCCAAAACACAGTCCATGCTCACCACACACCATACAGATCCTTTCATCGTTGTGTTAGAAGGTCAGGCCTTAAAGACTGAATGGCCCAAAGTGCATTCTTTGTTCTTCATTTTACTGGATCATATTTCTTTTCACCTAATAAACACTGAGTATCTTACCTGTTGTTTAGATGAAGGGAAAGGAACACAGGACACAAACATGTAGGGATAACAAAAACCCCGACTAGATAGAAAAGAACCCTATAATTAAAAATTCAGCATTAACTTCATTGTGCACCCAGTCTTGGAAGTATCTGCTTGGATGTCAGGTGACCTGGTTTGAATAATAATTGTGAGGTATTGGGCTTATCGGTTGACACACACACATATGACTCTTTCCTATAAAACAGAAGTAATTATTCTTAAATGATGACTTATTTGTGGTTTATAAAAGACAATGTCAGTTATGCTATCAGCCCAGTGCTAGGTATTATTAGTGTTCCTGCCTGAACAGACTTGCAGTTTCTACTGGCAATGTTTTTCTCTACCTGTTGGGAAGTCTTCTAGACTTCCAGGTTCTGTCATTTCCTAGACGTTCTCGTAAGACTCAGTGACGCTGCTATAATTACCAACATCATTATCATTATAATGGTATTGATCAAATGTTCCCCAAAGACCAAATTTCATGAATTGAAACCCCAGTCTTCAAAGTGATGATATTATGAATGAATTCTTCAGAAGGAGGTAGGTCAAGAGAGTGGATGCTTCATTAACAGGAATAGGAACCTAATGAAAGAGAGTGGATGCTTCATTGACAGGAATAGGAACCTAATGAAAGAGACTGCAGAGACGTTCCTTACCCTTCTACTGCATGAGAACATAGTCAGAAGACATCTACCTGCAAACCAGGAAGGATGCCCACTAGATTCCAAATCTGCCAGTTCTGTGACCTTAGACTTCCCAGATTCCAGAACTGTGGTAAAGATAATTTTGTTATTCTTAGCCCACCAACCTATAGTGTTCTATGGTGGTTTCTAAAATGGATTGGACCAGTGCCTTCAGGGGTATTTAACCTTTTGACACTATGACTCTAACATTGACATCTACAAAGCTGCATATTCATGTTACCCAATAAAATCACAAAACCATTGATGTTTGAAGTAAGTGTATGATATTTGATGTCACATTTGTAAGTCTCCTTGGCTGCATGAAATCTATGAGCTGAGAATTGGACATTCCCAGGGTATGCAATGGACACAAACAAAAAAAAATAAACAAACAGGTCAGAATAAGCAAAAGAGAAATGTCACACAGGTCAGAAGAGATCTAGATATCAGCCTCTGATTGTCCTCTTCTGGTGGACCTATGCAGACAGCACTCACTTATCCCAGCAACTGGAGGCTACACTTACAAAGTCTTGAGAGCATGGGTGCTATGTAGCTATAATTGTCTTTTTGTATGACTGATCTGCACATATCAAGTGAACACAATATGGAGTATCCACCACCATAAATCACATCGTCACCATATAATGTGGACCACAGCCTTGAGCTTAATAAGGAGAATTCCAAGATTTTAGATCTAGAACAAGGGATAAATATATATATCTCTCTCTCTGCTTCTTTTCTCCCCTCCCCTTCTTTCTTTCTCTCTCCCCTCTTCTCTCCTATCCCCTCCTCTCCCCTCCCTCCCTCCCCTCCCCTCCCCCCTCCTCTCCTCTCCTCTCCTCTCCTCTCCTCTCCTTTCCTCTCTTCTCTCCTTCCTTCCTCTTCTTCTCTCTATGTGTCTCACTAGTTTATCTATGGATTGGGCATAGGGCCATATGTGTGCTCTATCACCAAGTTAATCTCAGGTCTTTCAAATGCCTTTATGTTACCACACAACCCATCTCTTTATCCTGGTCAAGCCCATGGTGCTCTGACAATGTACTCAACAGTTTTTACCTTCTTAACCTCCTGCAGAGAGGTAGGACTTCCAAAGGAGGGAGGAGGACATCAATCCATCCACAAAGCCTTCAACCCAAAATTTGTTTTGCCTACAAGATGTGCATGGATAAAGATGCAGTAGAGACTGAGAGGAATAGCCAACCAACTTGAGACCCATCCCATGCATGAAAGTCAGCCCCTGACACTATTGATGATGCTCTACTAAGCTTTCAGACAGGCATATCTGTCTCCTGAGAAGCTTCATCCCAGCAGCTGATGGAAACAGATGCAGAGACCCACAGCCAAAAACCAGGCGGAGCTCAGAAAGTCTTGTGGAAGAGTGGGAGATAGAATTGAACAAGTCAAGGGGGATGAAGAAGATCAGAAGATAATCTCTAAAATCAACCAACCTGGACCTTATGGGGCTTACAGAAATTGGGCCACTAGCCAAAGAACATTCAGGGGCTGGACCTAGACCCCCTATACATTTGTAGCAGATGTTCAGCTTGGTCTTCATGTCAGTCCCCAAATAATTAGAGCAGGGGCTGTCTCTGACTCTGTTGCCTGGCACTGGATCCTTTTCCCTCAACTGGACTGCCTGGTTAGGCCTCAGTGGGAGAGGAGGTGTTTAGTCCTGCTGGGACTGGATGGCCCAGGGTGGGGTGATAACCATGGGAGGCCCTCTCTTCTGGGAGGAGGAGGGGAGGGGGCAGTGGAGGGGGAATTTGTAAGGGAGGGACTGAGGAGAGAGGAGGGAGGGGAGATGTAAACTGAATAAAAAAATAAATTACTGGAGGATTAAAAAATAAGCGTGGTTTGTCTTCCCCGATCTTAGCAGCTCATTTCCTTGACATCCCAGACCAGGCAGTTGTCTTGCTCTTGAATCTCATCAGCTGTCCCCATCTTTCAGTGAGGGAACTCAGTGCTCTGCGGAGGGTCTCTTGCTCCTGCCCCTCCTTCACGCCCTTAGTGTCAAGATTGCTGCTTAGGTGAGCCTGACCCCTCCCTTGTACTCGGACAGATTCACCCTTACTGATCTCTCCAGTTAAGTCTTTTGAAGTCTTCCCCTCAAGTTGTCTTGGCAAACAGGGCTTCAGTTTCCTGGCCCTTTGCCGGTCACTTTCTTCCCAGTCTACTGAATCCAAGTTATTCAAATAGGATTACTCACTCCCCTGGTATTTTCTCCCTCCATCTGGAAGGCTTGCTTTCTCTGTCCCTCTCCAAGGTTATGGCTCCTATACCCATCACTATCCAATAACCAATGCAGACCATTTGTCCTAGGTCCATCACTATTCAAACACCACTGCCCTTGGGCCCATCACTATCCAATCACCAGGGCAGGCCCCTCCCCCTGGGTCCATGACTATCCAATCACCAGGGCAGGCCCCTCCCCCTGGGTCGTTTTCTCTCTTCATCTTGGATAAGCTTTCACTGTCCTCCGTCAAGGTTCCATGGTGCCTCGGATAATCTGATGGCTCCGAGCTCTTTGGACATTAGTATAGCTGTTAGTAAGCCTGAGCCAGACACACGGGAGACACGTGGTATGCACTTTTCCACTTAATAAACAGGGAATAAATGGCAAAAATCACAGCATGGACTCTACATATTAAAGAGTCTTGGGTACTGACCGCTCTTTAGTACAGTGGTTCTCAACCTTCCTAATGCTACGACCCTTTAATACAGTTCCTCAGTTGTGGTGACCCCCGACCACTAGGACCATAAAATCATCTCGATGCTACCTACCCCATCATTGTAATTTTGTTACTGTTACGAATCACAGTGTAAATATTTGTGTTTTCCGATGGTCTTAGGCAACCTCTGTGAAAGGGTCGTTTGATCCTCACGGGTTGAGAGCTGCTGCTTTAGGATTGGTCATTCCTGAACATGTGCGATTAGATCTCACAGTCTCTATAGGCAGTGGTTTTTAAATGTAAAATATTTGAATTTAACGCTCAGTTCCCCTGTGGCTTCTTCCTTACTCCTCCCATTGATTTTGGTTTTCTTCATCAGTCGTATCTCCCCTCCTTGCTATACCTTTGGCTCAGGAATCAGCAAGCTGCTGTCAGTTTGTCATGTTGTCCCCAGCTGTAACGCAAATAAAATACTCTTGGAAGCCTCTGTTTTATGAGAGAGCGTTTATTATGTTTGAGCTTTGGAAGCCGGTTGTCACTTGCTAGCTGTGCTTTAACATAGCGGTGTTTTTCCATTATCGCCTTTTGCTGCAGGAAGGAAATCCCAGTGGTCTCAGACACTGCCACCTGGCGGTTACGTGGAAAATAACACATCTTTTAGCAAAACCAAGCCAAGCCAAACCAAACCAAACCAAACCAAACCAAACCAGTTTGCTGGAGAACTGAGGGTACGGAAACTAGAAGAACCCCTCCAAATTTGGGATGCTTGTTCTGTTCCAGGAGCTGTGAGAGGCATGTACCAGCTTAAAGCTCATGCAATCTCTACCATCACAGGACAAGTGACACTCTGCAGTCTCTGACTGCAGATTTGGAAATAGACTCTCTGAAAGATCAGTTTCCAAAAGCGCTGTGTATTGTGGCTTGGGAGATTCACACCCCAAGACATCAACCCCTGATTATCTACCACAGATAAAGTCAGTCTTTGGGGAGAACTCAGACTCATGGATTCCTTACACCTTGTACATTGGGACAAATGATCAGTAAATTCAAACATCAAGTGGGGTGCTATTTAGATTAAGTTAGTGGCCTACAGAGATGCCCCACCCCCTGGAACAAACAGATTAAAACTATATGTGTTGACTTGTTTGTTTGTTGTTTTTGTGTGTGTGTGTGAACTTGACAAACTAGAATCAACTGAAAAAAATGGCTTCATAAGTTTGAACTGCTGGCAAACCTGTAGGGCATTTTCTTAGTGATTGATTTAGGAGGACCAAACCCACTGTGGGTGCTGCCCTCTCTGGGCTGGTGGTCCTGGATTCTGTACAAAGACAAGCTGAGCAAGTCATGAGGGGCCGACCAGTTAATCAGAGACCATTTAGAGTCAAACATGGCCTCTGCATCAACTCCTTCTTCTAGGTTGCTGCCCTGTTTGAGTTCTTACTCCGACTTAACCTCGGTGATGAACTGTATTGTGGCACTTGTAGCTAAAAGAAACACTTTACTCTGAAGTTGTTTTTGGTCAGTGCTTTATCACAGCAACAGAAACCTAACTAAGGCACTATATAAGAAACTCTTCAACTCAATAAAGAAAAGGTCATTGAAACACAAAACCATACCATTCTTGGATGGTTTCTTTGTCATCTTCACTGTGCCGAGTCTTCCCGAGGGGCAGACCCTGTCTGACTGTTATCTGCATCCAGGACCTAGGACAGAGGCTGAATTCTGAACAGAATTCTTGGTGAATGAAACAAAGAACAGTTACAGATGCTCAAAGGTACCTGGGCTGCTTGCATCTCTCTTTGAAAGCCGATGCTTGGATGCTTGGAGACCATTTGGAGGGAAGGCTCTAAAATGGATCTTCTAGCACCAGAGGGATGGGGTTGCATGAGATACCTGAGGCTGAGATTCACAGACAGAAGCTGTGAGGAGCCCCCCTGCCCCGTGTGCTCAAAAACTGGTCTTTATATTGGGATAGCAGCCAGGAATGTGTCATAGGGATAGTTTTTCAAGGCACAATGCCTGTGGCCCTGAATCTCCTTACTCTGATCTAAGACCCTTCTAGATCAGAGAAGCTAGTGTTCCATTGTCCCATACTTGCAGTCCCTCCGTCTCTTTTCACATCAGGCACCGTGTACACATCATGATGGAACTCTTCTCAGGGGTGCCCAGATGATGTGGAAAATAGGGGCACTTACTGAGTCATTAAATACAATGACATTTTGAATCTGTCTTAAAATGACTACCGATAGTGTTCTGGGCAGCAGGGCATTTCGTTTCCCTCATTTCAGCCATATGACTGACCATATTGTGTGTCCACTAATCCCACGCCCGTGCTATGATCATCCCAGCCTTTTCCCCAAGAGGGAGGCTACATGTCTGTGTTCCATGTTCCTTTGATAGACATGCTGAGGTGACTGACTTTGGCTTCCATCAGGGGAGTGGACACACGGAAACAGAAGCAAGTAAATCTCAATGTCATTTCTTACAGTTTTGGAAAAGAGAGCTAACTTTAGGCAGCAACCAGTTCCAGAAGTAGAAAACTGTGGGATAGACCTGAACTTGTCTACACTTGTAAGTAGCTGCTCCAGAAAACTAGCTGATTTACAGACCTGTGAATGGGAAAAAATATTTATGGCAAATCACTGAGATTTTTGGCATTTGAGAAGAATGAAATTATTGCACCAAAGCAAATGAATGTATTCCAGAAGAGGTAGGACCAGTGAATGGCAGTTGTAGAGAGAGACACATTCAACAAGTGTTCCAAATTCTTATTTCTATAAAGGCAGGATGGAGGGGTTAGTTTTCTTGGATGCATTGATAGATTTGAACATGGAAGTCTGGAAGCCGAAACTGTAGGTGGGAAGGTTTGCATCGTTCAGCAAAAATGATGGACATGTAGTTCCATGGACAATTTAAATGGCAGGGAGAGAGGGGAGAGGGAACTAGACAAAAGAAGGCAAGGTAGAAAATGAAGGTGATAGCAGAATGTGGTGGAAGATAATGACTCCATATTGAATTTTGTTACTTCAAAATTTGTATGTTGAAGCAAGCCCTAACCATTGATATGGTGCTGAGATGGTTCGGTGAGGTTCCTGAAGTTAAACAAGATTGTAATGGAAGTGTCTTAAGCTAATGGAATTAGTTAGTCTTAGAAAAGATGAAAGAGAAGGGTGTGTCTCTGTGTGTGTGTGTGTGTGTGTGAGAGAGAGAGACAGAGAGAGAGAGAGCGAGAGAGAGAGAGACAGAGACAGAGAGACAGAGAGAGAGACACAGAGACAGAGACAGAAGAGAGAGAGACTGAGGTTTTTCACTGTATACTCTGAGGAAAGGCTACGTGAAGATGCATCAAGAAGGTGGCCTTGCATACCAGGAAGAGGCCTCACCAGGAACCAAATCAACTGTACATTAATAGTGAGTTACGTGGGCTCCTGAAGTGTGGGAAGTAAGTCTCTGCTTTTCAAGCTGCCAACTCTTTGAAATTTGGCTGTGGCAACAGAAGCAGACTGAAGAGAGCCTGGGGAGGGCAGATGTGTTTTTCAGTGTGTCTGCCTTCTCCTCACCAGAAAAGCAGAGACTTCTGGATCCATGCCATGCTGGGGTTAGGGCAGATGTGGGGAAGGCTCAGGACTGCCAATTTAGGCTGATATTCTAACTGAGCTAGAGTACTGATCTGATAGACGAGGCTCCCCACCACTGGGCATTGGTGACCAGGATATCAAGGGTATCCAGCAAAGACCTCAAACCACCTAGTCAATTTTGAAATCTTGGAGGGATAAACCATCACATGTGTTTATGGTCAGTGCCACCCTACCCCCTTCTTCTTTTAGCCGTGGGTCAGAAAGGCTACCTACCTTCCTGCCTATCAGATGGGACGTATATCGAAGGCATTCTGTGCTTTGCTTAGATGGAGCTCAGCATTCCTATTATCCAGGTCTGAATCTTGATATGCTAATTATACCTTAAGAAATACATGCTGCATATCTCGAGAAAGTGCAACTTTCAAAATATTATCTTGAAAATTCTATTTTGGTGTTCCAAAGATGAATAACAAATGTTCTATATGCGTCTCTACTCGGAGAATCCTACTTACACACTCCCCTCTACTTTCTTGCCGGTGATGAGTGTCCTCACTGATGAGTTGATAAGGGAGAAGCTGGGTCACACTGAAGGAGCACTGTTGTGTAGATTTGGTCTTGTGCTTGCATTATGTTAATTGGGTCCCCCAAATGGTAAGACACTGCGGGATCCCAGCCCCCAGTTGGCTCTGATTGGTAAGTAAAGTTGCTGGTGGCCAGTGGTTGAGCAGGAAGACAGAGGTGGACCTTAGGATTCCTGGGCAAGGGGACTGGGGGAGGAAGGAGATAGAGCAGTCATGCTGGGAGAGGAGTAGCGGCCAGGCCTGAGAAGTGCAGAAGAGAGAACATAGCCAGCATGTTGGGGATTGGGGATCATGGCCCAGGAGGGTTGCAGATATGGGTCCTGGGCAGCTAAGATGGAAGATAGATTTTAGTAATTAGGAGCTGGGAATATTGGAGGGGAGAGTGTGTTAGCCATGTGGGGGTTTGGAAGTGGCCTAGCCATTGAGTTGTTTAAGGCATATTAAAATATAAGGCTGTGTGTCTTTTTTTTATCTCTCTCAATGACAACTTTAATCTGTTAAGATTCTATAGCTGGTGAAAGGAAAAATAGGAAGTTAGACATAATACTTCCTGACTCAAATCTGTAACCCTGTTTTATATAAACAGTATAGATCGTGCCTGTAATAAGACAGGTCCAGCCCTGTTCTACTACTAAGTGACTGGACTTCTTTGAGGTATCTCCTTAAGTCTGATATATTTAATTTAGATAATGATAAAACAGTTAAAATTACAGTCCCTATAGAGGCAGGTATCTTTCAAACTTCATTCTTACTTCTTTAATTGGCAGCACTCTCATTTTGCAAGCTGATCCATACTAATTACTGAAAGAAGTTTGGGGGATTTTTTTTTGTTGTTGTTGTTCTTGAGTCAAAGTTTAACTATGTAACCCTGGTTGAACTGAAATTCACAAAGATAGCCAGCCTCTCCCTCATGAGTGCTGGGATTAAAGCTGTGTGCGACCACCCTGATTCTGTTTTAAGTAGGTTTAATTGAGTCACCTGCCCTTTCTCAGTGATTTTCTTTTATTTTCTATATATTTTATTTACATAAATTTTTTGGGAACACAGAACATTGGGGCAGGTGGTGAAGAAAGAGCCACAGCCGTGGGGTCGATTAGAGAAGAGATTAATCAGTTTCAGCTACAGAGCACACAGTAAAAGGCACCTTAGCACCAAAGGTGCCCTATTACAATGCCTTGACAAAGGGTCCAATTTCATTTCTTTCTACATAACTTCATTACTTTCTAGCACACAGTAGAGATACATAGGGTGACCTGGAATTTGTTTTAGTTAGCCCAGGACATAAGTAACATTCACACTGAAGATCTCCAGTGCAGGAAATTTCTCAAACCAGGAACCAGGATGGTTACTCACATCTATGCACATAACAGATATTTATCACTGAGAAGGATGTTAATTTTGTTCAACTCAAAATGATCTTCTTTACAGAAACCATTACAGTTTGAGTAAATGATACTTTCTTTGATTTTTCATACTGTTGGAGATTCCAGCCATGACTACTGAATTTTATAATAGTGCTTTTCCTCAGCCAACAATTGACTCATAAGATCTGACTTAGACTAACACATGATTATGCCTCACAGAAGAAGAATAAACATATCTTAGATACGGACATTTGCTGACTGTTTTGGCCCTTGATTTTTGGCCAAAGCGACTATTAGACTTCAACAGATTTGAGAAATGCTTGGCTACTGAACAAGCAAGCGTTAAGAAAAAACAAAGGATTCATTCTTTGAATATATTACAGTCTTGATGTTTCAAGCTCCAAGTCATTGAATATTGCAAAAATGCCAGGGCAAAGCAAGAAAGAGATCCCCAAGAAGACTTAACAGGAAATTTTGCTATGGCACTTTATTCAAGATGGTAGAGATCAAGCAACTGGATTTGAGGAGACAAGATGGTTTTCTTGGGACTGGAGAGGCAGCTGAGTGGTTAATAGCATTTGCTGCTCTTCCAGAGGACTCAAGTTCAGTTCCTAGAACCCTCATCTGGTAGCTTACATTTCCTGTAACTATAGCTCCAGTCCTTTGCTGGCTTCCATGAACACCTATATATGCAACAACCACACAAACCCACACACACACCCACACACCCCCCCCGACACACATTTTAAAAAAACTTAAAATATCTCATATAAGTTGGTATATCAATTTACTGTCATGTTAACTAAAGTCTCTTACCTTCTAATGGGTAAATAAACAATCATTGGGGGTGGGGGGGTGGAGAGTTAGCTCAGCCATTAAGAACACTGACTGCTCCTCCAGAGGTCCTGAGTTCAATTCCCAGCAACCACATGGTGGCTCACAACCATCTGTAATGAGATCTGGTGCCCTCTTCTGGTGTGTCTGAAGACTGCTAAAGTATACTCATATAAAATAATTAATAAATCTTTAAAAAAATAAATCATTAGACTAATGGGTTGATGAAAGATTCATTGTGGTTAAATATTGTACCTCCTTGTCATTAAACATAAAATCCTAGTGTGAAACTATTCTATGTTGTAGCTTCTTGCAGCTTTCCTCAAATCTAGATTGGTCCAACCTTAGTCTCATCATCTGGGACATCCCTCTGCCCTTTGCCAAATGGTAGCTTTCAGTCTTTGATTCTGGTACACAGTCCACTAGCCTCTAGGCACCAGATTCCCCTCTATGATATCTGCTACCATGTTCCTTAGAAAGCATGGCATTCTAACATTTTAAGTGAATGTTAAAGCCAGTTACTGGTGATAAATGATCATTAGACTTTTTCATCCTTTTCATGCCCTTTCTCTTTGGGACTCCATAGGATTGTGTAGAAAACCAAATCTGTGTTTTACTGGAGTCTGTGTCCCATCCTAGCACCATTGTAAACTCAGGACCCATACCTATCTATTTTTTAATTTTTAAATTGTGGTAATGTGAATATAAAATATTTATTTAAACCGGTTTCAAGTGAGTGTGCTAGTAGCATAAGGTTCTTTTACAGAGATGGTCGCTACTGCCATGATTGCCAAAACTATACAAGCAAGTAACCACTTCTCCCAGACCCCATCTCCCAGCCTTTGCTGACCTCTAATCTACTTTCTGGCTCTGTGAACTCTTTAACAATTCTGTTTTTTTTTTTTTTTTTTTTTTTTTTTTTTTTTTTTTTTATTATTATAGGGTACTGTGGGGTAAGTCATACCACCTACAGAGAAAGTCGTATCCCTTCAGCATATCTATTTGGTTTAATGAGATCTGTAAATTTGATTGTAAGCAAAGCATTCAAATGAGTGTTGAGGACATATTGTAGCTAAGTTGTGTTTAGAACTTCTTTTGGTAATATGGGAGATAGAGAAATTTTCCAAGGCCACATAGTATCATCTTCTAGTATTATAAGAGCCATTCAGCAAGAAGAAAGCTCTTTGGTGAGTACCAACTTGATTTCTCTATGTTCTGAGACCAATATGTGTTGTGTCTTTACCAATTGGGTCTTATCAAATTCTAGTGGGCATCCAAGGTCAGTGACAATAAGCTGAACTGTTTGGGCATCTCTCGAAGCCTCCTGACCAACAAGTATGGGAGATTTATTTCATACCTTGAACTACACTTGCAAAACATCTTTTATTCACAGGCTTGGGAGGCTGTGTGATACTGATAGTGTCTTTTTGGCTTACATACCCTAGCCAGGATAAATTTGAATTCTGGCGATGGGCAGCTCTATCTTTCACTTCAACGACATTTATTCCTTGGATTCTTTCAAAAAAAATTTAAATTTCTAATGCCTAATTAGGGCACAGAATTCTTTACCACACAGTTGTCTGACAAGTTGCACTAAAATGATGATTGATATTATTTCTTCTTTGAACCTCAGTTTTCTTATCTGTAAAGTGAGCATAAAGACATAGAATTCCTGTGGCCTAGTCACATAATGAAGATAAAGTGCTCCACATAAGTAAGAGTTCAGTGATGTCAGAATTTGTTTTTAGTCCTCAATCTTGTTCACCCATCCTGTCCTTTATGAAAAATGAGTCTTCTTTTAGGTCCAGGATTCTTCCATGTTTCCCCTACTCTGGAGCTGATTAGAAACTGAGATGCAGAGAAGCCTGTAAAGACTTTGGAACTGAACTCTGCCATTGATTTTGACTGAATTTGGTACTGGCTCCAGTCTTAACCTTTTACAGTGGCCGCTGTCCAGCATTACTGCCTGTCTTTTATGACACAGAGGACTGATCTCTTGGTACTTTTATAATTATCAGCTGGTGGTGTCATCCTGAGAACATGTGCACTTGTTTTTATATACTGTTTAAAGTATTTTTTTTTAAAAAAACTTTGTATGATTCATGTGTCTTGTTCCTAAATGTAGAAGTAAATTTCTGGCTGAAGAAAAACCTTGCAAGAGCAAAGTGGTCTTTTTATAACTTCTGGTCCACTTATAGAAACCCACCTGCTGTCATTGCTTGTCTTTGAGTTTGAGAGAGCTCAGCCATCAGATCTTTTGGCCTGTGGGATGAGTGCTGGGACTGGGGACTTCTGCTTTGGGTCCACTCTTGATCCAACTGTTGCCTTTCATGGACTTCCACTTCCAAACTTTGAGAATCCATGGATTGAAATTTCTAAAAAGACTTATGAGATGTGATACTGATGGATTGGGTTGCCTTGGGGGCCTCTTCTTGACTCCCCTGCATCCTAATATGATGGTAGTTAATCCTATTATTTGATATAGCATTGGTTTTCCATGCCTCTGCACCTAGCTTTACATTGAGCCCTCAAGTGGGGATTCAGTGGGCACACCAAAGACTGTTGCATGGCACTAAGGTGTGGTGAGCAGACTCCTTCTATAGTCATTTGCTTTGTGACCATAGACATATTTCATCGGCATTCATTATGACATTTTGTTGCATGCCTGATGGGCTAAGTTCAGGGCTCTGTCATGAGGATGTGATAGGTGCTCATTAGTTAGATGTGGTGCTAATAAAATCATTGAATGATTGACAGCCGCAGGACTTGACAGAAGAATGGAAGTCTGTCCAATTAGAGCAGTTACTGGCCAGGACTCTGAACCAGGGAATAGTGACTGTCAATTAGTGCTGTGAAAGGACAAAACCAATACAGTGTGATAAGTAGTCTTCTATAGGGAGATTTCAGTATCCAGGAGTGCACAGTACATTAGAAAGCACTAACCATGATTCGGAAGGACACTGCTATGACATGTTTCTTGAGTGAGGTGATATCTGGGTTGAGTCTTAAAGATGCAGGAGGGTTGGCAAGGGGAACTAAGAGAAGGGAAGGAATCCAAAGACAGGAAAGGTCGTGAGAATGTTCAGAAAGTCTGAGAGTGTAGAGTGTCCCAAGGCATCAGTGAAGCACAGCTTAAGCACAGGGACTGTGTAAGATGGGGCTGCAGAGAACCGACAGGATTCAAAGACACAGGTCCTTAAACTAGAATGATATGAACCTTAATAAGAGAATCCGTTTTAGACAGGATTAGGACAACTCAGGGACAATGTGACTGACACTTGAAGACCTATTCTATTTACTAGCTATGAAACTCTGAGAAGTTTGCTGCCCTGTGCTGTTTGTTCCTCTTAAAAAATAATTTATGTATGAGTGTTTTTGCCTGCATGTATGCATATGCACCATATGTGTGCCTGGTACCTGCCAAGACAAAGAGAGGGCATTGGATCTCCTGGTACTGGAGTTACAGACAACTGTCAGCTGCTTGTGTTGGTATCAGGACCCAAACTCAGGTCCTGTGCAGGAAGAGAACAAAAGCTCTTAACTGTTGTAGCCTCTCCTCTTCCTTATCTTTAAAAACCTTTTAGAAAATGGGTAGATAGCGTATTTCTTCTAGAGAAGTGGAAATCAAATGTATTAAGCTTGACGAAAGAGAGGAAAAAGCTTGGCATTGGTAAACGCTTCATAATGCTCTCCTTTTTATTTCATATATAGACTTTGGATGTAATGTGCAATGACAGCTCAGTAGGCAGCAGAGATTGCATTGGCCATGAACATGCAACCCTGGGCTTATGTGTCTATGTTGTTCTGACGTCAGTCACGTTATTGGTACTATTGGTGTTGAGCTTAGTTTCCACGTACAACATCTTAAGTAGATGGACCATGACTTGATACTGGATCAGAAAGCTATGAAATTGGAGGAGAAAGTAGATTTGTAATCAGCAAAGCAAACAGTCATCAATAAGTGTCTTAGGGTCTCTACTGCTGTAATGAAATGCCATGAACAAAAATCAAGTTAGGGAGGAAAGGGTTTATTTGACTTATACTTCCATATTGTTGCTTATCATCAAAGGAAATTAGTACAGGAACTCAAACAAGGTGGGGACCTGGATACAGAAACTGCTGTTGACTGGCTTGTGCCACATGGCTTGTTCTGTCTGCTTTCTTATAGAACCCAGGACCACCAGTCCAGGGATGGCTCTGCCCACAATAGCTGGATGCACCGCCATCAATCACTAATTAAGAAAATGCCTTACAGACAGATCTTATGGAATCATTTTCTCAATTGAGGTTCCTTTCAGATCATTCTAGCTTGTGTCTAATTGACAAAAGACTTGTAAGCACAATAAACTAATGATTTCATATTTTCCTGAAAAGCAAAAGACAAATACTGATTGGCTCCAAGAAGACTGACTGTCAACTACAAGAGAGGATGCATGTTGCATTTCATTAGTATGAACTGTGCAAGAGGATTTCCTGCCAAATGCCAAATGTTGCAATTGATGGAAACAGAAATTGTTAGAGTCCTCAAAAAATAGATGAAAAATTTCAAACTAGCAAGATGTTGGTGTGACTAATTCATGTCTCCAGTGGCTATGTGTCACACTTTGGGTTCTAACAGATACTTTTTCAGTCTTGGCTGTAAAAAAAAAAATACTGGTACAACTCATAATCGGTGGCATATTGTATCTTATGAAATATATGGTGCCACTGTTTTTAATTGCTGCAATGGGTGGGGGGACATTGATGACAGGAATGACAATGTGAAATTTGTGTGTTCAGAATATGACTTCATTATCAGTTCTTCTAGGACAGGATTGGATTAGATCCTCTGAGGTCTCTTTTCCTTAAAGATAAAAGTAGATATCTTTGATAGAGGTTCTCATTAGAACTTTTCCCTTCCAGCTTCCCCATGACACTTGAAAGCTCACACCTTTGACAAGATCTATGACTTCATATCAAGGGCAATTGCAAGATACCTGTTATTGCTAATGGCAAAGCAGGGCTAGTCCATCTATGGGATGTAGCTTTGACACGGCAGAGAATATGCAGATGGAGTAGCAGCATTGATTTGCTGCTCTTTAAAATCGAGTGCTCACAGACATATGGTCTCTGGGTGAAAGATACTGGACACAAGCTCCTGTTGATAGGGCCATTAGCAGATTAGTGTATTTTAGTGAATGCCAAGATTAGGCAGTAAATGGTTTTCTTTGGGGAGAGGCTCCAAGAAATCACATTAACCTCATCGACCACAGAACTTGAGGGAATAGAGGCCCATCTGGACACACATCTCTTAACTCTGGGCAAACTAAAGTGTGGACTGCAACTGGCTTAGATTCTGTTGCACATCAGCAAGGGAGCTTAGCTTAGTTTCTTTAACCTTCTGAGATTCAGTTGTGTCTCCTATCAATCCCATGCAGTCATTGACATCTAACTGATATCTGCTCCGGTGAAGAGAAGGCCAAGAAACAAATGAAATCTACCAAGCAATACTAAATGGTCTTTCTTTTCTGTGTTCTGTTAAACAAAGTCAATAAGACAATATTAAGTGTTCTTCTGTATCTGCATTCTGTCAAGATTCATTTTCTCTCAATCCTCTGCCTAGTGTTACATTAAAGGTGAAACCAAAGAATCCCAAACTTATCAATAACTCCTACATGCTACCAGGAATGTGGTCAAAATGCTAGTAAAACATAAGTCAAAGTCTTGAACAGTCAGTGAACAAAGGAAGATATTTGAGCAAAGAGTAAATACGGAGAGATAGTGTAGACAATGATCTAATGTCTATACACTATATCAGCATGGCTGACATTGTGGAAAAGGGCAATATTAAGTGTTGGTTGAGGAGTGGGCACAATGCTCAGACTTTTCTGAAGAGTGTTAAAAATGGAGCAAATACTTTGGAAAAAAAAACCCTTGCAGTTTCTGATAGAAACAAGTACTCCTTTACCAAATGACAAAAAGCCGACTCAATCATTTTGACCACCCATCTACATCTATAGTTGGGTGGTCATGGTATGATGAGTTAATATGCAAATATATTTTAAAACCAATCACTAAAATCACACATCTCATAGGATAAATCCCTCAAAACCTTAAAAGTTGCTTAAAATCTGCTCACTGCTTACCTCCCAGCTCATGCCCCCCTTGTTATGCACTTGATTCTCACTCTATTAAAAGCAGACTTTTATTATCCCAGGTCCTTAAAGTCTTTAAAAATCCACAGCTCAACTCACTGTTCTATTTGCTTATGAGTTTTCTACCTGATGTGCACACCTGCCTTGGCCCACGAAATCTTTAATCATTATTTCAAACCCATACCAAAGGTCCTATTTCATAAGGAGGCTTTCTAGTTTCTTCCAGGCTCAGGAAGCTCTTCCCCTTCTCTGTCTTTGCACTAGTCACAGCATTTATTTGTTTCACAACTTCACCATTGATATCATTACTTTGTTTGCCTCGTAAAATAAAACACTTCATGGATGCCCTGGGTGAGAGTTCTTTTCTGTGTATGGAACAGCAAAATCCAAACTCTTGTTTTGGCGTGTATAGATAGCATTTTGGTGTCTAGCTCTGTCTCTCAATCTCATCAAATTCTATCTCCCCTTGTTAGGAATCTCCAGGCAGCGACCTCCCTCTTCTTGCTTGTACCCATTAGATTTCTCCAGTTCCTGATGCTTGCTCTATGCTCCCTTCCTCCCATAAGTTGGGTGTATCTCATCTCTTAGGAACATTTGCACCTCCCACTTCTGTATCTCACTTGCTTGGCTTCTCTCTAGAGTAGCTTTTTTGATCACAGTGTGTAAACAGTGCATATCCATCAGAGTATTCTTTCAGTATCCCATATTTTCCTTTCATAGTCCTATCTTAGTTAATTCATTTGTTTCTTTGTCTAATATCTGTTTTTATCTTCTAGACTACAGACATCATGAAGGAAGCCTGTCTACTTTTTTTGCCCTATTAAATAGTACAGCAGAATACAGAATGATACCTGGTATATGTCAGGCATTATGGAATGCAGTTTGGTTGGATGTAATGTCCATTTCAGTGCATTAGGGATTGACCAAAGTAATGAGGAATTTTAAACTAAAGATGATGATATTGACTATTTACTCAGCTGATACTGTAGGACCCAACTACTTTGTATTAAGTTAAAATTTTATATATTTCTTCATGATAAAAATAATATATGATTACTAAAAGTTAAACAAAAGAAGGAAGATATAAAAAGTTAATAATTTTCTGACTTGTAATTCAAGTAATAGGATAGATTGCAATTTGAAGGTTGGCTTCTAGATTTTTATACATATATGTGCATATATGTTTTACACACTGATATTTATAGACAACATATAAGTATTTTCTTTTTGAATAAAAATATGTTAATTTTGTACATAATATAATGTTAATTTTTTTACTTAATCTAATTTATTTGATGACATGTGGATACTCCTGGGAAAATACACTTTTTTTGTTTATAAGAATGCAATGCTTAGTTAGCTTGATATGGTTTGTTATCACCTAGGAGACAAACCTCCTGGAACACCTTGGGATTATTTAGTTGTGACTGGCCTCCAGGTATGCCCATGAGTGACTGATTATGTTGACTGGAATGGTAAGGAATCAGTCCTGGACTCAGGTCTTGGACTTCAAGGCTAGGTAGCTGAGAATTCAAGAATTCATCTTTTTCTGATTCCTTGTTGAGGATGCAATTTGACCATCTGCCTTAAGCTCTCAGCATCTTGACATTCTCTCTGTGATGGACTGTTCCCTAGAACTGTGAGCCAAAATAATGCCTCCCTTCTTCATGTTGTTCTCTTAGGGCATGCTACTGTAGCGATGAGAAATGTAACTAAGACAAATAGCAATGAGGTACTTCATAGCACAGGGGTCACAGTTCTTCAGCCAACTCCTCATTGATGAGTACTGAAGTTTTTTTTCAGTGCATTTACACATGCCCATTTATTTCTTCCTCATTAATATTTACATAGAGCATATGAACGTTTTCTTTTTTAAGTGAAAAAATATGATATAAAAGTTATGCAGCAAATATCCTCATAAATTTTCTATATGCACTGAGTTATTTTAGAATAAAAAAACTGGGAGACAGAGAGAGAGAAAGAGAGAGAGAGAGAGAGAGAGAGAGAGAGAGAGAGAGAGAGAGATATTTTAAAATGGTTTCAGATTGCTTTCTAGAAGGGAAGTGTTGGCTTTCATCAGCAGTATGTGAATGTGTCCATTTCCCTCTATTCTAGCTAAGAATGTTCCCATTTCTAAAAATGGCTTCAGGGGATTCATTATCTGGAGTCCTGAGTTCTGGAAGCTTAAGGACAAATTTGTTCTGCCTGTAGCTGGAAAACAAGCCCGAAGAGAAAAGAGCCAGCAACACACTGGGCAGTGCAGGTCCATGGAGCACACGGTGCTCTTCTCTGAGTGTTAGTTAAGGTTTCTGTCTAGCCAAGTGCATCCTGGCAATGGGAGGTGAAAATTTCATGGGGCATTCTACTGTGAGACTGTGCTGGGGGAGGAGTTAAAGCCACACTCACTGCTCTACCTGTCAGCACTGGGAAGAGAAATCTGTGAGTGCCCTGCATCTAAGATGTAGACTCTCTGGAAGGACAGATGGCTGGAGAGGAGTGGAGTTCTGAAAATGTCAGTCCTTGGGGCAAAGGCTTTTTGTGAATGGTGACTCGGCACGAAGAGATTTTTGAAGACATCTTGGATGTTTCTTCATGCCTTAATGACTTGCTGTTTCCAGCTTCTTCCTTCCTTTGGATCCTGCATTTAGTGATCCCTTTGTCTGAGAGTGGTCCAGACAGCACCTTTGCACATTGTCATGTTATTCTGGGGAAGGCTCTGGGAAGATGCTCTCACGTCTTTTGTCATTTACAGCTCATTTAGCTTATTTATACCTTGCAAGGGAGACTAGCTGTTATGATGAGGAAACCTAGGTTGCCTTAAGAATGTGTTTCTCCAAAGTATAATGGCACAAAAGTTTGAAGAAGTCAGGCAAAACCCAGTACTCTGTATGCTAATGTAAAAGATTAATTAAAAATAGATGATGTTATCATAGTCCACTTTTCCCCATAACATTTATATTATTTTTGCCTTATCTCCACATGTTCTGCTTCTCACCAGTTGTTTGTCCTTATATCAACACACTGTCAGATCTAACCTTTTTCATAAGAATGATTTATTTAAAACTCTAGCTTTGAAGATCTGGAAATACATATTCATATCTCACCCACCCAAAGTGCACAGAAAAATAAGTAACAGCTTAAGATTTTATTTTTAAAAAAACAAACAATATTTCAGAATATAATAAAGACAAAAATATTTTAGGCACACCCAGAGTAAAAGCAGTTATATGTGAAAATAGCTTTAAAAATTATAAAATTCACCAAGAAGAACTTATGAACATGGAGGGATCAAGAAAGGTTAAAAAAAGAAACTGATTGAAAAAGAAGCTGGTAAAATATATAGATATCAGTCAGAGCAAGACACACACACACACACACACACACACACAGTTTTGTATTTAAGTGAAATGAAACAACTAAACTGTTGGAAAAGAACATGAAATGCGGGAATAGTGGAGTTTAAATTATCTAAATACAAGTTGTTTCTATTTGGAAGTATGACAGAGCTATTTAGTAAACTTGGATTTTAGGGGAAAATATCACATACTATTAAACTGGTAGATCAATTTTTAATAAGTGTGCCAAGTACCTTGCATTCTTTTTAATTTTATTCTACTTTTTAATAGAAGAATAGACATTTTTATATTGTATATTGTGATGGTTTATATATGCTTGGTTCAGTGAGTGGCACTATTAGGAGGTGTGAAATTGTTGGAGTAGGTATGTAACTGTGGGTATGGGCGTCAAGACCCTCGTCATAGCTACCTGGAAGCCAGTCTTCTCCTAGCTTTCAGATGAAGATGTACAACTCTCAGCTCCTCTTGCAACATGCCTGCCTAGATGATACTGGACTGACCCTCTGATCTTGTAAGCCAGCCTCAATTAAATGGTATCATTATAAAAGTTGCTTTGGTCACGGTGTCTGTTAACAGCAGTAAAACCTTAACAGAGAAGCTGGTACCAGGGACTTGAGTATTGCTGTGACAAGCATGACCATGCTTTTGTTAGGAAGAATGTGGATTTTGGGACTTTGGATTTGGAAAGCAATGGAGTGATTTAAATGGGGCTTAATGGGTCATCCTACTAGGAATCCTTCCTTAGTAGGAATCCTACCAAAAAGACTTTGCTACCAAGAGTGATTTGAACTCTTCAGACATGGCCCAAGAGGTTTCAGTAGAGAAGAATTTCAGTACGTGGTGTGGAGACTATTTTTGTGGTATTTTGGTGAAGAATGTGTCTGCTTTTTGCCCTTGTCTGAAGAGTCTACTTGAAGCTAACATAAAGAGATTTATATTAATTGCATTGTCAAAAGAAGTCTCAAAAGAGCCCAGTAGGGACTTTGTTCTCTGGTTTAGTCTTATGTAGAGTGTTTTAATGAAAGGTGGATTGAGAGTTCTATATCTCTGAAAGTCACTAGAAGACTGGCTTCCAGGAAGCTAGAATGAGGGTCTTAAAGTTCACACCTACGGTGACATACCTGCTCCAACAAGGCCACACCTCCTAATAGTGTCACTCGCTGGACCAAGCATATACAAACCATCACATATATCTTTATGGTTTCCCCTCCCTTAACGTCTCCAAGTCCTCCCTGCCTCTCCTCTCACTGGATCCACACTCTTTCTTTTTTTTTTATTATTATTTATTTTATTTTAATTTTTTTTTAATTTACATTCCAAATCATTTCCCCTTTCCCGTTTCCTCCCTCCCCGAAAGTCCCATAAGCCCCCTTCCCTCACTCTTTTCTCCATTCAACCCCCTCTCGTTACTCTGTCCTGTCGTTCCCCTACATCCAGTCTTTCCAGGACCAGGGGTCTCTCCTTCCATCTTCTTAGAAATCTATTGATATGCGGATTGTGTCTAGGGTATTCCGAGATTCTGGATCAATATCCCCTTATCAGTGACTGCATACCATGTGTGTTCTTTTGTGATTGGGTTACCTCACTAAGGATGATATTTTCAAGATCTGACCATTTGCCTAGGAATTTCGTGAATTCATTGTTTTTAATTGCAGAGTAGTATTCCATTGTGTAGATATACCACATCTTCTGAATCCATTCCTCCGTTGAGGGACATCTGGGTTCTTTCCAGCTTCTGGCTATTATAAATAAGGCTGCTATGAACATAGTGGAGCATGTGTCCTTATTGTATGCAGGTAAAGCCTCTGGGTATATGCCCAGGAGTGGTATAGCCGGATCCTCTGGGAGTGTCATGCCCAGTTTTCTGAGGAACCGCCAGACTGCTTTCCAGAGTGGTTGTACCAGCTTGCAATTCCACCAGCAGTGGAGGAGTGTTCCTCTTTCTCCACATCCTCGCCAACAACTGCTGTCTCCTGTGTTTTTGATCTTAGCCATCCTGACTGGTGTGAGATGGAATCTCAGGGTTGTTTTGATTTGCATTTCCCTAATGACTAAGGATGATGAACATCTCTTTAGGTGCTTCTCAGCCATTAGATATTCTTCAGGTGAGAACACTTTGTTTAGCTCTGTACCCCATTTTTTAATAGGGTTACTTGCCTCTCTGGAGTTTAACTTCTTGAGTTCTTTGTATATATTGGATATTAGCCCTCTGTCGGATGTAAGGTTGGTAAAGATCATTTCCCTGTTAGTTGGTTGCCACTTTGTCTTTCTGACAGTGTCTTTTGCCTTGCAAAAACTTTGTAATTTAATGAGGTCCCATTTGTCTATTCTTGATCTTAGAGCATAAGCTATTGGAGTTCTGTTCAGGAAGTTCTCCCCTGTGCCCATATGTTCAAGGTTCTTCCCTTGTTTCCCTTCTATTAGTTTCAGTGTGTCTGGTTTTATGTGGAGATCTTTGATCCACTTAGAATTGAGCTTAGTGCAAGGAGATAAGGATGGGTCAATTTGCATTCTTCTGCATGTTGACCTCCAGCTGAGCCAGCACCATTTGTTGAAAAGGCTATCTTTTTTCCACTGGATGGTTTTAGCTCCTTTGTCAAAGATCAAGTGACCATAGGAGTGTGGATTCATTTCTGGGTCTTCAATTCTGTTCCATTGATCTACATGTCTGTCACTGTACCAATACCATGCGGTTTTTAACACTATTGCTCTGTAGTACAGCTTGAGGTCCAGGATACTGATTCCCCGAGAGGTTCTTTTACTCTTGAGAATAGTTTTAGCTATTCTGGGTTTTCTGTTATTCCAGATGAATTTTTGAATTGCTCTTTCTAACTCTATGAAGAATTGAGTTGGGATTTTGATGGGGATTGCATTGAATCTGTGTATTACTTTTGGTAAGATGCTCATTTTTACTATATTAATCCTGCCAATCCATGAGCATGGCAGATTTTTCCATCTTCTGAGGTCTTCTTCAATTTCTCTCTTCAGAGACTTGAAGTTCTTGTCATACAGATCTTTCACTTGTTTGGTTAGAGTCACGCCAAGATACTTAATATGGTTTGTGGCTATCGTGAAGGGTATTATTTCTCTTACTTCTTTCTCAGCCTGCTTATTCTTTGAGTATAGGAAGGCTTCTGACTTGCTTGAGTTGATTTTATATCCGGCCACTTTGCTGAAGTCGTTTATCAGCTGTAGGAGTTCTCTGGTGGAGTTCTTTGGGTCGCTTAAGTATACTATCATATCGCCTGCAAATAGTGATAGTTTGACTTCTTCCTTTCCAATTTGTATCCCTTTGACCTCTTTTTGTTGTCTAATTGCTCTAGCTAGAACTTCAAGTACTATATTGAAAAGATATGGAGAGAGAGGGCAGCCTTGTCTAGTCCCTGATTTTAGTGGGATTGCTTCAAGTTTCTCTCCATTTAGATTGATGCTGGCTACCGGTTTGCTGTAAATTGCTTTTACTATGTTTAGATATGGGCCTTGAATTCCTAATCTTTCCAAGACCTTTAGCATGAAAGGATGCTGAATTTTGTCAAATGCTTTCTCAGCATCTAATGAGATGACCATGTGGTTTTTTCTTTGAGATTGTTTATGTAGTGGATTACATTGATGGATTTCCTTATATTGAACCATCCCTGCATCCCTGGGATGAAGCCTACTTGATCGTGGTGAATGATCGTTTTGATGTGTTCTTGGATTCGGTTGGCAAGAATTTTATTGAGTATTTTTGCATCGATATTCATAAGAGAGATTGGCCTGAGATTCTCTTTCTTTGTCGGATCTTTGTGTGCTTTTGGTATTAGTGTAATTGTGGCTTCATAGAACGAGTTGGGTAGTGTTCCTTCTGTTTCTATTTTGTGGAACAGTTTGAAGAGTATTGGTGTTAGGTCTTCTTTGAAGGTCTGATAGAATTCTGCACTAAAACCATCTGGACCTGTGCTTTTTTTGGTTGGAAGACTTCCAATGACAACTTCTATTTCTTCAGGGGTTATAGGACGGTTTAGATGGTCTATTTGATCCTGATTTAATTTTGGTACTTGGTATCTGTCAAGGAAATTGTCCATTTCCTCAAGATTTTCTAGTTGTGTTGAATACAGGTTTTTGTAGTAGGATCTGATGATTTTTTGAATTTCCTCAGTTTCTGTTGTTATCTCTCCCTTTTCGTTTCTGATTTTATTAATTTGGATACTATCTCTGTGCCCTCTAGTTAGTCTGGCTAAGGGCTTATCTATCTTGTTGATTTTCTCAAAGAACCAACTCCTCGTTTTGTTGATTCTTTGTATGGTTTTATTTGTTTCTACTTGATTGATTTCAGTCCTGAGTTTGATGATTTCCTGCCTTCTACTCCTCTTTGGTGTATTTGCTTCTTTTTGTTCCAGGGCTTTCAGGTGTGCCATTAAGCTGTTAGTGTATGCTGTCTCCCGTTTCTTTTTGGCGGCACTCAGGGCTATGAATTTTCCTCTTAGCACTGCTTTCATTGTGTCCCATAAGTTAGGGTATGTTGTGCCTTCAATTTCATTAACTTTCAAAAAGTCTTTGATTTCTTTCTTTATTTCCACCTTGCCCAAGTTATCATTGAGTAGAGCATTGTTCAGCCTCCATGTGTACGTGGGTTTTCTTTTGTTTTTGTTGCCATTGAAGACCACCCTTATTCCATAGTGATCTGATAGGAGGCATGGGATTATTTCTATCTTCTTGTATCTGTTGAGGTCTGATTTGTGACCAATTATATGGTCAGTTTTGGAGAAGGTACCATGAGGAGCTGAGAAGAAGGTGTATTCTTTAGCTCTAGGATGAAATGTTCTATATATATCTGTTAGTTCCAGTTGGTCCAAGGCTTGAATTAGATTCACTGTGTCCCTGTTTAGTTTCTGCTTTCCTGAACGATCCATTTCAGAGAGTGGGGTGTTGAAGTCACCCACTATTATTGTGTGCGGTGCGATGTGTGTTTTGAGTTTTAGTAAAGTTTCTTTTACGAATGAGGGTGCCCTTGCATTTGGAGCATAGATATTCAGAATTGAGAGTTCTTGATGGTGGACTTTTCCCTTGATCAGTATGTAGTGTCCTTCTGTGTCTTTTTTGATGACTTTAGGTTGAAAATCAATTTTATCTGATATTAGGATGGCTACTCCACCTCGTTTCTTGGGGCCATTTGCTTGTAAAATTGTTTTCCAGCCTTTTACTCTGAGGTAGTGTTTGTCTACACTGAGGTGCATTTCCTGCATGCAGTAAAATGCTGGGTCCTGTTTACGTGTCCAGTCTGCTAGTCTATGTCTTTTAATTGGGGAATTGAGACCATTGATATTAAGAGAGATTAAGGCATAGTGATTATTGCCATCTGCCATTCTTGACGCTATCTTTATGTTTGAGTGGTTATCTACTTTTGGGTTTGATTCAAGAAGGTTATTATCTCATTTTTTCCTGGGTGTTTTTTCTCTCCCTGTATTGGAGGTTTCCACCTATTATCCGTTGCAGGGCTGGATTTGTGGAAAGATATTGGGAAAATTTGGTTTTATCATGGAATATCTTGGTCTCTCCATCTATGGTGATTGAGAGTTTTGCTGGGTATCGTAGTCTAGGCTGGCATTTATGCTGTCTTAGTGTCTTCATGAGATCTGCCCAGGATCTTCTGGCTTTCATAGTCTCTGGTGAGAAGTCTGATGTGATTCGGATAGGTCTTCCTTTGTATGTTACTTGGCCCTTTTCTCTTACTGCTTTTAGTATTTTTTCTTTGTTTAGAACATTCAGTGTTTTGATTATTATGTGACGGGAGGTATTTCTGTTCTGGTCCAGTCTGTTTGGAGTTCTGTAGGCTTCTTGTATGTTCATCGGCATCTCTCTCTTTAAGTTAGGGAAGTTTTCCTCCATAATTTTGTTGAAGATGTTTACTGGCCCTTTAAGTTGCAAATCTTCACTCTCATCTATACCTATAATCCTTAGGTTTGGTCTTCTCATTGTGTCCTGGATTTCCTGGATGTTTTGGGTTACACGTTTTTTGCATTTTGCATTTTCTTTGACTGTTGAGTCGATGCTTTCTATGGAATCTTCAGCATCTGAGATTCTTTCTTCCATCTCTTGTATTCTATTGTTGATGTTTGCATCTATGACTCCTGATTTCTTCCCAAGGTTTTCTATCTCCAAAGTTGTCTCCCTTTGTGATTTCTTAGTTGTTTCTACTTCCTTTTTTAGTTCCTGGATGGATTTGCTGAGATCCTTCACTTGTTTGTTTGTATTTTCCTGTATTTCTTTAAGGTATTTTTGCATTACCTCTTTCAGGATTTCTTCCTGATGACCCACGTTCTCCTGCATTTCTCTGAGCGATTTTTGTGTTTCCTCCTCATGGGATTCCATCTGTTGATCCATCGTCTCCTGCATTTCTTTAAGCAGTTCTCGTGTTTCCTTTGTAAGGGCATCTAACCGTTGAATCATTTCTTTAAGTAATTTTTGTGTTGCCTCCTTATGGGCATCCGTCTGTTGACCCATATTCTTCTGCATTTCTTTATGCAAATTTTGTGATTCCTTTGTGAGTGCATCTACCCGTTGATTCATCTCGTTAAGCGATTTTTGTGTTGTCTCCTTGTGCGCCTCCATCTTTTGATCCATGTTCTCCCGCATTTCTCTAAGCGATTTTTGTGTTTCCTTTGTAAGGGCTTCTAACCGTTGATTCATGGTCTCCTGTAACTCTTTATGAGATTTATTTGTGTCCTTCTTGTGATCCTCTAATAGGATCATGAGAAGTGATTTTAAATCCAGATCTTGTCTTTCGGGTGTGGTGGGGTATCCAGGACTTGCTGCTGTTGGAGAGTTGGGTTCGGATGGTCCCACATTACTTTGATTTCTGTTAGTAACATTCCTACGTTTGCCTTTTGCCATCTGGATACCTCTGGTGTTAGTTGGTCCTGCTGCCACTGGCTGTTGGTTGGACCTCCTGTGAGCCTGCAAAGCTATTTCTGCCCCCCCCTGGATTACCAGGATTCCCCTGGCACCGATTTCTGGGGCCTGCCTGCTCCTGAGTGACTTTGGAGCCCTAATGTGCCTTGCCCCAAGTGATCTTATATTGGGGAGGCCTTGCACATCCAAAGGCTCAGCCTAGTGGATTCCTGGAGCAGAGGTCGCCAAAGGGAGGCTGGTAGGCTCCTGCCCTGTGCAGGGGTGTGTGATCTCTCCTGGGGGGGGGAGGGGGCGTCCCTCTGCCAGGCAGAAGTCCCACAGCAGAGCTGGTGCGCTGGTTACTGCAGATCAGCCCAGCACTTGGGAGCCGCATACACACAAGCCGCCCGAGACCCAAGCGATATTATGCCTGTCTGTCTCAGAACCTAGCTGTCCCAACTTCCCAGTCACTGGAGCAAAGATGGCGGAGGGCACTCTCCGTGGCGCCGCTCACCCTGCAGACGCAATGGCCTGCCGATCTGGCACCCAGACGACCACAGCGCTGACCCGTTCTCGGGCGCAGACGGAAGCCCCAACAGGCCGTGTCCCAAGTGATGTTATATTGGGGATAGAGCCTGGGTACCTGTTTCTTCAGTGCAGTCTGCGGGAACAGAGGTCGCGGAAGGGAAGCTGGTAGTCTCCCGCCCAGTGCGGGGGGGGGGGGGTCCCTTTGCCAGGCAGAAGTCCCACAGCAGAGCTGGCGTGCTGGTTACTGCAGATCAGCCCAGCACTTGGGAGCCGCATACACACAAGCCGCCCAAGACCCAAGTGATATTATGCCTGTCTGTCTCAGAACCTGGCTGTCCCAACTTCCCAGTCACTGGAGCAAAGATCCACTCTTTCTGTCTCTTGTTAGAAAAAACAAGCATCTAAATGGCAATAATAAAATAAAATAAGACAAAAAAATCAAGCAAATTGGAATAGAACAAAACAAACAAACAGAAGAAAAAGAGCCAAAGGAAAAGCAGAAGAAACTCAGGTAGATGCAGAGTCACACACATTCACAGACCCAGGAATTCCCACAACAACACAAAACCAGAAGCCATAAAATATACACAAAAGACCCATAAGGAAAAAGAATGGAACATCAAGGATGGAATTGAATTCATTTTGTGTTGGCCATCTACTTTTGGTCATGGGGTCTACCCTTAAGAGTGGTTTATATCTCCATTGAGAATCTATTTGAAAAAAGCAAAGTTTTTCATTTGTATCAGTCTTAGCTTCTGAGTTAGGAATGGGGGCTGTGTGCACTTCCCTTCTAAATGCCTGAATCTCATTTGTTGCAGACCTATGCAGGCCCTGTGTTTGCTTCCACAGTCTCTGTGTTTTCATACATGCATCTATACTTGGAAGGCCTTATTCTTTGGTGTCTTCCATTCCCTCCAGCTCTTAAAATCTTTTGGTCTCCTCTTTTGCAGAGTTCCCTGAGCTCCTAGGAGAGGAATTTTGTGGAGACATCATATTAAGAACAGAGACATTGAAAATCTCTCATTCTTTGGATACTATCTGGCTGTGTCTCTGTGTTTGTTCCCATCTACTGCAGGAGAGAGCTTCTTTGATGATGGTTGAACAAGCTAATGACCTATGAGTACAGCAAAATGATGTTAGGAGTCATTTTATTGCTACGTTCCTTTTCAAGAACAGTAGATAGTATTTGGTTTTCTCCTAGCTTCTCAGCCTATCTTGTCTCAGGTTCTTGGCCACTTGAGCAGCATCAGGGATTGGATCATATATTGATTGATTAATCTCACAAGCTTTGTGCTACTATTGCACTAGCACATCTTGCAGGCAGGTCCTCATTGTAAATCAAAGGTTTTGTAGCTGGGTTGATGTTTACCTATCTTCTTTGGTAGCATGCAGAGTACCTTCCAGTACCACAAATATTAATCTGTAGGGTTAACGGCTCTAAGTAGGCACCAGTTTGACTTTTCTGGGTTCAATGAATTGTGTAGGCATTGTCTTCAGTAATAGGGTCCTACTGTCAGTTTGTGTGGAGGAACTAATAGCCTGGTTTGTTTGGGGATTCCATTAGGGACCTTTTGGCCAAAATGTAATTAGATGTAGCCCATACCTTCTAGTAGAGGCTTCATTTGGTGATTAGAGATGCCCAGTTGAGGCTCTGTCTCCCCATTATTTGGTGATTTCATTTGGATTGCCTTTATATATGTGTATTCTTCTACTGTGTTAGGTTTCCATATGACTCCTCACTGAGTCCTTAGTTTTAGCTGTCCCTACATGTATTCCCTCCCTCACATTCTTTTTCCCTCTCCTGTTTCATCCCCCACCTCTGTCCATCTATAACTATATATTCTATTTTACCTTGCTAGAAAGATTCATCCCTCTCCCCTAGTCCCTTATTCTGTATCTACTCTACTCTAGTCCACTCTAATCTAATCTAATCTAATCTAATCTAATCTGATCTAACTTGATCCAATCCAATCCAATCCACTCCAATCCACTCCACTCCACTCAAATCCAATCCAATCCAATCCAATCCAATCCAATCCAATCCAATCTAATCTAATCTAATCTAATCTAATTTAAGTGGTTGCATGGACCCTAGCTTTCTTATTGAAGATTTAACAGATAACATCCAAATATAAGTGAGTGCACAGCATCATATTTGTATTCTGGTCTCAGTTACCCTGATCAGGATGATTTTTTTTCTAGCTCCATCAACTTACCTATGAATTTCATAATTTCATTATTTTAAGCAGATGAATAATATTCTATTGTGTAGATGCACCACATTCTTTTATCTCTTCATCTGTTTATTGATATCTAAGCTGTTTCCAGTTTCTGGCTATTATATTAAAGTAGCAATGGTCATGGTTAAGAATGTGTCTCTGTACTAGGAAGCATCCTTGTGTATTTGCCTAAGAATGGTATAGCTGGATCTTGAGATAGATCAATTCCTGGCTTCTTCAGAAACTGCAACACTGATTTTCATAGTGACTGTACAAGTTTTCACTCCCATGAAAAATGGATGAGTTGTTCCCTTACTCTGCATCCTTGCCAGTGTGAGCTGTCAGAAGATGAAAAGATCTTCTCTACTCATGGATTAGTAGGATTAATAAGTAAAAATTGCTATCCTACCAAAAGCAATCTAGAAATTCAATGCAATCCTCATCAGAATTTCAACACAATACTTCACAGAACTTAAAAGGACTATTTTCAGCTTTTGGTGTTTCAATGAATACACACACACACACACACACACACACACACACACACACACACACTGAGACATCCAGGATAGCTAAGTAATCCTGTATAGTAAATGAACTGATGGAAGTATCACCATCCTGAATCTCAAATTGTACTGTAAAGATATATCAATAAAACAGTATGGTTTTGGCACAAAACGGATATAATAATCAATGGAATCTAATTGGAAACCCACACATATGTCCACATACTTGCAGACACCTGATTTTTGATAAGGAAGGCAGAAATACACACTGGAAAAATGACAGTATCTTCAACAAATGGTGCTGATAAAATTGGATAGTTGAATGCAGAAAAATGCAAACAGATCTATTCTCACTCTGCCTAAAACGTAACTCCAAGTGGATCTAAGACTTTAATATGAGTCCAGACACACTGAATTTGATAGAAGAGAAAGTGGGGGAATAGCCTTGAATTCATTGGCACAGAAAAAGACTTTCTGAACTGCACACCCATTGCACACTAAGGCACTAAGATCAACAATTAATGAATAGGACCTAATGAAACTGAAAAGCTTCTGTATGGCAAAGTACATCATCATTTGGACAAAGCAGCAGTCTACAGAATGGGAAAAGATTTTCACCATGGACACATTCCCATAGATGACTAGTATCCAAAGAATATAAAGAACTAAAATAGCTGAACATCAAGAAAACAAATAACCAATTAAAAAATGAGGTACAAATCTAAACAGAATTTTTAAAAGAAGAAAGACAAAGGGTTGAGAAGCACTTAAAGGAATGTTCCACATCATTAGTCATCAGGGAAATGCACATCAAAACTACTTTGAGATTCCATTTTATACCATTCAGAAAATGGCCAATATCTTGTATTATTAGAGATAAGAACCCAGATGCCCCTCAACGGAGGAATGGATTCAGAATATGTGGTATATTTATACAATGGAATACTACTCTGCAATTAAAAACAATGAATTCACGAAATTCTTAGGCAAATGGTCAGAACTGGAAAATATCATCCTTAGTGAGGTAACCCAATCACAAAAGAACACACATGGCATGCAGTCACTGATAAGGGGATATTAACCCTGAATCTCGGAATACCCTAGACACATTTCGCATATCAATAGATTTCTAAAAAGATGGAAGGAGATACCCCTGGTCCTGGAAAGACTGGATGTAGGGGAACGCCAGGACAGAGAAGCGAGAGGGGGTTGAATGGAGAAAAGAGGGAGGGAAGGGGGCTTGTGGGACTTTTGGGGAGGGAGGAAACGGGAAAGGGGAAATCATTTGGAATGTAAATAAAAAAATATAGAAATATATATATATATATATATATATATATATATATATATACATATATATATGTCAGTGGATGCAACAGGCTCCATTACTCTCCATTCCCAGACTCTCTGTACAGAAGTGAGTTTGCTGATCTTCCCATCCAGGGTGATCTCTTTCTATTTCCTTCTATTCCTCAGTGCTTGGCAAAAGCAAGGTGGTAGCAGCTTGCAGGTATAAACAGCAGCAGTGGAAGCCTGTAGTGTTCCAGCTCTGGGTGCTGGTACGTTCTGCATTGCAAAGTTCTAATATAAGCCAAGGAAATAAGATTCCCCGGGTCTTGACAGTTAGCCTTGCCGCTTCCATGGTGCTAGGAACAAGGTGCTTTCTTTCTTCTATTACGTTGGCCACATCGTCCACACCGGTCTTACAGCTCCAGCTCTTAGCAGCCACCTGCTCTTCAAGCTTCTGTAGTTTGGCTTGTATGCTGCTTAGCTTTACCTCTTCTGCAGCAGTCAAAGCAGCTGGTGGGTCCAGCATTTCTGGGGCTCACCCTATTAGCCGCTCCCCTGTTACTGCTGTTGCAATGCCGCTGTTGCTGCTATTGCTTTCTTTGCATTTCAGGATCAGGCTACTCTACTAAAAACACTCAAGAGAAGTCTTTGATTTGGTCCAAGGTTGCAACATTAGGGAAGGTAACAGGAGGGTGTATCTCAGGAAGGTGATGAAACAGCCTACTTAGATGCTAGCAAATGTCTTCTTAAGTCACCAAAGACCTTCATGCAAATGAAGGATGCACACCAATCATGGCACACTCTCTTCTTGTACCAGTCATAACAGTTCCTCTGCTAGTCCAACATTCCAGGCATTGTGTCTGGTCGGCTTGTAGAGGACTCTAGGGTCATCTAGAGCTCATTGTTACCTGAAATGGCAAAAAAGCAAAAATCAGGCACAAACTTCAAATTGTTCAACATATTCATGAGTAGGGTTTTACTCTCAAGAGTCAGAACGATGCCCTCCTGTATCTTCCTCAGGGCTTTTGAGGGATGCTCCAAGAAGCTGATGCTGAAATAGAGCTCCTGGCTGGATTTCCAACCGAAAGTCCTTTTGTTTGAGACAGCCTGGATGCCAGAGGCGCGTCCAGTCCAGTATCTGTGAATTGGGGAGTCAGACTTATCCATCCCTAAATATCTTTTCTGATTAGCAGAAAAATATCATCAGAAGGATGATTTATACTAAATTGCTAGCATTAATACTGATTTTAAAATTTTATTATATTTTTATTGTGTGTGTGTGTGTGAATGCGCAGGCCTGCATATAGATGCCATAGCGTGTGTGTGTGTGTGTGTGTGTGTGTGTGTGTGTGTGTGTGTGTGTGTGATGGTCAGAGGACAACAATTGGGATTTGGCTCTCTTCTTCTTCAATCATGTGTTCATGTATTAAATGATTTTCATCAGGGTTGGCAGTAGGTGCTTCTGCTGGATGAGTATCTCACTGACCTTAATACTGATTTTAACAACAGCAGCAGCAACAACAACAACAAAAATAATACTCAGTTCCTGCCCAGTGCCCAGGGAGAAGTAGATTCTTCTTATCTGTCTCATTTAGATTTATTTAAAAATGTACTCCTATCAGGCATAATGGTATACCAAAACCCAGGGCTTAAGAGGCTGAGACATGTATGGATCAACTCCAGGTCAGCCTGGCTATGCACTTCCTAAAAAGCTTACGTAAAACAAACCCCAAACCACCAAAAGCCTTATTCTTTCCGTGTTTCAACTTTTTCTTCACTTTTGAAAATTTCGTATATGTATAAAACAAAATATGACCTTATCTGTCTCCTATCCATACCTCCTCCGCTCCAATTTCCCTCACATCTTCTCTCCCAACTCCTACAGTGTATTTTGATATCATTTAAGTCCAGTCAGTGGTGTACAAAAGTGCATGGGCACTGGAGCATCATATCCACTCGAGCATGATAACTTACAGTTAACCACACTCCCAAAACAGAAAGGTTCTCCCCTCCCCCGCAACAACTTTCTACTGCTCCTCAGTAAGTTGTGGAGCCTGGAGACCATTTACCTCACTTATTTGGGATCCTGACTGGCCCTGTCTTGCATAGATCTTATATAAGTAACCACAGCAACTGTTTTGAGTTCATGGTTGGGATAGCTAAGTCATGTCTAGAAGATAAGCACCCTACAGGGCTCCTCTCTTTTTCCGGCTCTTACATTCTTCCTACCTCTCCTTCTGCAATATCCCCTGAGTCTTGGTGTAGTAGAACAGGTATAGATATTCTATCAGGCTGAGCACTCAGTACTTATTCTCAGTCCTCTGCTCAGTTACACACTTCTGCAAAAACTGCTGCTCATGGCAAAAAGCATCTTCTCTGTCCAGGGTTGAGAGCAGTCCAAGTCTACAAGTAGAAACATAGATATTTAGATGGAAATTTGACAGCATGACCACCTAACAAAACAAACAAAAAAAGCAAAAAACAATAACACACACAAATAGATGTATAAAAATTTATAAAGACATCAAATAATATTTAGACTAAATTATAAATTCTAATCTTTTCTGAAAAATATTATAGAAAACACAATACAAAAGTAGTCTAGAAATATGAAAATACAGCACATGTCCTATTCTTAGACTGGAAATTCAATTTTCTGCTTCATGTTTAAACATAAAAATCATCTGAAGCCTTATTATAAACAAGTTGAGGATATGATTTGCAAAATGCAATGAATATGTTAATAAATTTAGGGTTGGAGAGATGGCTCAGCTGTAAGAGTGATGGTTGTTTTTGCAGAGGACCTAGATTTGACTCAAGAATATACATAGTACCTTATGACCACTCATGATTTTATTGCTAGGGGGTCCAACACCCTTTTCTGAACTCTGAGGGAACCAGGCACTCATGTGGTGCACAGACATTCATTTAGGTCCAAGTACTCATATATATAAGTTAAGTAATTTAAACATTAAATGGAGTATTTCTAAAATTTGAATGCTTTAAATAAAGTGACAGGATGACTAATATAGAAGCAGACTTGCATATAAAGTTGGCAACTTCATATATGATGGAGATGACAATGGCTGCTTGAAAAGTATTTTATATGTAGGGTTGACACAATTAAGTTATCTGATGGAAAACATGGATTCTTTTCTGATGAAATTTATAGTAAATAAATTGCCAAAGGTTTGAACTCTAAAATTAAAAGGCAGAACTCCATAACATTAAAAGAAAATACAGAAACACAAACTTTAACTAGGGTAACTATACTGGGTTGTAAGGGCAGCACGTTCCTGTGTCTGCAAATGAAATGTCAGATGGCTGGGACTGAATACAACTAGTCATTTGGGTTCAGTTGGGTGCTCCCTGAGCAGATTTCCGAGAGATGACTCAAGAATCTTTTTGCTGTTATTTGTTGTTGTTGTTTTTGCTGTTTTTTTTAAGATAGGTTTTCTTTGTATAGTTTGGTTCTACTGGAACTAGCTCTGTAGACCAGGCTGGCTTTGAACTCCCAGAGATCCACCTGCTTCTTCCTCCCAAGTGCTGGGATTAAAGGCGTATACCACCACCACCCAGATGCATCAAGACTCTCTGTCTACTGACTTCACCTTGCCTTTAGGCCTTCATGTTTCTCTTTGGGTTTTTTCCGTACCATGTTTTTAAGGAAAAAGGAAAAGTACAGTGGGAATCTCACAGGTGGGCTCAATGCTAAGCTTGGATGGGACAAGTTAATCCTTTGAGTGCCATTCAAGGTCACCACAGAACTATAGGACAGCATGGTATGTCACCGTAGAGCTATAGGACAGTGTGGTATGCTGTTCTCAAGGAGAAGAACATACAGAGTCTAGGGACTGGATACCCAAACTACCTCATTGTACAAAACTTCAACAAAATTAAAAAGTGTCAAACTGTCTCCTAAATATACATCTTTATTCCCACATATTAATGCAGCTCCTAAGCCTTATCAGGGATGTTTATTTGTGTAGTGCATATCAGATAATACAAACTAGTTACAGCACAAAGAAGGAGTGTCTATGGAGTGCTCATCCGTAAATGGGACCTGTGCATCAACATCCAATACCCCTGGATTTGGGGATCATTGTAGGAGAAGGGCAGCATGTCATGTCAAGACGGCTGCACTCATGAATGAGCTCATAACACCCGCAATTGCCTAACATGACCTTTGCAAGATCAAGTCGGTGGAGATTCCAGCATCGATGAGAAAGGGATTCACCAGTTCCCACCCCTAAATAGAGGAGCTCTTGAGAACTGATGGCTGCCAGGGAAGGGAGATTCAGTTGTCTTTAGGCGTGTTGTCCCAGGCAGGCCGACCATCCATGTATAGATGGGGAGTGTTAATTGGGCTCAGTGCATTTTAAAAAATAATAAAGGGGACGTGAAGTGAGGAGGAGGAGTGATCAGGAATCTGGAAGAAGGTTTTGGGGGAAGTGAGGGTGGACATGATTGAAATATGTTGCATGTATTGTGAAATTTTCAACGAATAAAAATATGGTATATTAAAATCTCTAAATATATGAAAACTTGCAAAAATTTGGTCATTTTGAATGTAAAATCCTTAGTGAGGAAATTAACATAGGCAAAATTATAAATAAGCTAAAGGTGGAGGAAATGATAGCATGTGTGAGCGAGTTAGCATTCAGAATCTTCACAGGCATACACTCCATGAGTCAATAGAAAACGCGTAACACAACAGATATGTGTATGGGCTAGAGAGATGGCTCAGAGGTTAAGAGCACTGACTGCTCTTCCAGAGGTCCTGAGTTCAATTCCCAGCAACCACATGGTGGCTCACAGCTATCTGGAATGGGATCCAATGCTCTCTTCTGGTATGTCTGAAGACAGAAACTGTATACTCATATACATAAAATAAATAAATCTTTAAAAAAAGAGATATGTGTATATAATTCATGTATGACATCCACAAAAGGGAGAGACTAAGAACCATTTGAATTTACAACAAAATTCTCAACCATTCCAGCAATCACGGAATACAAATTAAACAACGAAACTTTTTAAACGAGCTTTTTAAACTCATAGTTTGCTAAAATTAAAAAACTCTGAAAGCACTAATAATTGGCTGAGTTGTAAGGAAATACATAGAAACGTGTACACATTGCTTAAGGGATTATAAATTGCCTTTCCCACCTTGAGGGAAATAAACCAGCTTGCCAGAATTTAGAGACTCTGTACATGTGTATGCTCTAGAGAGCACACTTGGCATATCCAATGCTAACTCTGTCTATCCCTTTATGAGGTTTTCACATAGTCACATTAATGTAAACATTTAATAACATAGATTTAGATGCAAGCTGTGTATCTGTTGCTGTATGTCTTAGATAGTATTCCTATTGTTATGATGAAACACCATGTCAAAAAGCACACTGGGAAGGAAAGGGTTTATTTATCTTACACATCCATATTATAGTCCATCACTGAGGGAAGTCAGGGCAGGAACACAAACAGGGCAGGAACCTGAGGACAGGAACTGATGCAGAGGCCAGGGAGAAATGTAGCTTATTGACTTTCTCCTCATGGATTGCTCAACCTGTTTTCTTACCCAGTTTGGTCACCCTAGCCTACTAGCCTCAGGGGTGGCATCAACCACAGTAGGATGGGCCCTTCCACATCAATCACTGCATTCACCCCAAAACAAACCTCATGCATATTAGGGCATGGTTTAGTTACTTTTCTCACTGCTATGACAAAATAACAACAAAAGTAACTTAAAGAAGGAAGGGTTTAGTATGGCTCAGAGTTTGATGGCATAATCCAATGGTTAGGAAAACATGGTGATGGGACCTTGATTGAGCTAATTATGTTGCATCTTCAGTCAGGAAGCAGAGAGAGAGAGAAGTCATCTTAGTATAAGTCAGAAAGCTCAGGCAGTTTTCTTCTGGAACCTAACTCCATGGGTTGGTGACACCCACACTAAGAGGAGGTTTTCCAATCTCAGTTAACACAGTCTAGAATCTCCCTCTCAGAATTTAATGCTGAATGTCAGCTTGACAGGATCTAGGACCGCACAGGAGATACACAACCAACCAGGCATGCCCACGAGGGACTCTCTCTCTCTCACACAAATAACCATATAGGCAGAATAGTGTTTTTTTTCAGCAGTTCTGAGGGATCAAGCTCAGTGGGACTACCAGAACGAATCCTAAGAAAATACTATATCACTGCTCCAATGAAGGGACCACTCTACCTGACTCAGTCTATAATCTGTGTATTTGCTTTCCTGAAAGGCAAAGTCAGAGATAAAGACTTGGGTGCTGATTGACGTTCATGGAGATAACTAAGGATGTATGAGGACTGGGAGAGTGATAGGAAGGAAGAGAAAGGGAAGAGGATGTTGACCAACCACCAGGTACGATAACTAGAGTCACTTCTCCTGGAATCTCCTCCTAGGAATCAATGGAATGAACCTTAGAGTTGTCCCTTCCCAAATCAAAGATTGGGACATAAGTCTGTGACACTTGTTCCCAAGGATGTAAGCAAATTGGAACTTGTAGGTTCAATCTTAATGGACTGGAGAATCTTCCACACTCTGAAAAATATTTGAGGCAGAGGAACAAAAAGGTGCCAAAGCTGAGTCTTGAGGTGGGTTGTGGAAGGCTGCCTCTCACAGCAGTGCTTAAACCCAGTAGGCTGACGGGGTGTGTCATGGGGAACAAAAGATCTGGAGACTCCCAGCAATTCATTACAAATACACACTGCCCCTAAAGTCTTGCTTCTGTGGATTAGAAAGGCACTGTTGTGGCTATTTAACCAGAGTTGTCAGCAGTGCTAAAATTCCTTCTCAAGGGGAGTCATAAATAATGTGTTCCCATTCTCCTAAGGTTCAATGACAAATTTAGGTAGGATTTCTGGGGACCAAAGAGTCTGCTGGGATTTCTTATGAAGAGTGTATGGGGTTCCTTACAGGGTTGTGAGTGCTCCTTCCTACCAATAGTCTACACCTGAAAAAAAGCATTACCCAGCAGGGATAAGGGTATTCCTCCCAAAGACGTTCCAAGTCTCTCTCTCTCTCTCTCTCTCCATATATATGTATGTATATATATATATATATATATATATATATATATGTATACACACACACACACACACATTATGCTTTATTCTCCCTCCCCCTGACTGTGGGCAATTAAGGCAGAATTTCACACAGTGGGTGGTAAAGAGCATCCTAGATATACAGGTGAGAATCTGTGCCCTATGGTCTCTCTTTATTGGGGTGCAAACTATCAAAGACTCTTGCAAAGAGTCATAGATGGATTCCCCAAGATGGTGATGGCTTGGCTTAGAGAACAGTCTCTCAGGACATGCACTCTCTAGATCTGGCATAGTAATATGATGCTGCACCTATGATGCTCCTTTCATAGCTAATGGGAGACAGAGCTAAATCTTACACTATTGCAGCAAAGTCTGGGAAGTATGGTTTTAGATTTCTAGTGTCTGTCAGACCCGAAGATACTTTACAAGGTTGATAGGTTTGTGGGGGTAGAGGCTGTGCCCCTGGCTTGCTTACCACTCTTCCTGGTCCCTGCAGTATGCTTGACACTGGAGTATGGACAGTCGCTGTATCTTATTTGAATAAATGAGTGGAAAGAGCTCTTGAAGTTCTGTTTCCTGTGTCAGTGTGTGTCTGTCTCATTGAGGTCTGAGGAATAGAGCAGCCTACATTCAGGATTGTTTTTGAAAATAAGGAAAGAGAAAGAAAATGCTGCTCTAAAGTGTATAAATTATTCCACGGAGGGAATGTGTTATTTTTGGCTCCTGTGTTAAATAAGAGCTGCTGTTTTCAGTCTTGGGATAGAGCAGACATTAGTGAACTCTGCAGGTGGCCTCAGAGCATCTCTGAGAAGAAAGACAGCCTAATAATTTGATCGTTTGGGGGCATCTAACAGCAATATGTCACACAGAGTTAAAAAAAATATCAGCTAAGAAGGAAAAGTAATCTTGCCTGTGGGATCTCAGTGAAGGAAAATTTTAAAATAGTTGGATTCAAAGATAGAAAAAAATATCATGACCTTGAAAACAGACAGGTTGCTTATGCCAACTGCCCTCTGAGGTGCATTTTGGCTTAAGCTTAGTAAATGCAGTGAATAAGTTTGGACTTCCTGACCTGTTAGCATGGGAATACTATTGTAAAATTCCCCAACATTATTTGTTCTATGCCAAATTTCAGGAAATAGCTGAGATATGTCCTAACTGTGTGGGCTTAATTCTATTGTTTCTATTTTATTCTTTGCCCTTTATATCTGTTCAAGTGTTAATTCCATGCAATTTTTGTCTTTATGGCTTTGTAGTATAATTTGACATCATGTCTGATGAAATTGTATATGACTCCAACACGTATACACAGGTCTGGCATGTAAATGGAGATCAGAAGACAACTTGTGGGAGTCAGTTCTCTTGTTCTACCATGTGGGTTCCAGGAATTGAACTTAGGCTGACAGGCTTGGTGACAAGCAGTGTTAGCCACTGAACCATCTCCCTGGCCCCATCGATATTTTATATATCAATTCTGTGGACATCCTTGACGTTTTTATGAGGATTCAAGAAACTAATGGGATGGAGGACATAGAAACACTGCACTGAGAGTTTTCAACATGTGCCTTGGTGTCATGGCTTATCTTTGCTGTCAGTTTGGCCGGATGTAATATCAACTAAAGACATACCTGTGTACAAGTCTGACAGGGAATTTTCTGGAAGAGTTTACTGAGGGTTGGGGACATCCTCCTCTGGAGTGACTAGCACCTTCTGGCAGCGGCCGAGAAAAGTTTTGAAGGGAAGCACTTGCTGCTTTTACATGGCCACTTTTGCTCCATGACGTTCAGGACATTAGCCATCCTTCATTGTCATGGGATCCCAGCTTTCCTGACTTTATAACATGAACTACTGACTAATAGCTCTCCACAAATCCTCCTGGCCTTCTGCACAAGAAAGAAACTGCTGAGATATCTAGCCTTGTGGGCCAGGTTATCAGCTTGCAGACATGTTTGAAAACCAAGCATATATTGTATAAGCAAATTTAATAACCCCTATTATAATACATATTTTTTCTATTAGTTCTATTCCTCTTGAGAGCACTGACTAATAGACATTGTAAACTCTAAAGCTCTTTCTACTAATTATTGTTACCATCACACAGTGAATATACAAAGTGTCATAAACAGGCTCTGTTTTTGGAGACAGGATCTCTTGTAGCCCAGGCTGAGGGTCAAAACCAAGACTTTATACATACGAGGTGAGTATCACACCAGCTGAGGTATAGCCCCAGTCCTTCTATAAACACAACACCTGTAGCTTGACTGCCTTGAACTGTTCACAGGTTGTGCCTTGTGGGTATGGTCTTTTGGGATTGTCATTTCTGCTTTAGTACCTGTTCATAGCAGTGTTAAGGGATGTTTTAGATGTGTATCAGAATGCATGCATCAGAGATGTTCATTTTTTCAGGTGGGAAGAAAGTTCATATATCTATAATAGAGGGGTCTGGATGAGGCCCTTTGATGTCTAATGACATGTGCACAGTGCAGGGATGGGGAGATGTGGAAAGCCTTTTGGGGTGCCACTTGACAGGAGTCTGACATTAGGACATGACAAAGAAGTAAGTCCAGGCAGGAATCTGACATTAGGGCATGACAAAGAAGTAACTCCAGGCAGGGACCTTACCTTACCTAACCCTTTGGGTAAAGGTTAGGGTTAGGGTTAGGGTTAGGCTCTAACTTCATTGGTCAAGGACAAGATAGTAAGAATCTGGTTTTAGTGTAGAACAAAGAAGTAGGCTCAGACATCTTGATCATCTTTAGAAACAGTGATCACTGGAGTGATCATGGGGCTTTGTGTTTATTGTCTTGCTTGATTCCCTATTGTACTACTCGCCCTTAATACCTGCATGTAATTAAAATGGTTTAAAAGTGGACTGGAAAAAAATAAACCTGCCCTCAGTCTCATAATTGACTGGGGTCATGCTACAATGTTGTCTAATTGTCCTTTTTCTTTTTAATCCTCACTCCTGTGTTGGAGACCCTGTTGACTGACTGAGCTGGCTTGGTCAGGGAGATATGGCAGGAGCTGTTGTAATTGGGTATCTTGGGTCAGAATGTAAGAATGTAGCCTTTGCAGTCTCTGTCCATCCACTTGGAATACTCAGTTGAAGGGGCTGTCAACACCATTCAAATGGCCAAGAGCCCGAGGGATGAGGCAGCATGCCAAATGAATAATTTCCTCTGTGATGTTGACAGGACATGAAAAGTAAGCCAGAGAGTGTTCACAAAACACTCCCTCCAGGGAGAAATGTCACCTCTAGAGACCAAATCACTGACCACAGGGATGTTTGAAGAGGATAAAATGAACACAGAGAGATAGGTCAGGGCTATGTCCACTGGGGTGTTATAAAGCATACTTTCCTTTTTGCTTGGCAAACACTTTTGTTTGCTTGTCTATATATTCAGTAATTTTGCCCTTTGCAAGACCCCTCCTGTGCTAGAATCTCAAAATGCCAGAGTGAATGTATTTCCATTTCTGTTTTTAACAAGGTCCTAGTGAAACAGAAGAAACGGAAGAAAAACAACACTCATGGCTTACACATGGCTTATGAGGATAAAAGAAATGGGGTGTTCAGTGTGCACAGAGCATCTCAATTTCTCAAGTGTTTTAATGTGGAAGAATGTGTGCTCTTCAAACTGAGAAAGCAGAGGTCTATGATGGACTGTGATTTGCTGATACAGATGACAAGCCAGAGGGTGAAAGGAGAGGGTGTGAAGGGCCTTCTGTCCTAATTAACAACTGTGACACTGTCATAGGATTACTGACCTGAGTGCCTGCACCATCCCAAGTTTATAAGTGACAAATTAGACCCAATGTAATAATGGGGGAAGTTGGAGACTCTTGTATGACTTTTGGTCATGAAGGATAAGCCTGAGGGAGCTTGAGGGACTCTTATTTTTCCTTCTACTACATGAGAACAGAAGAAAACACCTACCATGAAGGATAAATTCTCACCAGATGCCAAGTTTGTTGGCTCTTTGAAGGAGGGCTTCTCTACAAGCAACGAATTTCTCTTGTTTATCAGTGTTTGGTGTGATTTTGTTGTTGCTGTTGTCATATAGCCTGTATGGATTAGGATAGTGGAAACTCTCATTTGTGCTTCTATATCTCTGTGTCAGCTGTGGAATCATTTTTGTTTTTCAATAAAATATGATTACATATACTCCATCTCCATATCTTTCATCTCTCTCTCAATATATAACCCTTGAATCCTTAGTATACAGAAGTGACATAGCATATATATAACTCACTCAGAGATAAAAAAGAGACTGATCATTATAACTGAATACATATTCAGGTCATGTGTTGACTACATTATCACTAAAAGTGTCCTAAGTTATGTTTCCTTCATATGACATACTTGTCTCCAAAACTTTTACAGAGGCCCTTATGTAAATAGCCTGTCCTATATTATTTATTGTGTGGTATACTTCAATCAATAGTAGCTAATTTATCAGGCAGTAAAAATAAATGCACACACTGTTGTCAACCATAGATCTACAATTACTTTTAACATTAAATATAGATCATAGACTAGAGTTACAAACATGGGGTAGTGGGTAAAGTATGAAAACAAGAGTTCAAATCCTAGTTTTTTAACCTGCTCATAATTTCAGCTTTCAGGAGGCAGAGACAAGGTATCCTGGGAGAAAGCTGGCTGATTGCTAGTTTCACTGAATCGGCAATTTTCAGGTTTAGTGAGAGACCCTGACACAGCATATAAGGCAGAGAGTGGTAGAGGAAGACACCTGATGTCGACATCTGGCCTCGACACACCAATATAAATGTTCACACACACAAATGTGCCAATATTCACAACTTTGCACATGTCCTGCACAACAAACACATGCAGAAAATCATAGAGTTTGTGCTCTGACAGATGGAGTTTGGAAGGCATCATTCCTCACTCATGAGACAAACAAAAAATAAATCCACTATTTCTCTTGAAACCATCATAGAGTCATTGTCACAGACAAACTTGCCATAAAAATTGTGAAGCCATATAGGGCAAATTAAGTAGCAGTCTTGAAGGACTGGGTGGTGCAGTGCTTGCCTTGTGTGTGGTTAAACTTAATTGAGAATATGGTGGCATTTATTCATTTTATTCACTGAAAAAAATTAATGTGATATATTTTGATGATTTTTTTCCACTTACCCAATCCTCCCAGAACCTCTTACTCAACTTTATTATTTTTCTTTCACTTAAAACAAAGCAAAATTAAAAGACAAGCCTTTTGCTTGTTTGTTTTGGTCTTTGGTTTTGTGAGTTTTGTTTGTTTCTTTTTCTAGGGAATCTTTATTATTTATTTATTTACATCCCAAGTGCTGCTCCTTCCCGGTCCCCCTGCCCACTAAGACCCTCTCCCTTCCTTCTCCTCTTCTCTGAAAGGGTGGGGCGCCCCTGGATTTATCCCCCACCCCCACCCCTGATGTATCAAGTCTCTGCCAGATTAGGTAGCATCCCCTCCCACTGAGGCCAAGCAAGGCAGTTCTGTTTGGGAATGGGTACTGCAGTCAGGCTACAGCTTTAGGGAGAGCCTCTGCTCCAGTTGTTGGGGGGTCTTATGTGGTGGAAGAGAGATATTTGGAATGGTGGTGGAAAAACCCAGCAAATGCTTCATTTCCATGACTCCTTCCTAACATGCACAACTGAGCATTAGGAAAACCAAACCAAACCAAAACAGGAAAACTGCATGAGCCCAAGAGCACTGCGCGGCCCGTGAGCCAATACATGCCTCATCTGTGAGCAGTCCACACCGTGTGCTTATCACTGCTCAGTTCCTGTCCTACTTTCTCTAGGTTAACCATGAAGAATAGCTTTCTCGGCGAGAAGCTACTCACACTTTGAAGACAGGCTTTGGATTGCACTCCAACACTGTCGTCCTGAACACCCTCTATTCGTGTCCTGCTCATTAATTTATGTCAGCTATGCTGATTCACCAGACTGAGAAATGGGGTTGTTTCCATGGAAAGAGCAGGCTGCTTTGGGCTATGGGCCCAGCAGCATAGCAGCTTTGATTTCTAGAAAGAGTGGGGCTCAAAGAAGCGCCTTCGAGGTGGGAGTGGCCTTAGATATTATGATTAGTTTAAACTCTCAGCTTGCCATAGCCTAAAATTATCTAGGAAGAGAGTTAATAAGGAACTGTTTGGGTCAAATTGGCCTATGGGCATGTTTTGGGTGGATGGTCTTGATTGTTAGTTGGTGTAGGAAGAGGCAGGTGGCGCTGTTCTCTGGGCAGGGTTCCTGAACTATGCCTGACCAGAGACAAGAGGACACAGAAGCAGTCAGCAGTTGACATTGGTGACATAGCCATATCCATTTCTCTCTGCTTTGAGTGTGGATGGGATGTGCTTGAATTTGTCACAACAACAAAATTGAAACCGGGCCCTATGCCCCTTGTCCAGGACACAAAAGGAACTGACTGCAGGGAGTTTCCTGCTGTTTGGATTCCTCCGGAAGTGGAGCATATCCTGTTGGAATGGTTGATTTTATCTTGGAATGCTAATGATATAAGATAATATTTGCATTTTGTCTTATTTGAGTCTGTCTCTAGAAAAGCACTCCGTCTGTAGTTAGATTATTTGCATCTATCTATAGAGAAGCACTTGGTCTGTAGTTGGGCCACATTCCCTGTATCTGACAACTTTTTGTGCACTGTAGATGCATTACTAAGCAAATCAAAGAAACAGTTGTTGCCATATACTTTATAGTATGGCAGAACTACCTTGCAATAAATAGATTATAATTACTTAGTGTGATGTGTGAGAGCTGAGTGGGTTTCAGGGGAGATCTTTTGAAAAAGATAAGATTTGGGCAAAGATGAGAGAGAGAGAGAGAGAGAGAGAGAGAGAGAGAGAGAGAGAGAGAGAGAGAGAGAGAGAGAGAGAGAGTTTGAATTGACGAATGGAAAGGCATTCCACTCAGAATGGGGTTGTACTGAGATCCTGAGGCAGAGATGCACTTTGCATTTAAGAACAAAACAAAACAAAACAAAAAATCCCCCCAAACTAGCCAAGGTGGAATAGAACAAGGGAAACAGAGAGTCATAATGAGATAAGGGAAGGAAGCCTGTGTTCCTCCTTTTGGAGATCATAATGATTTGTGGGATACTCTGAGCTGGAAAAAATCCTGGCAGGTTTGAGGAAAAAGGTGGGAATATTTGACTTACTTTTTCATAGGCTCTGTATGCAAGTTTTCCTTTAAAAATTGTACATTAGAGTAAGAGTGACAGTCCAATGCTTAGCAATGGGGCAGATGAGGCATATGTGACTTGGATCAAAGTGGCATTTGTTGGAGGTTAAAGGGAAAGTGGACAATATGATTTAGTATTTGAAAAGTGGAGGCAGTTGGGCTTGCTGGGTAAGCCTTCACTGTGGCACGAGAGATAAGGAGGACCCAAGGATCTGATCTCAGTGATGTGTGTGTGTGTGTGTGTGTGTGTGTGTGTGCATGTGCATATGGGTGTGTGTGCCTGTGAAGGTCTGAAGAGGTCATCATTCCCTAAAACTGACATTACCAGTGGTTATAAGTATCTGATACGGGTGCTGGGAACCAAACTCAGGCATTCTGAAAGCACTCAACAGCTGAGCCATCTAGCCAGTCCTAGAAGACACAAAGCGTTTTATTATGGTACAATTAGTGTACGGAAAGCATTATCCTACTTCTTCAGCTTCATCTCCAGGTCCAGGGACCAGGCTGAGAAAGAAGCAGATAAAACCTTTAAGAAGTAGAACCTGGTGGGAAGGCCTTTGATCAATGGAGAGTGTGCCCTGAGAAGAAATTTAGACATTTTCATGGGGTTCAGATCATCTCTCTGTGAGAGATGTTAAGAAGGACTGAGATCGCCGTCACTTAGCCTCTCTCTAGCTTTCCTTGGGAAAGTGACCTCTCTGCCTCTGGTGTACACTCTTAAAATGCACATTCATTCAACAGCACATCATGTAGCTAAAAAGCCCAGACTGGAGCTAAGATGATATATGTGCTCTGACCCTGAGCCTACAAAATTGAACTAAATAATGCTTCCCTCCCCCACCATGTGTGAGACCAGAGGACAACTTTGAGCGCTGATCCTTAGGTATTCTCTCCTCCCTCCAACCCCTGCCAGGGTCTCTTCTTAGCCTGCGTTAAGGGTTTCTCTGTGTAGCCCTGGCTGTCCTGGAACTCATTCTGTAGACCAGGCTGGCTTCGAACTCAGAAATCCACTTGCCTCTGCCTCCCAAGTGCTGGGATTAAAGGTGTGTGCCACCACTGCCCTGCCAGGGTCTCTTCTTAGCCAGGAACTCACCAGTAGGCTAGACTGTTTGTCCAGCAAACCCTAGTGGTGTACCACCGGTCTCCACCTCCCCCAGCACGGGGGCTATAAGTGCTTGCCACTTAAACCTATCATTTTAAACATGGGCTCTTGGGGTCGAATGCAGAATTTTGTGCTTGAAAGCCAAGTCCTTTAATGACTGAAATATTGTCTCAGCTCTTGGAACATGGTCCAAAAATGGAGACTTGCCAAGGAGAATTCTCAGTGCTTATGAGAAAACTCCAAGGGAACAAGACACAAGTCTTACGATGTCAGCTTCTTCAAAATATAGAATTGTTCTTGGAATGTGCTTTCATGCCCCTCCTGGATGTATCAGATAGGAATGACTTATCCAGGACCAATCCAGGCAGTTTGACATGGAAAATTTCATAGAAAATATTCTATGAAAGAATTAGCCTTCTTGGGACTAGCATAAGCTGCTAGGGAGCTGAAAAAAAAAACTTTAAGTAGTAAGCAACTTAGCATGGAAGGAAAGGAGAAAAATCCAGATTTAAACTCAGGGTTGGAAAATAGATGATTATGTAAGTTAACATTTAGAAAGGTCAAGGATTGGATTACTTTTTCTTTTTGTAAGCAAAAGCAACTGCCATATTGTTTTCTACGTACATGGCTGGCGGCATTTTCCTGAGCTGGAGATACTGCTCGATTTTAGTGTGATCCTGGGCAATAGGCTAGTAATGAATTGGTGAGACTTGTTAGTACCTTGGGAAAATGTTTCAGACTCTCACTTAACACAGTGCTCGACCTATAACAAGCTCTCGACACAGGATGTCTGTGATGTTACTGCTCTGCTTAGCTTAGTTACACACTGCATGTTGAATGCTTTTGGGCTGCATCCTTATCTCCCCTTCACTGAGATGCTCCATTACCATGAGAACTGCACTCAGTCAGGTGAGTGGGCGCCCAGCTTGAGCAAACAGCTGGGAGGAGGTGGGACGGAGGTGGCGCAGAAGCTAAGAAGCAATCTGTAGCCTTCCTAAAAATGGCTCTCCTGGGAGAACATCACCAACCACTGCCATTATTTTACATGTGGTGCTAATTATTCCAGGTAGGGACACTATAAATGGAATGCTAAGATATTAATTTAGGGTGTTTTGGGGGAGAAAGTGTTAATTTTATTAGTCACTATTCTAGGCTTTGAAATGAGAAAGAGGTTTTGATAGAAATAGGAAGTTTAAGGGGGTTGTACATTGTTTTTTTTTTGTCTTTTGAATGCTCTTGCCCCTTATTAGAGGTCTGTGGGGTGCTGCTGGTCGAGAGGTGTTTGCTGTGCTCTCATATGGATGAAGGGAAGCAGAAGTGAGTGTGGAGGGTTATGCACAGTAAACAGTTACTCCAGCCCCTCATTGACCTGATCTCACTAGTGTCTGCCCAGCCTGCTCTCCTTATGGTGGCCAGTGAGCCTCGTAAAGCAGATGCTGACACTGATCTCAACACAGCATGTTTCCCTTACATTGAATAAAGACGCATTTCTTCATGTAAACTGGGCTGCCTGTCTCTGTATTTCCTGGTGCATAGCCTGTGGTTGCTCTTGTTTTGTTTATCAAGTTCTAGCCACTGTGATTAAATTAATTAATTAATTAATTAATTAACTCATTCATTCATTCATTCACTTTACGTCCCTATCACAGTTCCCTCCCTCCTCTCCTCCCAGTCCACCCTTCCACCCCTCTTCCCCCATCGCCCCATCCCTTCTCCTCAGAGAGTCCTAACCCTAAGCCTTTCCACTCTCCCCATACATGCTTCCTGTTTCCCTCCTTACTTTCTCTCCCACCCAGTTCCCTCTCTCCATCCACTTTCAATGTCTATTTTATTTCCCCTTCTGAATGAGATTCAAGCATCCTCCCTCGGGCCCTCTTTGTTACTTAGCTTCTTTGGGTCTGTGGATTGTAATAGGGTTATCCTGTACTTTAGGGCTAATATCCACTTGGTTATATGTGCTACAAAGCTACATCCTCAAACAATTTGTTACTTTAATTTAACAATTTAAGTTTATGGGTATGTATGTATATGGTCACATAGATGTATATATGAGTATATGCCCATATGAACATATATGTGGAAGTCAGAGGTCAATATAAAGTGTCTCTCTCAATCTCTCTCCACCTTATTTTGTAGGATAGTCTCTCCTTGGGCCTGATGCTCAATTCAGCTAAACTAGCTGACCAGTGAGCAACAAGGATTCACCTGGCTCCATATCCGTATATTGGGATTGCAGACCCATTTCAATATCCAGACTTTACATGGATGCTAGAAATCAAAACTTAAATCCTTGATCACAGATGATGCCATCCCCTCAGCTCAATTTAATGTAATGTTTATCACTGTATTTAATACTCAGTTTTGTTAATATTAAGTTGATTTAGCTTAACTTTGAGTTTGAATTTTTTGTTTTCAAGAAGTTCACCATGAAGTCATTTTTTTAGTCCACATTTTCTGTTCATCCTTAACTAAAATAAGAACATTCACAATTTTCTGATGCAAGTCTTGTTTTCTGGGGTCAGGTTCCTTGGGTCTGACACTGAATGGACATTTTCACACACAAGCTTATAAACGAATGCATTCAGGAGCAGAATCAAAACAAATCAAAATAACAAAAATCAGAACAACACAAAATTAAAAGACACAGTAAAGCATATAATGTATCTTTCCCCTCTATCCCTTCACATGAGCATGCTTTGCAAAGCCTCACACTCTTACTTCCTGTGGGTGTCAGCAGGATTTTGATGTAGGAAGTCTGAAATTGGTCTGCTCACTAATTACATAATCTTAGTCAAGTCCTCAAACTTTCTTTACTTTAGTTTATGTAGCTGTAAAGTGGGAGCAATAGCTGTTCCACACTGGAAAGTCATGAGGACTTATGAGAACGTCGGTGCATCTGGCAGTGCCATTGATGACCAGAACAAACATGCTGACTGACTGACTGTATGTTGAACAGACATCTCCAGAGTCAACCTTTTCCCTCAGTTCCTGCTCCTTTAAATCTGATCATGTTAATCTCTTTCTTTCTTAACTACCCTACACACATCTTGGTTGTTATAATGATTTATGCTGTGTAATATAGATGCTTAACATTTACCACCTTCATTTTATTTTAGTAAGATGGCATTCACAGTTTATTTTGCTAAGGAAGTATGGCAATCAGGTGTTGATACAGAATAGCATCTTCCTAAGGATTTACAGACTGAAAATGGACCCACATAGACCTTAGCAGCTGATGCCAGAAAGAAGACATAGAAGATCAGATAAGGAATATATAATACTTCTTAGAGATATAATCATATATCATATTCCTTCAAGGCAATCTTACTTATCTTTTGGGATTATAAGCTGTTATTATCCATCACAAGAGTAAATGATTGTCTAACATGGAGGGTTTAACTTGAACAAAGCAGTACCTACTTACGTCCTTATCAAGCAATTGAACTTTGCTATTCCAGAGCAGTAGTATTTATGGAACATTCCCAGTTCCATTCTGCAATGTTCCCAAGGAAGGGCAAGCAGATAACATGACCAATGAGAATGCCAACAATATGATATCCACTGGTCTTTGTTATCTAGGTTAGGGACATTGCATTGAAAATGAAGATGATGATGCCTTTTGCATGTGATAAAACAGAAAAGTATATGGGAAGGTTCCTAAGCCAAAGACTGAAGATTGAAAAGCCATCTCAGTAAGTCGAGCTCACATGACTCAATTTCTCCAACTTTGGAACATATCCCTTTAGTATATTATCAAGTAAAGCCCCCAGAGGCCATGTTGTACTCTATGCTATGTGACACTATTCCTAGGGAGAGGTGAACAAATGTTACTCACCCCAGGTAGGGAAGCAATAAAAGACCAAAGTAAGGGCACAGGCAAAGTCCAACTTGGTGAACCAATGAGTTATAGTGGGGTTATTTGCGGGAACAGAAATGAATTGTAGACAACTGTATCACCATAGCTTACCTCAGGATAGATGATATCTCACAAAACCCAGAAATCTGGAAACCGGGAGTGTATCACACAACCTACAGGTAGCTCAGCGGGTTGAGTAGTGTCTTTTCCAAGTAACTCAGTTATTCTGATCATCTTCCAGGCAATTTGGCTGGTCTCTGCTTTTTCTAGGTAGCTCACCTTTTGTAAGAGTATCGCTTATCAGTTCTTAAAGTTTGTATATGTTGGTGGAGGGAAAGGGAGTCTGATCAATTTTGGGGACTTCTTGAAGCTATTGAGTTGTTCAGTTCCTGAGCCTGGGGAGCTTCACTGTAGGATGAAAGGTTTTATCTCCCCTTGGAATATTCTGTTTTTTTTTTCACCTCTCTTTTAAGCATTCTGTGTCTCAAAGGGCTTTCCTACAAGATGGTTGGTTTTATCTCAGAGAAAATTGCTACACAATAACCTCTTATAAAAAGTATAAATCCATCTGCAATTGGGCCAGAAATTTATACTGGCGAGAGGAAGTTGACCTAAGGCCTAGTGAAAGAAGAACAAACCAGTCTCCCTTCTTATCTAGGGTATCTTCATCAGTGGGCATGAAGAGGTCAAATTTCTCTTTTACTGTCTTTGATGTAGTCTGTTAATTGAATGTGCTTGAATCAAATGAAGTGGCATCCCACTGTAGAATTTATAACACACTAGCCATATTGTAAGCACTTAGTAAACACTCACTTTCTTGATGATGTCTCTTTTTTCAGGCTATAGAAATGGAACTCCATGTGAAGTAGGTAAAATTGATTGAATTTGTCTGCTCTGTGGGGTTGATATTGATCAGTTTCTCTGCTGACACCACTAAGCAGACAACAACAGATAATTTAATGGTGGAGTAAGTGGTTTGGAAATTACCCACTGTATTTTCAACATAGGGGACAGAGTGCTCCTCCACGAGAGAATAGACCTACTTTTTTGTTGGTCCATGGGTGCTACTGATTTGCCAGAATTTGAATGCCATTCATTTAGATTGAAGAGTGACATGGAGTTAACATTTTATAAAAGGAATTTATAGTTGTGAAATTAATTAAAATACTTCAGGATCTACAAGTTCCTGTTGAGAGTCTAAATGATGTGGAAAGACAAATCGATCAGTGAAATTTTCCTAGAATGCTTTGCTAGTTTTCTTTAGCACTGATGTGTTTGTGGGGCTGATGTAAAGAAATTCAATAAGGAAGGGGCCAGGACTGGAAGAGTGAGCCAGTGGCCTGAGGAGATTGACTGTGTTCAACCTGTGCATGAGTGAGACCAGATTTTTGCTTTTATAGGTCCCCCAGAATGAAGAAAATTGATTCTGTCTAAGAAGATACAAAGTTAGATCGATGCTGGGTCAGTTCTGATGAAAACATTCTGCACTTGAAAGTTTTAAGAAAAATATATTTTGTTTCTGTTCTTTTAACAGTACCATCTCTTCATTTTACTCTGTTCTTGACCTTGAGCTATTTTGTTATCGTGGTATCTGGTGTTGCTGGCAGACTCAATACTTGGTTTAGACTATTGATTTCAATCCATCCTGTGAGATTAGAGGATACCAGGGGTGGAAGAAAGCATCTTCTTCACTGCTGTCAGTCTCCAATTAAGGAAACTGAGGACCAAAGAGGTCAGAGGGTATCTCAAGTTCTATGAGAGAGTTAGTAAGAGTCAGGATTTAAAAATTTGGCTCTGCTGCGACCCCACTCTTTCCTGTATGTTATTTCTCATTAATGAAATAAGTCACTGGAAATATAGGACTTTCCTACTGTCCCTACTGTTGCAAAGGCATAGAAATCAATTTAAGCACAAGTTAGATGGAAGGGACCCATGCATTGCTTCAAGGAAGGGGCACTTAGGTTTCATTTGGGGGACCATAGGTCATGAGACTGTCTCTGGGTGGTGGTTAGTCTGTTCTCTGTTGGTCTGTTCTTATTAAGCTCTATCAGCATAAGATTAGAGTTTTTTATAAGAAACAAAACAAGAGCCTTGTCCAATTCACTATGTGAAGACACAGTGTAATCATATGTATGTGAGCTGGGAAGCATCCACTAGTAACTTGATCTCAGGCCTCTCATTGTCCAGAACTGTGGGAAATACATTTCTGATTCTAAGCTGCATACATCATAGACTTTTGTAATAGAAGTCCAAAGGGACTAGGAGTCTGGGCATGTTGTAGTTAAGATGCCTTAGTAAGAACCTATCCCAACAACATGAATGGGATACTCACCAATTGGCTATCTGCACTGCACAGGCTTTGTGACAGTTTTATAAAGCAAGCACTAGACTGACCCAATGGACAGATAGGAGGCTAAGGCAGAGATGTGGCCAAGTTCCTAGACTGTAGAAAAAGGATCCCGGATGTGAGTTGTGTCTGTTATCACTGTTGTTTTATAAGGGTCGACACTGCTATTTTTACCCAATTAGGAACTGAAGGGGTTCTGTCTAGAGTGAGTGGAGTGAACCAATCTTTCTCAGTTTGACGGCAGCTACTTCAAGTATAAATTTTACATATTCAGGAGGATGGTGTGCAACAGACAGGTTTCTCATCATGTCCTCTCTCTCTCTCTCTCTCTCTCTCTCATACACACACACATACACACACTCCCTCTCTTCATCTATCCCTTCCTCCCTCCTTTACTACCTCCTATTCTTCCTTCCTCCCTCTCTCCCTCCTTCCTTCCTTCTTTCCTCCCTTCTCCATTCATTCATTCATTCATTCATTCATTCTTTCTTTCCTTGATACTATGTAGTTCTGCCTGTCCTGGAGCTCAGTATGTAGAGCAGGCTGGCCTTGAACTCCTTCCTCTGTGGCATGTGCTACCATGTCTGGCTTTTTAACTTAAAATCTATCATTGTTTCTGTTGTTGTATATATGCATGTGTGTGTATGTCATATGTGTGCATGAATGAGAATGCAGGCATGCCACAATGTGCATGTGGAGGTCACAGGACAACTACTCTATCTGTCCTTCTATCATGGGTTCTAGGAACATCACACTTACATGACAAGTATTGTACCTGCTAAGCCATCTTGCAGGTTCATGCTCTTAATTTTAATAATAAAAACTGTACAATTATGTAAAAACTAAAGGTGGCATGAAATATTCAATTCACTCCTGAACACGACTAAAGGAGAAAAAAAATAGAACTTTTGAGACATTGCTGAGACAATAGAAAAATTTAGCTATGGATTATATACTAGATATCACCATCTTATCCTTTCCCCAAGTGTGCTAAGTGTGTTGTGGTTATGGTGGAGAATCCCATATTTAGAAGAACTCAAGGGTGAGGGGTCACAGTATCAAATGTGGATAGACAGGTATGATTATTGAGTAACTGGAGGGTATTCAGCTGTTCACGGAATTATTCTTTCTACTTTTCATGTTCATTTGAACTTTCATAATACGTGATTTAAAAAAAATCAAATTTTATAATTATCACAAAAGCTCAACATTTTTCTCCTGTTGAGCTTTTTCCCTCCTTTAACTGTTAAAATTACTTTAGAGGACTTTAGGTTCCTATCAAAATGGAGCAGAAAGTGCAGAGTTCTTACAACCCCTGTCTCATCACCTGCATGGCTTCTCCCATTATCGCTGTCTTCCACTAGAGTGGTACATGTCTTCTGGGTGATGAGCCCGCACTGACACGTTATCTACTGGACTGCAGTTACCTGAGACTCCACTGCTGACCCGGACTTGGGCATATGTGTAAAGACATATTTCTACCACTGTAGACCATCTCTAAAATCTCCCTATATCCAGCTCTTCACTTTCCTTCACCCATGACAATCACTGGTTCATTCACACTTAAGCTCTGGACTTTAAGGCTTCACTTTTCCTAGGATATTCCATAGCCAGGAAAGTTAGACTGAAACTCTTCCAGGTTAGCTTCTTTTACTTAGCACAGTTTCTCCCATGTCCTTTCATGGCTTGATAGTGCATTTCTTTGTTGTATGTATGTTGAATAGCATTGTATATTCTAGATACACTACCGACTACGTCTGGAAGGCCTCCAAGGTAACACCGAATAAATCTACTATCATCCTACATGGTTATACATGATTTCTGTGTTGAGCGAGTCACCAGCTCTTTATGTAAATGCTGAGAAAGGTAATAACTGGATTTTATTGGAGAAAACTCAGGAACTTCATTAAGGAAAAGGAACAAACTTGCCACCTAGAACTTTTTACCACAAAATTCCTGACTTCTCTTCATGCAGACACAAATCATGCTATGATTTCATATTACAGACATCGTGTATATGCTTCACAAACTACACCCTTTTGCACAACTTCCTATATTTCTGTTCTGTGTCTTCCCATTCCTGAACAAATATGTGACTTTATAGGCATGAACCACCAATCTTCTGAATCAACTACTAGCACATTTCTAACTGACTGGGAGGGGCCACAGCCTAAGTTTCCCTTTTACCATCTCCCACTTCCTGCTTTCAAGCTGTGTCTGCCAACTTGCTGGTGATTATGTACTTTCACATCTCACGGAGACACAGCCCCCTCTAAATGTCAACACTGCTCATGGATTTCTTGGAAGCAAAACCCTCCCTCTTCACCCTGCACCATCAAAGTACCTGTTAGGACAATCCCCAGATCAAGAGTATTCTCCTCTGTGATGGCATCCAATTTGATGATTTTCAAAGAATTTGAGGTGTACATTGGATAGTCAAGTATATGAAAGCTGAGCCAGGGGGGCGGGGAGTGGGGCTCCTAGTGCCCTGATACTGCTCAGAGCTGCTCAGCGTTTTTGAGGTTTCCAGCATCGAGAGATAGGGTAGCAGGCTATGATTGCATAAATGCTGCATGATAAATATGAGACAGTGAGTAATTTCAGCTCCAAGCAGCTAAGACTAGCTGAAGCGTGGGAAAACTTACTTTTTAAAGTTTTTTTTCCAATTTGTTTAAAGAAGTTAATTTAGCATCTCACACTCTGTCACAGTGGGAGGCATCTCATGTTCTTATAATTATATGGCTTTCCTGTCGATGTGTAGGTTTGGGGGTTCTTTTTTTTTCCTTCTCTGTATTTTTGAAACTTCTCACAGAGTCAGTATGTATTTGTAAAATGGATGAATGGATGAATAAATCATGAATGCAATGGCATAGATCCAACCTAGCTACCATAGGGTTGTTAGAATAACTCACGGGAACAGAGTCTTCCTCTCTTTGCAGCCAAGGACCAAGTCCAGTTCCATGCCTCCCTCCTCCCATGACAGCAACACTGTCCACAAGGAAATGCCGGTTGTGCTCTCCCTTCCTCTGTCTTTGCTCTGCTTATGATGAGCTTCACATAGACAGGCTAGGAAGCCGCTGCTGAAGAGAAAACTATACATGGTGGTAAGTAACGTCTTCACAATAGCATGCACAGAGACACACAGGTACACACACATACAGAGGTGTGTGGGTACTTGTTTGTACTCATACACACTCTCTCTCTCTCTCTCTCTCTCTCTCTCTTTCTCACACACACACACACACACACAGAGACAGAGAGACAAAGAGAGACAGAGAGACAGAGACAGAGAGAGAGACGGAGAGACAGAGAAAGACAGAGAGAGACAGAGAGAGAGACAGAGACAGAGAGAGAGAGAGAAGCACAAAATACACACCCAGACACACAGAGTTGCAGACACACACACACACACACACACACACACACACACACACACACACACACACACACACTTGCATACACATACAGAGGCATGTGGATACATTCACACACACATGCAATTATCATAATAAGTTACAATTAACTTAATTTTATCTCCAAAGAACTTTGGGATTGCTGTTTACAGTGGTTAATAAAGAAGAGTGAGTGATCTTGCCTCAAAACAAGAACAAAATTGGATGAAAATAATCCAGAGAGCTATTTCAGGACTCAGAAAAATGAGCTCAGGCAGACAAGGAATAAACAGAATTAGGTCAGAGAACTCATGGGAGTCAGTTCTCTCCTTGCACCATTTGAGTCCTGGGGTTTGAACTCAGGTCCTTAGGCTTAGAGGCAAGTGTCCTTACTTGCTGAGCCATCTGCTCAGCTTGATAATCATTCATCCTATCTTGTTTTGTGTTATCTCATCTCTTCTTTCCTCTCTCTCCCTCCCTCCCTCCCTCCCTCCCTCCCTCCTTTGTTTCTTTGTTTCTCTCTGTTTCTCTTCCTCTCTTCCTCTTTCCCTCACACATCACTGCATTCACCCATCTGCCTGTCTGTCATCTATCTACATGCAGTTTCTTTTCTTAGACATGATTTTGCCACAGGCCTTGACTTTATGCTTGATCTGCAGTAGCTTCCCCAGTACTGGAATCAGTCTGAGAAGTTTTTTATTTTAAATATCTTTTTTTTTGGAATGTTATTTATGTAGCATGAAATTGCCCTTCTAAAGCAAATGGTTCAGTGATTTTTTTGGTATGTGTTCATTGAGTTATAAAATATTTGTTTTGAAAAGCTGCCCACTCAAGGAGAGAAACGAGAGTCTTTAGCTGTCCTTCCTGGAGTTACAGCTTCAGTCCTGTATGGGGAAGTCCTTAAACACCCATGGTTTTGTTGAAAGAGTCTCTTGACTATGGGCAGGTTCTGAATGACTGTCTGTGATGGCAAGTTTGGTAAACCGAAGGGAAAAGCAGCAGTGTTATTTTATGAACCGCAAACAAAAATGTGAAATAATGATAATGTCTTAATTGTGTAATGTGTTTCAGAGATTTGAAATGTTTTCTAGTGATATAGATGAACTACACCAAGTAGTAAAATATGTGTGTGGTCAAGAATATTGACTGATGGTACAATTATGTCACTCCCCTTCCCACAAAGGTTGGGGATCATCATAAAGGAGGGTAGAAAGAACCAGAGGTCAGGGAGGACAAATGGTGTTTTTTAAGACATGACAGATTGAATACATTTATGAAGTCATGGAGGTGGCAGTTTCCTGCACAAGACCTATACAAGAGCGAGTGAGTCAACATTTCAACATGGAGGGAAATGGGTTCACAACATCTACCCCACTCCACATGCTGTCACGCTGTTGACAGTTGATGACTTGCTGGGGAGGGATAGTCAGTTTTCTTTAACAGGTGGCTCCTACTAGGTTGATCAAATTACAGTAGATGGCTCTACACCCAGGAATATAAGCACAGCTCAGATTGGAGTCAGTGGGTTACAGAAAACATAACAAACAAAACAGAATATTAAGTCAGGAGTCGGAAAGACTGAGATCTGGGAGGAATTGGGGGAAGGGTAGGGCTGATTAAAATATTTTGCATACATGTATGAAATTCCCAAAGAATTATTAAAATATAAAAACTAAACTACTGAAATTTTATCATTAATAGTTGCTTGGTGTTAATGTGCATAATAGTTTGCATATTTGCAAAACAAACAGGGAACTAATATTCTGAATAAAAAGAACACACCACCAAGTGGGTGGTCAAAGGTCAACTTTGACTTATGTGTGAGAGGAGAGGGACATTGATATGAAGGGAGATTTTTTTAAGCCCATAAGAAAACAGAAGAGAATTTCTCAGAAGATCCCATTTCTCAGCTGTCCCTTCTGAGCAATGCAGCTTCAGTGTTGTTAGGACACTTGTAGTCACAAGGTGGTGAAGAAAGAAGACAATTTCAGAGAGTTTGACATGAGGCTGTGTATGTGGAAGTGTATGTGTTTGTTTGTGTGTGTGTATGTGTGTGTGTGTGTGTGTGTGTGTGTGTGTGTATGGCGGTGTAGGAAGGCAACAATAAGGACAAATTAAGAGGCTTAGAGAAGCATCTGGGGAGTGTTGCTAATAGGACATTTTATCAGCATCATTTTGGAGGTGGTGTTCTGTCAGGGCTGATGGCTGGGGAAGAGATGGGAAGGGGAGTCGTCTACATGGACTAACTACGGAGACAATTTAAAGTGCTGAAAGACATGTGGACAGGAAGGGCCAGGAGTACCCGCAGTGCTAAGAAGCAGAAGAGAAAGCATGCAAACTTTCAAGGGTCAGAAGGTCTGAGTCTGTCTCATCCTGGGAGGATGACTGGAGTCGAATGATGGATCACTAAGGCAGCTTGTGAGCCCAACTCCTAGCACAATAACCACACATGCTATATATTCGATAAACAATGGTTGCGAGTAAGTAGACCACAGATAATATGTATCTTTTGCTCACTGTGCAGCTTAGAAGAGCAGTGTGATAAGGTGAAGGTCTGATATGGGGTCTCCACTGTCCTGGCCCACGGCTCATTTCTTTTAGTGTTTTGATCTTGTCTTAGATTTTGTCATCTGTGTCCTCTTATTCAGAGACACCATTCTGACCTCCTGACAGATTTAGGCAAAGGGAAGTTCAAATTCAGTGTTTCCATTGGATGTGTGGTTTAGGCAAATACGTAACCTGTTTAAACCTGGTCATCTGCTGTGCCAGGTGGGGAATGCTTTCTCCTTTGGAGAGTAGTAGTAACTTCAGAAGAGCCAGGGTCTCCAGGATGCTGTTCACCAGTGCTACCACAAGATGGCAGCAGAGGAAAGCATGTGCCTGTGAAGAGCCCCTTAGGCCCAATCCTAAGGCTCTCCAGTGGGTTCAGAAAGCAGATCTTGTGTGATAGTTTCTCTGTAACCTCTCTGCCCACGGGTTGCCTCACTTTTTGGTTACGCATCCTTACCATAACGTTCTGAAATTTATGTTGCACAGATCACACCTCCATTTGGGGTATGTTTGGCCATCTTGGAAACCAATGATTTTTATCTAAAGAAGTCTGGTGTCTGAGTTCTGGTAGAGAGCAAACCAAGGGCTTCAAAGGCTGGGTGAATTTTTAGTCTGATTAAGGAAAAGGCAATAACTGTGTCTTAGTGTTTTACTGCTGTGAACAGACACCATGACCGAGGCAACTCTTATAAGGACAACATTTAGTTGAGGCTGGCTTACAAGTTCAGATCCAGGCAGGCCTGGTGCATGAGGAGCTGAGAGTTCTACATCTTCATCTGAAAAGCTGCTAGGAGAATATTGACTTCTTGGCAGCTAGGATGAGAATCTTAAAGCCCACACCCACAGCCTAGTCCAACAAGGCCACACCTCCAAATAGTGCCACTCCCTTGGCCAAGATATTCAAACCATGACAGACCATGACGTAGTTAAAGCACATATGGGATATGTTGGAGGGAGCAGAGAGTTAGAAGGGCGTAGGAGACACTGCTCAGCAGCCCAGCGAGGAATCTCTGGGTTACAGCTTTCTGAAGGACAGTACTGCTTTGGGATCTCCTAGCCATAGGCTCAGCTTCATGAGGTCACCAGATACTGAGGGTGATCTTGTGGAGAATACAAGTCAAGCAGTTCCTAAATGGTTACCCTACTGGTTGCAATATGCTTTGTGTGAACTCTTTGAAAAATGATCCAGAGTATGAAAATTTTAAGTTTGGCATGTGTGAGTTTTTAAGCTAATGAACTTAGCCTCTAGTCAAGAAATGACCTACCCAGAGACCAGTGTGCAGAGGCTGTCTTTGGTTCATTTATATCCACTGGGAAAGCCTCTGTGTCTGAACTGAGAGGCTGGAGAGAAGAGGCTACTATCCTGTTTCGAGGCAGCTGTATTCCCCTTGAATGAACACACTTGACGTTCACAGTGGCCTCCAGCTGAATATCTGGAAGCTATTCCCTGGACTCCACACTGAGCTCTTCAGAGGTCCTCATGGTCTAGATTCCAGCTCTGGGATGTGCCAGACACCCTTACCTTTTACATCTTCCTATGTCCAATAGGAGTAATGACCAACCCATGTGTGCTTTGTAGGAATCATGGGACATAGCTGCACAAAGAACCATTGCCATGTTTGACAAGAGGCATATGTGACATTTGTGAATAACATTTCTTTCTTTCCTCCTCTGGGCTTTGGAAGAGTCTGGTGGGCAAGTGAATGAAGGGACGGTGTGAACAACAACATGGAGCATGTGCTATGGTGGCTAACGAGGCTGCTCCTCATTTGACAGGGAGCCGAGGCAAGTCCTTAGCCTAGGAAAGAGAGGGGTGAATTAGTGGAGGCAGGTGTTACTGGACAAGGGCGTAAGGAAGTATGTGGTTGTGTTACTGTAGGACTGTGGTGGTTTGAGTATACTTGGCCAGGGATTAGCACTATTAGGAGATGTAGCCTTGTTGGAGGAAATGTGTCACTGTGGGGGTGGGCTTTGAGACCCTCCTTCTAGCTGTTAGGAAGCTAGTCTTCTCCTAGCAGCCTTCAGATGAATATGTAGAACTCTCAGCTCTCCCTACCCCATGCTTGCCTGGATGCTGCCATGCTCCCACCTTGATGATACTGGACTGAACCTCTGAACTTGTAAGCCAACCCCAATTAAATGTTGCCCTTTATAAGGGTTGTCTTAGTCATGGTATCTGTCCATTAAAACAAGGATGTGAAGAGCAGAGCAGGAGACTGTACTCTCCTAACTGAACCAAGGATACTTAGTTTGCCAGAGACCTTGGCTGATGCTAGACTGAACAGCCATAACATGTTCAATTATTACTGCTAAGATCCTGAGATGGAAAAGGTCAGAAGCACTGGAGTGCATCACTGAGCAAGAGCAGTGTGTCTCAAATGCTGCTTGGTTGTCTGGGAGCTGTGGTTTTATATTTATACGAAGTGAGAGGGACATGCACATGTGTGAGAGATATTAATGCAATTAATCAACAGTCTCTGCTTGGAGAACTTTCTCTTCCAACTTCAACCCTTGCTGAACTCTGCTGAAGGGTCCCTCACCCAAGCCCTGATGACCTAATTATGGACAGCGAGGAGTTCCTCCCCCGGAAGTGGTGAACAGTGAGTGATGGGTACATTAGCTCTTGTCTATTGAGCCTCTGTCTTGAGCAAGGATGCAGCTACAGCTGACTGTTTTTGCACTACATTTTTCAGCATGGTGACAAGTTTTTGTGTAAGTAGTTATAATAACAGGCAAGGAACTGGAGACAGAGTCACTTTTTCCCTTTGCCGCAGGCCCTTCATCCGGGAAAGAGAAGAGTTGAATTGTACTCAGCTAACTGGATTTCTCCAAGTCCCTGTGCTCACTGCCCCACTTGCCTTCCTCCTATCATGCCTGGTAGTGGTCATGACCTCAGCATCTTGCTAGACATTCTTGGCAGTTCCCATTTGGCAGGGGGAGGGTTCTATTGTTCCAAGTGGCAGCCAGGACTTCACAAAATGAGCACATTGTTATCAACTCTAGTCACCAGTTTACATAGCAGATGTCTTGAACCAAATGTCTTTGATCTTTCTAAAATGCTGTATCTTCTGACCAATATTTTTCAAAGTCCCTTCTTGGCTTTCCAACTCCAGCCTCTGGAAATGAAGGTCTAAATTAAGTTCTCCATGGTAGATTATAAAAGCCAAAACATACCATGCGTGTGGCAGAGACGTGATTTTAACAGTGAGATTGTCTAGGAATGAGTTCTGGTCTACTCTGGGCTCTGCAAGAGGATATTGCTATTCAGCCCTATCTAATCCATCTATATGGGCACCTAGAATCTACAGTATTGGATTTTCCAACTATTTTACTTTCTTTTCATTTACAGATAAAACTTCTATGTGTTTGTGGTGGATTACATGGAAATTGACAAAAAGTATTCATGGTAGGATGCCTAAATGGAGCTAACTGGCAAATTAGATTGCACTACACACCACTATTATTTTGTTGGTGTAAAAAAAAATTACAATTCTGTTTCTAGAGATTTTCAATAACTCACTATATTGTCATTGACTCTAGTCACCAATTTACATAGCAGATGTCTTGAACCAATGCTTTTGATCTTTCTAAAATGCTGTATCTTCTGACCAATGTTTCCCCAGTCCCCTCTCGACTTTCCAACCCCAACCCCTGGAATCCATGATTCTGCCTCCTGCTTCAATTTGTTTGATATTTTTTATGTTCCACACATAAGTGAGATCATTTAGCTTTCTATTTCTAGCTTATTTCACTTAACACAGTGTCTTCCAGGTTTACCTGTGTTGTCACAAATCAGATGGTTTAAAATCTGAAGAGAAGCTAGAACACTAGATTTTGTTGTGCCGTTTTAAAAATTGTTTCAAATGCTTAACAGTCATTAGTTTTAAAATGTGATTCCTTTTCTCCACCGACATACGCTGACTAGATGCTGCACCAGGTTATTCAGTCGCTAGTTTCCATGTTATCTGGTACATATTTATTCCTAAGTGTTTACTACTAGGCTGGGTCTAGGCACTGGGGCAAGATCAACCAACAATGTAAGAAGCACTATGAAGCCAGCATGATCCACAATGCAGCAGGAAGTGGGCTAGGATGATTTCAGAAGAGCTAGGACATAGTGTTTAGGGTCTTTGCTTGCTTTGAGAAAGTGGCATCTGCTTTTGTCATTGTGAAGGTGGAAGAAATGGGGACCTGGGAACAAGGAGCAGGATCCATCATGACTTTGGTTTGTTGATTCAAAGCTCCTCTGTACCATTTGATCATGGATGGATTGATCTGTTTTTCCAAAGAAGATTGGAATGGTCAAATGAAAAGTTTTTGCTTTTATTGCCAGGAGAGAAATACCGTTTTCTTCTAGAAGCTGGTAGTAGAAAAAAAGAAATCATTTGACTAGTTTTTTGACAGAGTCTTGCTTTGGTCTTTAATGCAATACTCCCAGAACCCATTGGGACCATCTCCCTGAGGTGGGCCAGGTCACACTATTCATAAGTTTACTCTGGACAAAGGGCTTCAAGGGACTGGAGGCTGGCTCAGTGGTTAAGTGTAACTACTGCCCATGATGAGGACCCAAGTATACGCTGGGTCTATGGTCAGTGGCTCACAAATGCTTGTAGTTTCAGCTCTAGGGATCTGAAGGCCTCTTCTGGTCTTTATGGGCACCAGTGCATCACACACACACACACACACACACACACACACACATTCATAAAATATATCCATGACCATCACCCATGCATACCTCCCCCACTAACTCACACATATGCACACACACATATTTGAAAAAAAAAAGATGGCTGCAGGATAAAATTGGGGAGGGGAAATGTATCTATATTTTATCTGCTGTGGGGAGTTGAGACAAAGAGCTTCTGTACCTCTTCAAAGATCTCTCTAAGATCTTCACTATTGGAGAATTCTGTGTTTACTTATCTCTATTTCTCCCTCGATTAAATCTTAAGGCTCACAACTACCCAGCTTTATGAAAGAGATGTACTATCACTATAGCCATAGAGATAGAGATGTAAATATGCAGAAAGGTTTGGCAGCTGTGCATGATTGCACATGTTTGTGAATCTAGCACTTTGGAGGCTGAGGCAGGAGGATTGTAAGTTTGAGGTCATCCTGATTACAATGCAGAAACTATTTCTAAAATATATAAGCTGCCCAAGATAAGGAAGCACATAAGTAGATTCCAATCCAGAACCTATATAACTAACCCACAGATGGTAGAGTCTTGTGGAATTTTAGAGAGGTAGGCCTACAGCTAGACAGCTGATGTAGGAGGAGAAACTTGAGGGGTGTGTGTGTGTGTGTGTGTATCTATCAAAGCAAACAAACAAACAACAACAGAAACTGGAGACCCAGAGGAGAGCCAGACAAGTGAGAAGCCACATGTGCTGTAGGTGACAGATTCACAAGGGTAGGGGGCCTAGAGCTTGTTGTAGCTTACATTGTGTGTCCGAGATAGCCCATAGATAGCTGACGCATTAATGTTTGACTTGATGAGTTTAGGTCTTATTTTGCTCCCCTCTTTCTTTGTTACCCTCCTATCCTTCTGTTTTTAGAATGGGAATGTTTACTTTGTGCTAGTTGTATGTTGGGTGAATTTGATGTTCTTTTGGATTCTACAGAGTCCACAGTTAAGAGGCTGCCTGGAGTTTTAAAAGATATATTGAATTTTGGAATTTTGAACAGTGTTTCGACTGTGGAGAGCATGGGGTTTTAAAAATTGATTAGATCTGTTTTGTTTTATGAGATGGCCATGAACCTTTAGGAGACAGGAGTGTTATGGGTTGAATCTGAAACTCTCAAAGTTTCAGGTATAAATGTTTCTTCTTCTTCAACAGGCAAATTTGTTCAGGGCTGTGGAACATTCAGGAGTTGGTGATGAATTTCAGGTATTTTATCATAGCAAAACAAAAGTATTTAATGTAACTTTGCTCTCTCCATATTTGCTGGAGATCATCTGACCTGGACAGCCTCTCAGTGTCACCAAGGGAGGCCATCTCCCTCACAACTAGTGTCCAGAGGATAATCTTTTAAGAGTCCATAACTTGGCAGCTTTAATGGTTTCTTTAGTCATTTTTGTCAGGAGGTGAGCTGTCACTCAGAAGTACTGGTGACCTATCTGTGTTCACTTGTAGCTCTGGACTTATCACCAACTGCCCTTCCATTGCTGAAACCAGCACTTGTGGGTGGTGGTGCAGAAAGTTAACTTGGAGACTCCAGTGGTTAGGAATGGGCTGAGGTCTGTTGCTATGAGTGGTAATCACTAATGCCCTCAGAAATGGGTGAATGAGAGAAGGCTGGAGAACACCTACAGAGACATTTCCAGAGGCCAACTTATCTCCATTTTTCTTCTGTTGTGAAAATGTTGAGGTCATGAACCACTGGCAGATAAGTAGTATCTAGAGTAGAGTAACTGCTCCCTGGTTATTGAACAAATACGAGAAAGTTTAATCTGATTTGCAGGAGAAGATAAGAGGAATTTACCGTTCCTTTAGAAACACTTAACAGAGTGAAAAGAAAGAGAGAAGGGGGAACTGAACCAAGCAAGATGACAGAGGCTTGGGATTCAGGGGACTATGCAAAGTACTCGGTTGGAAGGTGCTACCTTTGTATTGCTTTAGTAATATAAATGACTTCAGTAATACAATTACTTTTTGTGTTACTTTAGTATTCTTCCCTTTTCTATCCCCTTTCTGCCCCTGGTTGCTAAAAATTTGATCTCAGGGGAAGATGTAAGTAATGTTTTTCCCTTCTCCTAAGGTTCTAACAACTAACCAACTGAGGCATAATTGTGCTGGACTTCACACTGGGGAACCAAAGAGTTTATTTGGCTTCCTTTCAGAACACTGGTGAAGGGTACTTATAGGGTGTGGGTGCTCCTTCCCTCATCAGGCCTCACCTGGGAAGTCTTTACCCTCCAGGGATTAGGGCTTCCCTCTGGCTACATAGATACTCTAGTCCCTCCTGGAGGCCATATGCAATTAAGGAAGAGTGGTAAACAGCAGATGGTAGGAAGCTGGATACTCAGGGGAGGGTCTTGTGATCCTTTTCACTTCTCCATGGAAGTGGGGAATATATATAGTCAACTAACTCAGCTGGGACAATTCTTTTTCAAGCTGAATTACCCAAGATGGCAGTTGGTTTGTTTAGAGGATAGTCTTGCAAACTTATCTCAGTAAAACCTAACTATGAGGCATGAATGTTTTGTGTAAGTGGTATTTGTGTAAGTTTATGTGGGTGCATAAACATATGAGTGTATATCTCCAAGTATGTGGCTGTATGTATGTGTATGTGAGTGTGGGAGATGTAGTGTGCATGCATATGAATGCATGTGAGAGAGTATGTGTACAAGTATAAACACATGTATTGGTTATTGTCAGTTGTCAACTTGACAGAATTTAGAATTACCTGGGAGATGGGCCTCTAAACTTGTATATAAGGATTTTTAAAATTATGTTAATTAAGTGGGAAGAAATGTCCACTGTGGGAGGCATCATTCCTTCCTTAGGCAGGGGATACAGGATGCTATAAGAATAAAGGTGAGCTGAGAACCAGCATCTATACATTCATTGGTCTCTTCTGACTGTGAACATAATGTGTTTAGATGCTTTAAGTTTCTGCTGCCCTGACTTTCCCACCATGTTGGGCTGTGACCCAGAACTTTGGCTTAAATAAACTTTCTGTCCTAAGTTGCTTTTGATAGAGAATTTTATCACAGCAACATAAAAGAAATAAAGACAGCAAGCATTCAGGAATATGAGTGTGAGATACAGACGCGTGTGTGTATATGGGTGCAAATCCTTCTGATTATTGGTTGAGTTGGGCTGAATTTTGGGATGTAAAGCATGACTGAAGTGGGTACGAAGCTGTGAGTATGAGCAGGATTCTATCAAGAGACCAGAGTGGACAGGCCTTTCATCAATTTCTCTGAGGCCAGGGAGGGCTGAAGTGAACTTTTGGTCATCCGACTGCTTATTCATAAAACACAGAGGAAAAGAGATGAGAGTAGGTAGAGGGGAGTTAAGCCCAAGAAAGGGATCACGTTATCTGTACCCTCACCTTCAACACAGTCTTGTAAAATCAAGTCTTTGGACCTCGCCCTCACGTGATCCTTAAACTCTTCTCAGCTTTAAGAATCCGTGTGTAGATAGTTCATTTTTATTACTTTTTACGAGATCCAGTTGTCTGCAAAAGAGACACAATAATGTGTTATTATGAAGTCCAGTTGAAACTGTACTTGGAAAATGGACACATCAAACTGCAAAACACTAAAAATGTTTGTTCTTGAGAGTCTGATGATGTCAATGCCATCAGAGGGGCCAGTGTGTTATGAAGAGACTGAATGAAACAATTGTTCTTAAACAGAAACAGACTGACTTTGAGTTCCGATTGCTCGCTATAAAAGGCAAAAGATAGGCTCATTGAGTTTACCTGGAAAGTTTGCTACCCACCAAGGAATGGTGACCTGATCTTCCAGGTGGGTGGATAGAAATGTGTGGCTGCTTTGCAATCAATAATTCAAATAGGCACATTGTGTCATCCTTCAGGGCACCCTGCCCCCTGGTAACTCATAAATAAAATATTGGGTAGAGTTGGAGCCAACAGCTAATCCCAGAGCAGCTTTCTCTCTGTCTGACACAGGCTCCAGAGCAACAGAAATGTCTGGAATTAAAATTTCAGGCAAGGGAATGAGCTTCAACACCTTGCTCTTGCTATACACAGAAGGACAGGTTCTGGCCCTGGAATCTGGATCAACACTAACTGTAGCGCTGGAGAAACCCTCTTTTCCACCCACTGCATGGCTCCATGTGTGTGTCTTGTGGGCCAGGTCTCCCTGTAGAGTGTCTGCTTCACCCCAGAAGCAGTCCAGACCTTGGACTGAGGGTTGATTATCTAAGGGTCAAGTGAAACTTTTGAAGCCTTTGCAGGGAACTCACAATTTTTACCTTATTAGTATTTTGTGACTGAAGTAACTCTGACTTAGTAAAAAAAAAATGTGCAAGTACAGACAAGTAAAAGAAAGACTCCAGACTTGCCATTTTGGTAGAGACACCATGCTTTCCTCTTGGCAGTAAGCCAAATCTCCCTAAAGTGCAGCTCAGGGCTAAGCTGAGAAACTCTCACATTAAATGCACATTTCTTGCTGCCCTTGCTGCAGCTGTGTGATTCTGTGGGTTCACAGGTTTGCTCCCTTTAGCACTAAAATCGAAGTACTCTCTGTGAAGACTTTTATGTTAATTAGGGATGAAAACATGACCAGAATAGAGCTGAGTGAAATTAGAGTTTCTTTATATACCAATTGGGCGTGACTATTTGTGTCTGGCTGTTTTGAATGGGGTTGGTTACTCTTTTAATTTCATCCCTGTTGGTGTGACAGAATACTCTGACCCGAAAGCAACTTAGGGGAGGAAAGGGTTTATTTCAGTTACAGGTTAGAATCCATCGTTGAAGAAAGTCAGGGCAGGAACTTGAGAAAGACCCACTTGCTGTACATGCACCACGATCTCTCACCAGGGAAGTCACAGAGAAGGACACATAGCAGAAACTGTGCGGGATGTTTGCTCTGTGGTTTGATCATAGACTTGTGTTTAGATACTGTTCTTATAAATCTTAGAATCATCTGCCCAGGGAATGGTGACACCCACAGTGATCTGGCCTTCCTACAGCAATTAACAAGATCTCCCTCAACACACACAGACATGCCTACATCTGATCTGGGCAATCCCTGAATCGATACTCCTTTCCTAGGTGACGAAGCTAAAGAGGAACACTGCTACAATGTTGTGTCTGACTCTTTGATGTAGTTACAATCTCCCTAACATATAAAACCATCAGAATGATAAATCACTGTTTTCTTTGTGGTTCTAGGTATTCAGAGTTTATGTCACAAGGCTGGCATGACATAGGCAATGATAGAAACAAGATTCATATCATGGAGTGGCCTCTTGACACAGTTCATTCCTTCTCTGTGTCCCTATACATCACAGAACACAAACATAGTATCTCTTCATGGGGGAAAGGAAAGGGTGAAGTTTTCTGGGTCTCCTGTTGGGAACATGACACTCAGAGGATTGAATGATGGATCCCAGGCCAGATATCTACTTGGTGGGGTTCTTGGAAACTCAGCCCCTTGCTGCTGTGTTTGATGGGATTCTGAATGAAGCCAGATTTTCCAGACACAGTTTAGAATGTTCATTTTTCTATCTGTTTTAGCTCCAGGCTTGACATTACTGTGTCAAGACCATGTTCTGGATAAAGTCTCTAAGCTACAACAAATCAATCTTTTATCGTGCTTTAGTTGCTACACTGGGTGGTCATTAGCTGAAGCAGTGAGTGTTTATTGGCTCATGTTTCTGAAGCTGTTTCTATAGCTAACTAGGTGAATTTGCAGAGCCTCTGGCATGTTTCAGCTTTCTCAACTGTAGTCCTTGCTGTCTGTGTTCATGAGAGAAGAGGATGTGATGCAATCATCCCAGGGGATTAGATTCTCACCCCACCCATTGGCTTTCTAATTCTTCCTTCAACTCCACCCTAGGGAGTTTGTACTTGCTGGACCTTTTCTTCATATCACTTTTCACTTTCACATTATTAAGGGTTAATCTTTGGTGTCATATCCTCAAAATCCCATTCCTGGTAACTCAGTTAGATTCCTGGTCACCTAGTAACTTACACCATTTATTTTCACTTCTCTCTCTCTCTCTCTCTCTCTCTCTCTCTCTGTATGTCTGTCTCTGTCTGCATGTAGGCAATGTATGTACAGGTGCTGTTGGAGGCCAGAAGAAGGGGTCATATCCCCTGGAACTGGAATTATAGACAGTCATGAGCTACCTGACATGGTGCTGGGAACCAAACGTAGGTCATATGGAAGAGCAGTAAGTTCTTTTAACCTTCTTTCCAGCCCCCACATTTAATCTCTTTACTGCTTCAATCTCTGTCTGAAAGTAGATTATATATTGCTTTAATAATGTGTCTGTTGTCCACAAGCAGAATACTAGATCCACAAGAAAACACTTTGGCCAGAATTTATTTGGGTCATGAGCAGCTTAGGCACAATGCAGATGCTCAACACTATCAGCTGAAGGAATATACAGGGAGGGACTGTAGGGGTTCTGAGGTCCTTATGTCAGAATTTGACATAATGCTTGGCTTGGCATTTGGTTAGTTTAAAAGAAAATGCCAGTTCTTACTAAGCACCCAATAACATCAAGGTTCTATTTATACACGCCCTTTTCCAATTCATATAGGAACTCCTCTGAGTCAGACTTTTGGCCTCATAGATCTTGTGTATAGGAAGTGATCAACAAGCGTGGTGAATGAGGAAAATCTCAACTTGTGTACTTGATCTTGGATATTCAAAGACCAATGAAACCATCCTTGTTCTAAAAAAAATTAAACCTTTTTATTAGTATATTTATTTTATATATAAAAGAAATACAAAAAAAAGAGAGAAAGAAACACAAAGAAAATGCTTTTATGGCAAATCGGATTTGTCAGTGCCTTCAGCTTGTGCTCCAGGCTCTGGCCCACTTGGCGTTAGCAAAGTCCGCCGGTTGTAATGGCTCTTGATGATGCCCGAGTTGCTGTTCTCGTTGAGTAGTTGCTTCTGCCTTTGCCTGTTGAGAGACTGGACAAGGCCGAGGACAACTGCAGCCAGAGAGTATTGCCCGGGAAGTCTCCTTGGGGGTAAGATGAATGGGTTGGGTTGGACTCGTCCCAGGAGAAAGTACGTTTTGATTTTCCCTTCTTGTTCACTGATGCCCTTCACATAAATCTCTCCCCGGTAGTCAAAGGCAAAGCCTTGGTCCTTCAGGATAAGATAGGTCTCCTCAGGAACTTGGATCCGGCCACTCACTCCCGTGCTGTCCATTCGGCTTGCCAAGTTCACAGTTTTCCCCCAAATGTCATACTGTGGTTTCTTAGCGCCAATTACACCTGCTACCACTGAACCATGGCTGATGCCTACAAAAGAACCCAAAAGATCAAGAAATAAGGTGAGGAAGGGCAATTAGGTGTGATTGGCGTGTGTGTAGTCTCTTGGGGGAGCATCACAGTCCAGGTAACTGTGTCAGTCACTTATGAGTTGAGCCTTCTGGATCAGTTATTTAACTCATGAGGACCTCTCTCTACCCATCTATGGACTGTGACTTTGAATAAGACACCAGGAATTTCTCAGTCTCAGCTTCCTAATGTGCAGGCTAGAAGTTACATGATCATTTCCGATGCCTGTGGCTCCTTAGACATCATAAGAGTCAAATGACACAATGTCTCTCAAGGTTTTAAATCATCATTGTCATTCCTGTGCATTCTACTGTGTGTGCATGTGTGTGTATGTGCATTGTGTGTGTTATGTATAGTGTGTAGTGTCTGTATGTATGCATGTCTGTGTTGGTTATAATGTACATGGTATAGTGTCTATGTGTTGAGTATAGTGGACAATGTGTAGTAGCATATGGTGAATATGTACGAATATATAGTATAATGTATCCTGTGTAGTATATAACTGCATATGTATAGTGTGCTGTGCAGTAGTAGTACGTGTGTGTGTGTGTGTATGTATGTGTGTCAAGTATAGTATGTAGTGTCTGTGTGCACATGTGTTTTGGTCTTGCTTTAGCTTAGAAGGATCTTACTCAGAATCTATAATGCTAATCCTATCAGTTTCCTCAAGTCTCTGGTCAGAAGGTCTTTCCTAACTGTAATGCTTTACAATACAAGAAGAACCTCTGGTCTCCTTCTATTCCTACAGACTGATAGATTTTGCTTTCATTATCTGATGATATTATATTACCTGCTTTTTAAATTGTTTTCTGTCTCCACAGGAGGAGTCAAGCCTATGTCTTCTTACTCAACCTGCCAGTATCACACATATCAGATGCCTAGTCAATGTTTATAGAACTATGAAATCCTTTCTTAGAGGAGACAGATATGCACAGTACACATTTAGAGGATGTTTGTCATTTCTAGAAGAGTCATTGAGGTTTCCTGAAGGAGTAAGCTTTGAAATTATCATTAAAGCCACTTTCAAATAAAGTAAAGCAGTTTAATATATCACACCAAAGGATTAGCCCTGATCTCACCAATGTCTTCAGAATATACATAGACTATTTCTCTCTTCAGGGCTAATCCTCTTTTTTGATTCTTGGTTCAGCGATTTTAATCATTTCAGAAAGGACACGAAGTTGATGGGAGATGTGGGATCAAACCTTCAATATCCCAGCCATAGGATCAAAACCATAACTATAAATCCTTATTTGAAAGAACAAAAGCATGTGCCATTCCTCTGATCTGAGGAACAGATACTGGTATTTCTTAACCTCCCTCTCTTTTCTTGCAAGCTGTTAAGGGAGAGTCTAATGAACTAAAATGGCCTGTCAGCCACAGGACATTTACAGCATGAAGACAATAGCAAAAGTTATTTAAAACTGCTGCCCAGTAGCCAGAATGCCAATCACCTCAGAGTCAGGCTCACTGCGCAGCTGCTGGCCTCACTGGTAGTGAGATGTGATATTAGCCTAGTTGACTTCTCTGTTTTAGGACTAACTTTTTTTTTTATCTATAAAATGCAAATTGTGAACTAGAGCAGAGGCTTTTAGGCTAGACTTCTGGAGGCTTCTGAAAGCCCAGAGCAGATGAAGGAGGAATGAACACATCATGCAAACATGCAGAATTTATTCAACTGCAATGATTACCATGGAGCTACTTCACCCAAGGAGTTTCTATCCTTGCAATGGAATGAGACTGCATAGCTGAGAAACTGCTACTTTCTGCCTGCATGTGGCTCAGTACAGTATGCGATAGCCTTGGAGGTAGGAATCTGCAGTAGTCTGAGGCATTATTGAGGAGAAGTAGAGAGCAATTCATTGACCACCAGCTTCCAGCAATGAGAAAAAGTCAGAATTATGTGATTCTTGGGCCATTAGCTGCCAGTCTAAGCCTGCCTTTGCATAGGTGGCAAGGGAGGTAGGCAGATATGTTGGAGGAGAGGCCAGCCTAGTGTTTGCTTTACACTTCTGCATAGGTCAGGATCCTCCTGCCTTGCTGCCAGCATCTTGGATGAGGAAGTCCAGAAAGGCCTAACCTGACTCTGTGCCTGTCCTTGTCAGGGTCTTACAGAACCTCATGCATTTTGCAAGAAAAAAAGCTTTCCTGGACTGATGCCCAGGACATGGGAGGGGCTGATAGAACAAAGATGCTTGACTCAGTGAGGCCTCCACCTCTAGCTGCAACTCACCAATTCGGAGTTCAAAATTGTTGAAGGAATGCTTGTTGATCTCTTGGATGCTTTCAGTCAGGGCAAGAGAGAAGTCGGCCAGGGCACACAAATGTCCCCATTTATCTTCACATTGCTGGAGAAAACACGAGAGAAGGGTGCATCCAATGTTACATGTGATGTTTTCAGCAGAGGTTTTATGGTCTGACCCCTACTGCACATTCCGTAGAAGATGATAAGCATGAAAGTGAGCCCTACATACTCAAGCCATTAGTGTCATCTCAGAGGTGCAGATCACAGGAGATTCAATTAATACTACAGGGTGTGGGTGTCATCACATCTTCCTTTACATCTATATTTGTCCAGGAAATTTGCCACATTATGGGTCCCTAAGTATCTTCACTGGTATACATGCATTTGTATTAATGTTCATCTGTATACATTCCTATCCTTATGCATGTATGTTTCCTGGTCCAAAAGATGATTGTTTCTTCTAAAATGCTCACAGCATCTGATTAAGGGATGTTGTGTATTTTCTTGTGATTCCCCCACCCCCACCCCAAGGGAGGTACAGAGTAAGCCTCTTAACTTCTATTTCAAAATCTGTAATGTAGAGTGAAGCTTGGTGGTCATGGCCACCTCTTCACAGTTGAATGAAATTGTCTGTGACAGAGAATTTGGGACCCTACAGAGGTTGGTAGTTCCATTAAAGGCTAGCCATTAGGTATTTCTGGTCTTACAGACCATGTGGTCTTTGTTGTAACTATCTAGTGTTGTCATTTTGGTTTTAAACAAGCAAAAGATAAAATAAAAATAAATGTGTACAATAAAACTTTATTTACAAACATAGGTGGTGGGGCAGATGTGGCCTGGAGGTACTTGTTTTCTCACTCCTGCTACTGAGAGTCACACTTGTATACCAACATGGGTTTCATCTCACATAGCTATGCTTAGACCATGCTCCTTTAATAAAAATATGTGCAAGAAAGTTAAGTCCAGTGATGACTAATGAGGATTCCATCTTCCCTAGTGTGACTCAAACTCATCTAACATCTGTTGAATACCTACAAGGGTACAGGCTTTAATGGGGAATGTGAAAGTTATCTCAGATAACTCACCCATTAGCCCCGGAAGGCAGACATTAGAATCCCCTTTAACACAGTTCAACATTTGACAGAGCTACCACCACCACTGCTCCCAACTCTACCACTCCCCAGCCACCACCATCACCAGACCACCCCAGATCCTTCTCTGCCACCACCACCACCACTGCCACTGTCACCACCACCACCACCACAACCACCACCACCACCACCACCACCACCACCACCACCACCACCACCACCACCACCATGTAACAGTTTTCAAGGGCTAAAACAAAAACAAGAGTAAGAAAATGAACTAGTGTTGGGGGTTTGGGGGATACCCACAGCTAAATCATAGTCAAGGTATTTCTTGGCACAGATTTTGTTTGAGTGAACAGAGAGATTCAGAATGAAGCCTGGGAGTTTTTCTTTTTTTTTTATTATCAGCAACTTATCCACTAAACCTCTTTTTGTCAAGAGTGAATGCACATTCTGCAACCATGTTAGCTCAGTTTAGTGTTCCCTCCCATTGTTCCCCAAGCCTTCCTTATCATGGGGCAACAGTCAGCCCAATGCACATCTGTGGCCAAGTCCAAAGACCTTCCTTACCTGTTTCTCTGGTGACAATCCTGAGACAGCCATGTATGTGCTACCAATGGTCTTAATTTTCTCGATGTCCTGAAACCGGTCCTCCCCAAGCAGCTGCAATGGATCCGGGTCATGAAGTTAGTCCTTGTGTTTATATGACTACTCTGTTGGTCTTTAGGAGCGTGGGGCTCCTGAAAGTGTGTTCTCCCTGTCATGCACTATGGAGGAAGATCTAACTAATATGGTTGAGCATCCTTAACGTGGGTGGAATGTTTCAGGTAGACAGAAGAAAGTTCTGGATACCATTGCACACTGTGGTGACTAAACTAAATAATGATGTATTGTATACCTGAATGTCCACAAGAGGCTTCACATTAAGTGTTTTTTCCACAATGTGTGGTGATGAATATTTTGACTTAACTAGTCTATATTTTATGTACTTATCAAGGCATAATTTACTCATATAAAATTTGATTGTGAAAATTTAATTACCTACTACATGTTTATGTCTGTAAAACACCCCAGAGTTCTGACACTTAGATTTACCTCATCAAAGTCAGCAATGATCTCATTCAGCAAGCGCAGACATTCCACTCCCTGGTTATTCATTTCTGTCTGAGAGTAGAAGTCTGCGAATCCAGGAATGGAGGCAAACATCACCCCAACGGCATCGTAGGATTGAGAATACAGCTCCTGGGGCAGAGAGGAGGCAGAAGTTATCATCAGAGTTTTACATGATGCTACCTGTGCATAAGGACTTGGCAGACATGCCCAGGAATTCAGTGGCAGTACAGAAAATGAGATATCAGGTACTATACGTCAATACTGTATGTCATAGTACCCCAACCCCAGACTGATATAACCAAATAAATACATCAGGGTGGGTTGAATAAAACCACAAATGTATTTCTCATGTTCTGGATGCTTGGAAGTATCCAAAAGACTTAGTGTGTAGTGAGGAGCCACTTTCTGGTTCCAAGATGGCACTTTCTAGCTGTGTCCACACATGCCAGAAGAAGCAAAGTAGCTCTCTTGGAATTCTTTAATAAGCACACTAATACAATTGTTATGGTTTGAACATAAAGAATCTCCCAACAGCTTCACTGTTAAAGACATGGTCTCTGGCTGGTGGATCTAATCACTGAGAGGTATGCTGCATCACGGGGGCTCATGAGTTAATTCTTGATGCATCGATAAGGTGGTATTATTGGGAGATGGTAGAGAATAGGAGGTAGAAACTAGTTGGAGGAAATAAGTTTCTAGGTATGCCCAGAAAAATACACCTTAGAAAATTTGGAGGGACACAGATGGTCCATTCCTTGTACTATGAACACAGAATCATTAGGAGGTTTAGAATAATAAAAAGTATGGATCTTTAACCTCAGCTAAGCCAGCACTTCTCAACATTGTGCCTTTGTCTTTGGCCATTTCTTTTGTTCTCCTTAACGACTGGTCCAGAGTTTCACCATTCTCCTTCACTTAATCCATCACATTGCCCTTCCGCATAGAAGATCTTTCTCTTGCTTTACCAAGTAAGCTTTGGGAGGTAGGTAACTCTCCCTGTCTTTAGTCCTTATGTGCATACATATTCATGTGTAATCATCTTCAACTCTAATTGTGTTTTACTTCTTACTGGAAAGTAAGGTCTTGGCCCTTATAATTTCCTCAGCAAAGTTACCCCTGCCTTAGTTAGAGTTTCTATTACTGTGACAGAACCACCATGAGCCAAAATAAAAGCAAGTTGGAGAGGGAAGAGTTTATTCAGCTTATACTTCCACATTGTTGGTTATCACAAAAGGAAGTAAGGACAGGGACCCAAAAGGACAGGATCCTGTAGGCAGATGAGGAAGTAGCTGTGGAGGGGTGCTGCTTACTGGCTTGCTTCCCCTGGCTTGCTCAGCCTGCTTTCTTATAGAAGCCAGGACTATCAGCAGCACCCATCAAGGGCTGGGCTCTCCCCCTTTGATCACTGAGAAAATGCCTTACAGTTGGATCTAATGGAGGTTATTTTTTTCTCAACTGAGGCTCCTTCCTTTCTGATGACTGTAGCTTGTGTCACGTTGACACACAGAACTAGCTAGTATAACTCCCTTCCCTGCCAACCCTCTCCTTTCTTATGTCTTACTCACTTCCTCTTCTTGTTGCTTCCTCTTCTTTGTCTTTTCTAAGAAAGAACAGGATACTCTGATCCAGCAGGCACATGTGTCTATCAACCCATCCCTCTTCATTCTGGCTTCTATCTTTCTTATGCTATATTTCTCCTCTGCCTGTTTCTATTCACATCTCAAGCTGGGATGAAACAAATGGAGAGAAAGTCCTCTAAATTGGGAAAATCAATGTATATACGTCAGTTCCCATCTCACCAGGTATCCACATAGCTCAGCATGTTGGCCTTTCAGGACCTTGAGTCTCTTGACTTTCTGTGAAATAGCTTTTCTCATGCTTGCACTCTTTAAGGATTTGTGTTAGAAACGCCTGCCTATTTTCAGCATTTTGTCTGTGACTCAGTGAATGCTTCACATTGGACATTCTTGCTGGACAGATCTCATTCACGCTCAGTCTCTCCACCACCCATACAAAGCAGTTTCCAAATCCATATTTCCAGATTGGTTCTGGGACTCAGCTCATCCTGGACTGTTCTCACACTCTTCAAACTATGATGCTACAGGCCCGGTATGTTTTCTCTTTATCACAAAGCACTCATCTGTTCCTTCTTCTTCATCCTCTAAACTGTTAGAAATACCAGAGCTGCAAAATCTACAAAGGGAGTGTTAGTTATCATTGACTCTTTCTTGGTCCTGTAATGTTGACCCTATTTTAGTGTTGCTGCTATTTTTAAAAGCAATGCTCTTTCCAGTGTCTTGCTTTTTTTTTTTTTAGTGGTAACTAATAAAAAAGTTTCTTATTCAGAGGCCTCCAGCCTTGTTCTACTCAAAGGCATTCTTCATATGCTGCTTACAGTGAGTGATCTTTTTAAAGGAAAATCTATATCTATATCTATATATGTATATATATCTGGATATCATACACTCCTCAAGTCTTAAAATCCTCTATGGCCCACAGTTGCCTACAAGATAAAATTCTAACACTCTGTCATGGTACATATTCATGGTCTTACTACCACCCACCCCTTTAACCTAAGTGCCTACAAGTCCCTGATTCTTTAGGCTCCTCAAACACTCAAGAATTTCTAGGTTTTGTTTTTTGTGTCAGTGTTGAACTCAGACCCTTAAAGGTTTATGCTCTTCCACTGAGTTATACTGCCAGTCTGTTTTTCTACTTCTGTGTCCTGTTGTAGATGTTACAGGTGTTCTCTCCCTGCAATTTTCTCACTCTACACAACTGTCAACACTTACGGGTCTTGTGAGTTTCTTCTTTGGCCACAAGAGGGCACTCTGCCAATGTGACCTGCAGCTTAGAAGAGGCATGGGATTAATGGCCCCAAATCATAGGTCTCTGAAAACCACTGATGGGAAGTGATGTTTTGTACCCTCTTCCTTCACTCCTAGAGCCATGTAACTTTGGATGGTCAGATTAGGCTCCCATTGCCCATTTAGGTGGTTGATCTACCCAACAATGCATCAAACATCAGTTTCTTCTTTCTCTTCTTTCCATTCTGTATTTCCTAGGAGCTCCTTCAGGGAAGTTGCTACCTCTGAAGTTCTAGATTTCAAGGTTTGCTTCTGGAGGAAGCTGAAATTCTCTATGTTACCACATAAATACATTTATTTTTTTTGACCTGTACCATATTGGGAAATGTTCTTCCAGCCTTGAGGTTAGCTCCTTAACCAGGTAAATTCTTGTTTCTTGTCTTCACTAACTATGTGGAGAGGAATTTTGCACAAACTTTCTAGGCTCTTGAATGGGGGCAGGAGGCTGAGCTTGGCACTCTCTCGAATTGCTACAAGTAGTTTTGTAACACGCCCCTTGTTCTAGCATCATTACCCTAACATCCAACGATTCCTTTAAACACAAATCCCGCAATGCAGATATATGTCATTCTTCTTGGTGTGTTTAGTGCAGTCCTGCAATATGATGTCCTTTACACAAGGATCTGTTATAAGCAAACACCCACAAATAGTTACTATGTCCATTAATGACTGCTTGGTCTTTCAGGAAACAATAAAACCTACAAGTATTTTCACATGAACCTGTGAGTTGTAACTATCCAGTGGCGTTTTCTATCCTCAATTCACAGATAAAACAAGACAGAGGAATTATGTTATTGCCTTGGAGCACACAGCTAACAGGGCAAGAATTAGGGCTAGAAAGTTCCAGGGCTTCTTTATTCCACTTATCCATGTGTATTTCCACTATCATGCCCCGGGTTTGAGAAAGACACTGTCTGTGATTCATGATCAATCTTGAGTTTGAAGTGTGAGTCAGTTTGGTTCCATCCAAAGGGACATAGGCAGTGGATACCTGGCTGGGTAGAGTTGTAGAGCAGAGAAGAGCAACATAAAATGGATTCCTAATGTGGGACCCTACTCACTTTAGCCTTGGATGGGTATGCACGCATGGAAGGAAGCTAATTCTGTTTCACAAATTAGAGAGTGTGTATAAGTAAGTTCACAGAATCAATCCTCCACATGACTGTGGCTTTGGGGTAAAAGTTTGTAGTACGTGATTACCTATATTATTACTTCCTGGAGGCTGCTATCATAGAGTAACTTAAACAACAGGAATGTATTCAACAACATGAATATAATTCTGGGGACTGGAAATCTGAGACCAAGGCACTTCATAGGTTCTTCTGTTCAGACACTACATGCCCATCTCCCACTCATCTTCCTGTGTTCTTCACTCTTGAGTCCTAATCCTTATTTTTTTTTTAACAAGGATGCCAGTGGGACTGTACCAGGACCAATTTAATGACCTCATTTTAACATATCTGCCTCTCCCTATGATGGCTACAGTCTCATGTCACTGGGCTTAGAGTCTCACACATGAATTTTGAGGAAGCACAATTCATCCCAGGCAACCTCTTTTTCTATTTACAAGTAGGAAAGAGAAAAATCTCATTTTCTGAAATCGACTCCATAATTGCACATCAAACTTCTTTTTTATTCCCTACATTATAAATGCCCCCACTGTGTTAAATGGCTGACCCCCAGGGCTTCTTAAACTGTGTTTGTTTATTGGAGTTCTAATGACTTCTAATCCCTCCCATCCCTTCTCCTTTTCATTTAGAAGTCTTGCCAGAATTCAGAATGCTCAGATTTCTTATTTTATTTTGTATGTGTTTGTGAATGTGTGGTATGCATCGATGTTTGCCTGTACGTGTATTTGTATGAGTGTATACATGTTTGTATGTTGTGGACACATATATGTGTGTATGTGTGTACAGGTATTTGGAATTTCTATATTTTTCATTGAGACTGGTCCTCTCAACTAAACGGAGAGTTCAGCTCTGTGTCTAGTCTAACTAGCCAGGTTGCTTAGACCCCTTTCTCGAAGACTTCCAAGTGCTGGAGTTACCATCATTCTTCTTTGGCATTTGTATGGGTGTTCGGTGTCTAAGTCCTGTTCCTCACTCTTGCATTGCAGATATTTTACATCTCTCTAGCCACTCCTCTGATTTCTTAAAATGTAAAATAATGATAGCACTAGCTATTTTTGCTGAGCAATTATATGCCAGGCACATTGCAGAATACTGCATGCATCATCTTATTTAATGCTCACAACAACTACGTCAGGTAGATATAATTAAGGCCTTTATTTTATCTAAGGGCAGATGAGAGAGGTTGTGGTTAAGTACTTAGCTTAAAACTCACAGTTGTTAAAAGATAGAGCAGGAATTTATAACTGGATAGTCTGACTTCTGAGCCCAAGCTACTAATAATGGTGGCAATCACAATGCTATGTTCATTTAGGAACAATAACAATACCAGTCATGATAAACAGGAATGAATACTGCAACTGGAAATTTCTTTAGCTCAATATTTGAATGGGAAGTTGATTTAACTTTAGAGGGAATCTATGTTAGATAATCAAACTTGAACTCAGTTCAGCTCTTGACTGTTGGATCTACTGGAAGGGAAAGAAACATGAGAAGGAGGCTGGGAGCCATTTCTCCTCTTGGCCAGATGATAACTGGTGGAGAGAGTGTCCATGAGACACTAATATCCATGAAGACAATCGCATAAACACAGGCTCTCTGGTGATGACAAGTTAGATACATAGGAGACCAAAATTGGATCTGTTGTTTCTCCTCAGGAATTGGAAACAGAATGGCTCTGTTGACCCACTCACTGACTGACACAGAACACAAAGAATGGTGTGTAGCCATCTTCATGGGGGGCAGGAAGAGGAACCCATACTATTGAGCTTGCCCCATCTGCGGAGAAATCTTCATCTTGGACACGAACAAGTCCTTGAGGTGATAACTACCAGTGACTCATGTCCCAGTTGCTGTGTCCTTCTCACTATACCCTTCACAATTAGGTGAGGTGGAAGATTTTATGGGGAAATTTTTCCCCAGGAGATCAGGGCATTGAATGTGGAAAGAGAGATGATGACCCCTGCAGATGGGGCCACATGTCTTTAGGCAGCAAGGTAGGCTCTCTCTGACCTCCAACCCTTCAGCTGTGAGAGGAGTGCTGACTCTTCCTCTGCTTTGCACTTGGTCCCACTGAAGTGTCACACTCCAGATGGCTATTTGTTTCACTGCCTTGCAGCTGGCTGTGGCTTTGTCATTGGTTTCAGTGACAAAGTGAACTACCTTCATCCTAGCACTTTGGGGACTGGGTAGAAACAGCTTTGCACAAATTGCTGCCTACTGGGATTGAAATATGAACTGTCCATAATGGGTTCATGTACTGGGGACTTTGCTATCAACTACAGGGATTTGGGGAAGTGTATGTATGCTGAGGGCCTTGACTTCATTGATGGATTGAAACTTTGATATATTTGTATTGCAGAAAGTAGGAAGTGGGATACTGGGCATATATCTAGACATACTGTATCCTCTGCTATCCCCATCTTGCTTTTTCCTAGCTGCAGTGCAGTGAAGTAAACAGCTCTGCTCTACCATGTGCCTCTCCCATGATCCTCTGCATCACCACAGGCCTAGAAATCATGGTGGCGATCAGCATGGACTGAAAACCTTGAACCCATAGGCAAAATGAGAGCCTGTCCTCCCTTAAGATACTTGCTAAGGCATTCCACTATAGTAGTGAAACAAAACAAAACAAAACAAACACACAAACAAACCAACCCAACCATAACCAAAGCTAAAACCAAAAACCAATACACTAACTCAAGAGGCCTTCCTGCTTCTTTTCTCTTTCCCATTGCTTCAGTTAGGGGCATGGACAACGCAAAGTAGCATATTCAAAGCAAGGCAAATCAAGTTAAAATACAATGGACTTAACTAAAAAGATAAAGGGAGAAATAGGAGACCCTAGTCACCCCCATGGTCACAAAGCAGCAGAGTTCTCAGCCCTTTAGATAAGGAGAAATGAGAACAGCTCAGAGATTTTATGCAGGAACAGTATAGCAGTCGCAATGGGGAGCTGTGAAGGCACACAGCCAGCCTCACATGGTTCCCAGGCAATACATATCCTGGCCTCTCTGCTTCTCCTCACTGAGATATCCCAGCACCCCCATCCCTATTGGCAGTCCCATCTGGGTGCCAGAGTCCATGGGAGGTCATTGATGCTGTACACTCAGTCTATCCCCAACCCTACCTGGGGGCCAATTAGAAACGAGGATGAAGGGGATTGGAGAGTCACATGGAAGGAGGAAGAGATTCCTGTCGCCTACCCACCACTTTCCGAGAGGGCCCCGTTATTTAACTCACTCCAATTAGCTGTTTTCAGGGCTCCATCTGTTTCTCACTATTCGTGGATGAAGGAAGCTTAAACCGTGTTGTAAACTGTCGAAGGATAGACAGATATAGAAGAGCTATAATCGTTTTATTGTCATATTTCTCTGTGGGTTGGAAGTGCAGGCTTGGAACTCGTAGGGAATTGTGAACACTCACCCTTCCTCCCCACCCCCTCCACTCCACATGCGGATGTGAAGAAACTGCTCTCTTCTCCCACATTGTAGGGATCCCTTCTGTGCCCAGGCTGCTGGGAACTAAGTCCTGTCCTTCCAATACCAAGAGAAGCCAGGGGAAGAAAGAATGTCTGTGTCCAATGACCTTCTTTGTCATTCAAATGTCTGCTCAAACGTTTTCCAACTTTCTCCAGTCCTGTTCAGTGGGGTTTGATCCACATCCCCCAGATGAGTACCTAGAGTTCTGCACATCTTCTTTTTTCTTCCATTTTACAAAAAAAATCAGTCTCTCTTGGCTCGTCCCCAGGCACCTTACTGTTTTGAAGTTATGACTGAAAGGCAGTTTTGGGGTGCCCTCTGACATTCCTGGGTTTCTGCCTCTCCACTTGGTGGTCATGACTGACACAACACCCCTATTCTCTCTGCCCTAGCAGCTGTCAATAAACTCTTGCAACAAAGTCTTAAGAAAAACAGGCCCAAACAGAACTAAACCCAAACAGAACTAAGACAATGAAAATGCATCTGTTGAGAAGTGTGGGTAACTTTGATCTGTACTGAGGAGGCAGCCCTCCAGGAACCCAGTGCTTCTGCTGTTTGATATTCAAATCATGCCTGATCTTTTGCTGTTTTTCTTTTTCTTCAGTGGCTTGGATGGGACTACTTCAGTTCTGTTATCTAAGATCCTAACGCAATGGTCACAAACTTAACATCTTTGGGGGTTCTTATAGGAAATATGAATGATAGGGCATGGTTGGGCTAATTAGACTTCATTCTGTTCTTAAAGGCATCATTCCCACAAATAATAAAAAAAGCCATCAAATCAATAACCAGTGGTCTTCATCTCAACCAGTTGTTTAAAGCTTTCCTAGGAGCTAGCCTGATATAACTTTCTTCTAAGCGTCGTCAGCCTCTGTCAAACTGACTGCAAACCTTGTAAAGAAAAGGCAGTCACAGCCTAGCCTCTAATACAGAGTACATTGTCTTTGTACCTTCTTTACAAGGGCTAGCAGGTCTTGTTTCAATGTTTCTTCAAGGGATCAAGGATCAGGTATGAGGAACGGTGGTGACCAAGGTTGGTGTTACTTGTATTCTTTAAAGCTCACCACCTTGTGAAAATTAAGCAGTCTGGTTATTTCATCTTTGTGCCTTGAGGCAGAGTCCAAGGATGACCCCTGAGGGGGTCTGCCTGAAAGTCTCACAGAGCAAGACTAAGCACTCTTACACACCAAGCCTCTGGAATTTGAAACAGCATTCAGTTTGGTCTTAAGTAACTTTCCCTTGGAGGTTAAAGAGTGTGCTCAAAAGTTTTGGTGGCTTCATTTCTCATCTCTCATTTTTCTAGTTTGGACCTTATCATTTGTGCATCTATGTTCTAATCTATGCAGATTATTGATTGTTATTCGTGGAATGTTCCCAAGCTCCTCTTTCACTTAAAAGTGTTTCAGTCTTGCCATAGTCCAAAAGGCCTGACTGACAGGCCCTGGACAGGTTCCTGCCCAGATTATTTAATAATATACTTCAATCTTTACAATGAGTGAATGGTGTTCTCACCAAATTTGTGTCCATTTGGAACATCAGATCTTGTTTGGAAGTGATATTTTTTGTAGATGTAATTAGCTAAAGGTGAGATCATCATGGATTTGAGCACATCCTAGATCTGATGGCTGGTGTCCTTAGAGGAAAGAGGCTGATGACATTACAAAAGGGGCTATGGAAGATGCAGGCACAGATTAGCATGGTATTGCCACAGTCAGAGGAAGACTTGGGGGCCACAGGGGCCTGGAAAAACCATGGAGAGGGCATGAGCCTCCTAGCACCTTGATTTGGCAATTGTGGTTGAATTTCCCTAAGTGGACCTTCAGCAAGTTATAACACAAAAGAACAGTTGATGAGCACCCACTACATGTGAGGCACTGTGCCAAGAATATACATGCCTCCCTGTAGCCGGACTTTGACTACTTTGTGGGTTCTTCTTTCTTCCACCCTTCTCTTACCCTTTCAGACCCCTAACATTAAATAGGAGAGCAAAATAATAGAGGGGAAAGGGGGCAATGTTATTGTTAGACTACTTCCTGCTAATTAGGGACATTAAGTTCCTTGGGGTAAGTTCTATCTTTGCCATTAGGATATCTAATTTATTTTTCTTGTTTATTCTTTGCATGCAACTACTTAATAAACCACAGCCAACAGCAACCAAATAACAACCCACCACTTAACAACCCTGCCTCTCTGGGGCCTAGCTTTATATAACCTCTCAAAAGTCCCCAGAATTCCAAGTGTCACAAAATTGCAGAAACTCTCTGCTGCTGGCAAAATCATTCTCTTGATAGAGCACCAGACAAATCATAGTCAGCTGCTGTGGACAATCTGAAGTAGCCCCATAAGCCACACCTGGAATAACAATGAAAATATAATATTTCTGTGCTTTTCAAAAAATATCCAAAATTCTCACTACACTTCTCTACATAAACACATATATCTACACTTACACACCTACTTCCATAAACACATATGCATGTCATATGTATATATATATACACATATATATATGTGTGTGAATATCTGTGGGACCTTAATGAGACGTGTGGCCACACCCCAGGTTCTAGCCTGACTCTGCCTAGGCAGTCACCTGCCTGCAGCCACACTGTCCCCGCCTCCTGGTTACCTGACCGCCCAACTCACTATAAATAACACCCCTTAGCGCGTGCTCACTCTCTCTCTCCCTCTTGTTCTCTCCGGGCCCTCTTCTTTGTCTATCTCTCTGTCTTCTCCCCTTTCCACGTGGTCATGGCTTTTCTTATCTATTTTCTCTTCTTTCTTTATCTTTTTATCTCTTTTCTCTTTCTATTTTCTTAATAATAAAACATCAAAGCTATGGGCCGCCTCTTATTAAACTCGCCACACGGAGCTAGCTGGTATGCACCGTCTGAGACTCTGGGATTCAGTCACGAGGACAGTCTAAGCACAGGTAACCACACTAGAACGCCTTCTGTGTGGCATCTCTCTGCGCGCCATGCGTGGGACCGGCCGGCGGTGTGACCGCCCGATCCCCGTTAGGCTGAGGCATGCGTGCATCTTGCCTGTTTCCCCAAAATCCCCCGTGGAACCTCCGCCTGCGTCCTCTGCATCTGTACGCTACCTTGGCCCTAGAGCGAGGCCTGCGCGCCGCTGGCCCGGCCAAGCATGTGCTCCTGTATCCGTGCATGCCAGGCCCCGTGCCCTCTTTCTTTTTTTCCCCCACAAATATCTATTCATATATATATGCACATACATCATATACATATATAAACTATTATTTTAAATTGTGGTGAATGAAACTTACCATCTTCACCCTGTATTTATTGACTCAGTGTTATTAAGTACATTCGCTTTGTAGTGTAAGTATCATTATGACCACAGAATATTCCTCAGCTTGCAAACCTGAGCAACAGTAACTCCACATTCAACCCTCCTTCAATCCCTGTCAACCATATTTCTGTCCTTTGTCTATGTATTGACATTTACATGCAACTTATGTAAATGCAATTATGCACAATATTAGTGCTTCTGGTGATTGGTGCATTTCACTTAGCATAAGGCTGTACTATATTGTGTTGCAGGACATCTTTTCTTACAGATGGATAACATTTTATGAGTCTCTCTCTCTCTCTCTCTCTCTCTCTCTCTCTCTCTCTCTCTCTCTCTCTCTCTGTGTGTGTGTGTATGTGTGTGTATGTATGTGCATGAATGTATGATATCTTAATCCATGCATCTATCAGTGAATACCTGGGCTGTTTCCACCTTTTGTCTACTATAATAAGGCATAAATATCTCATCATTTGAGACCCATTTTCAATTTGGGGAATATACTTAGAATTGTTGAAGCTCTTTCTATTTCTCCAATGATATTCATGATATATATAATACAACACATATTTGTATATATTTAATATATGCATGCATATATATGATACTTTAAAATTCAAAACTAATCTTTAATAGGAATTCTATATTCATCTAACAAATGATGGACAGGATACCAAGGTAAACTGTATAAATTTTATAGCATCAGATATGTTGGATTGACAGGCAGCATGTGGTAGGCATGGTCTTTTTTTCTTCCATCTCCCATGAGTGTAGCAGCATTTTCCTGGGGCTCAGGATCAGTGTGATCAGCTGTACACCATCCGGTTCCCCACTGACTAGTCTGACTAACCTCACCTCATTGTCTCTGTCTTTCTCCAGAAAGTGTCGGGCCACGTGGCTGGGTAAGATATTGCGCAGCATGTTCTCATTGTGTTCCCTCAGTTCCTTCATCTCGTTGATCTCCTCTTTGGCCTGTACTCGCCACAGGAAATCCAGGCGGGCTGTGTACTCCAGCTGTAATTGACAGGAGCCAAAGAGAAGCAGCAGGTTCAGGTATGTATGTCTGGAAGGTGGCGGAAAAGGTTTCCCTGGGAGTTTTTTTCAGGTAAAATAAAGCTAGATTTTCTCATCTGAAGGCACAGGCCTGAAGCCAAGCTATCTGGGAATATTAAGAGCTTGCAGGCATGCGAACCTGTTCTTCCAGGTGCTATCTGCATGCAGATCATCTTCTCTTGTGTAGAATTATCTGACAATACCCTTGTCCTCTACAGACTATATATAGTATGAGTCCAGGAAGTTTTCCATTTGCCTGATATTATATTCTTTCTGTTATGAACTTAATGTCTACGCTACCCCTAGACATTCATATCTTGAAACCCTAATTAGCAATGGCTTGTCTTTGGCAAGTGGATCTTTGGAAGGAAGTTAAGGTTCAATGAGACCTTGAAGGTGGGGCACTTGCGACGCGATTCCTGACCTTACTAGAGGAGATAAGAGCAGCCTTGCTTTTCTATTCTTATGTGGACACATTGATTAAAGGCCATGTGAAGGGTGGCAAGATGGTTCTCTGCAAGCTAGAATGAAACTCTCATCAGCAACCAAACACTTTCAGATCTCATTATGAAATTTTCCACTCTCCAGAATTGTGAGTGAATAAATTTCGGCGTGTAAGCCACCAAGGTTAAGGCACATTGTGAATTAAGCTTGAACCTTGTGATGCCACAAGGAGATACATCTGTAACAGGGCAGAAGCGTATCAGTGCATTTGTTACCCCAATACATGAGTGTGTTAAAAATACATTCACTCAGGTGGCAGTCATTGTGGTCCTGCCCTATTTTATGCGATATATAAATACGAAGTTCTTTAATCCAGAGAGTAGATCTAATCAGAAGACTACACATTCAGTCATTATTTCACAGATGAGGAAATCAAACAAACATTGCTAAGTCACTTGATCATGATGGTTACACCCAACTTAGGAGTGAAGCCAGGATGATCTTAAGTCTCAAAGACAACTCAGGAGTCTGAGCTCTCTCCCTGACTGAGGTAATAAGGGATAAATGGATAGTGGAATACTGGAAGACCATGGGCTTCATGCTAGATAGCCAAAGTTTGGAGTTGTGGTCATAATCACATACTGTTGCATGGACTAACAACAGTGACTTAATCTCAGTTTCTTTATTTCCAAATAAGGTGAATAATAGCGCTGACCACAAGAGAGTGAAGGAAAAATTACTTAGGAGGCCTGAGTGTACACATTCGTTTCCTCTCATTCTGACTTTCCTTCTTACTGGAGAAGGGCAGCTCCCAAGGCATCTCCATCTTAGCTTTGAGGATATTGTTATTTCAAAGTCTTTGTCAATGAGCATGAACAACCCGCTGCACTGTTTGATACATGGTTGGGTGCTCCGAATTCAAAGACTCAAAATGTTTAACTAGTTTCTGTGTTTTGTTTTCAAGTCTCAGTGGAGGCACAAGGTCATCATCCATTTAGCTGCATTTGTATAGTAAAATCTGGAAATGATTCAAGTGTTCATTCAGTTGGCTGACCAAACTATGGCAATACACACAATGGAGCATAGTGTAGCTGGAGAAAGAAGTGAAGAATGAATGTTTCTTTATTCTCTAATGGCTTGGTTACCAAGGGAAGAAAAATATATGCTGTCCTATCATATGTCAATTATATGAGGACATAAGACCAGTTATGAAGGAGAACATGATACACACCTCCACCCCCACACTCACAACCTGCTTATGATAAACATATCATAGGGGGTCAAATTTGCGCTATGAATCTAGACTATTACATGTGAATCGCATGATGAAGCAGATGAGAAATTATGGTTTTGTCACTGAAAATAGAATTTGGGGAGGCAAAAAGGCATCAACAGACCCAAGAGTGGTGAGGGTACAAATGTCTATAGTCATTCCCGGCTTGGTGGCATATACCTGTAATCCCAGCACTTCATAGACAAGGCCAGGAGGATCAAGAGTTCAAATCCATCTGCTATACAGTGAGTGGGAGATCAGCTTGGGCTACATGAGAGGCTGTCCAAGCAAATCAAATCAAATCAAGTCAAATCTTATGGTTTTCAATCGAAAAATGGAAGTATCACTGAGAAGTCAGGTTATATGTTTCTAGCTCCCTACTCTTTTTAACTAATTAATTAATTTTACATCCCTACTTTTAAGGTCTAGAAAGAATGAAAATCTACTGCAAATAACTTGTAGGTTAGAGTTCCTATAAAGTACTCAAAATACCTGGCTCCATAAACGTAGTCCCTACACGTGCCAGAAATGGGTGAGTTTTAGGCCAAAAAGTTTGTAACCTTAAAACATTTTCACACCATAAATATGTCTATCAGAGAATAATGTCAGGACTTAAAACCAGCTTACATAGGATTGTAGTGGTCAGAGATATGACAAATTGAGATTCTGTAAGACTAAAAACATCATGGATGAAACACAGGAAACAAGCAAAAACTGCACAAAATCATAGTGACTTAAGGAACCAAACTCAGCCATCACCTTGGAATGCTGCTGTGAAATAAAACCCACACCATAGGGAGCAGATTTTAAGGGAAGAGGTTTCACACTAATTTGCTTCATGAGCTCCACTTGTAGGTGACATATAATTGATGAGGAGACAGTTCTCTTTTATAGTGTAGTCCAGCTGGTAAATTATGGGCTGCTGATAAAGTCAGCATGTCACACTATAAAGAAATGAATATAGGCTGTTATGATCAGCTGCTAATATCAAAACAGAGATAAAAAGATACGCTGTACCTCTTAAATGTAATTTCTAAAGAAGCCAATTAAATATTTTATAAAACTTTGAAACTGGATCTCACAAAGCTTCTATGCAGAACAATCAATAAAAACAAACCCCAAAGAGCTGAGGCATATGTTCAATACTCTTAGAGGAAGAGTAGACAGAAAAAACATTACAAAAGTCTGATGGCTCTCACAAAACACTTTAAGAAAAAAGCAGATGGTGGGAGATCACAAAGATTTAAAAATGTCTTCAAAGACACATCATGAAATGGCAAAACACAGACTTTGGATCTCAATTCAAATAAACTAACTTCAAAAAAATAACTATCAGATAATAAATGGAAACACTACCTAGTAGTTTGACAGAATTAGTCAACGTCTGTTTTCTTTTTAAAAGTATGTTAATAGCTTTGTGATTAAGTTAGAAGCTCCCTGTTTTAAGATACATACAGACATATCTGTAGATTCAATGATAGGATGTATGGAACTAGTTTCAAAATAACCAAAGGGAATTGACAGTGTCTGAGGAGACAGATAAAACAGGCTGGACGTGGGTTGGTAGGTCATAAGTTCATGATAACTGTTTTATTTACTTATGTGTATATTTGAGTTTTCTATACAATAAAACAAATCTCTGTGGTAGGCAGCAGTGTATAGAAAACACTGCTGCTCCTGATTGCTCCTCCAAATTTCTGAGCCATCTTGAAAGTTATTCAGCTCACAGGACTTCCTCCTAACAAGTAGGATAGCTGCTCTGATCTATATGGTTTAGGAGATATGAATTAACACATGGATTTATTATGTAGATCTATAGACATGATGCGTGCAAAAGCATCCTGACACATGTAAAATGTAGATTCATAATGTATTTCTATCATGTAAGGCATGTGTGGATGAGGTCAAATGAAACCTTTGAATTTTTTCTCTTTCAAACTCAAGAGCATCAGGTTTTGACTTGTCGAATGAACAGGATTTTTTTTTTATCACTATTTCCAAACACAAACCCCATCTCTTAAAAAATGCATACTAGCTGAAGTACAGAATAATTAGTTTAGCTTTTTGTTGAAGAGTTTTCATTAAACTGGATTTGAATCAGGAACATGAGGAGGAAATCTAGAAGGCTGGACCTAAGGCAAGATTTTAGTTATTAGACCAGATCAGCTTAGTTTCTAGCCTGATGGTAGTAGGTAGCTGTGTCTCAGAAACATACAGAAACTTGCTGGTTTAGTACAGCCTAGACTTCCAGAAAGCAGGTATCATGAAAGCTGGTGGTAGTCATACTAATCTTCATAGGTTAATAATCTCCCTTGGCTTACGGAAGACCTATTGCCTCTAGTACATGCTTGATTTCAGAAATGGGTGGAACACAGCCTCCTCTTTTATTTACTGATAACTGAGTGGTGGCTGGAGGTACCAAAAGGGAAGATCTCAGCTCAGGATCGTTGGTTAACAGAGACGTGGATGGAAAACAGTGTGTACATAAGGCATAGGCCTCGTATATTAAAGGTGAAGATTCTTTAGCATTTCCTCCAGAGGGTCAATTGAAGTAGATTGTGTGTCCTTGATTTTCATCAGACTTGGCTATACACACAGTTCTTGTCTTTGTGCCAGGCTGGTTACATGACAGCTAATATTGATGGTGCTGTTTGCTTTAGAACATCATGTTCATTCAACCTCATTCAGTAATGCAACAATTTAACAGATGAGGGGGAAGGTATCCTCATAAAAAAACAGTCAATCTGTGAAGGTCTCAAAGCCAGCTTTGAAGCCAGCACATAATTCTAGTCTGTGGCACCTAGTTCACATAAGATGTGTGTGGTGTTGGGAGTGAGGGAGGAGAGGAGGATTATCCAGCTCTTCTCTATCATAAATGAAAGTTCTGGCAAGCTGAATGTATAAAGACCATTTAGTGTCTTAGTGACATTGCTGAGACTTATGCAACAACATTGGGTTCCAGATAGACTCAGAAGTAGGTTAGTAGAAACATTACCTCATTAATCTCTGTCTCTATACACAATTGTAGTGGCTATAAAAGGAGTTGCCCAGGCAAAGCTCTAACTCCCAGGGCTGCCATTGAATCAGGCATAAGATAGGATGCATTACTTGTTCTTCCTTTCCAACATTCTGAACATTCACCTGTCTCAGTCAGAGGAGGAAGAAGCATTTGGCATATCATTTCCACATTTGTGCAAAATGAAATTTCCCAACTATTTGGTTGCATAACTGTCTCTGCTATTCTGGAGATGTATAATTACGTGCTCAGCCCCACCCCCACCCCCAGGGCACTGGTGTGCACCAAGCATCGATGAGTATTTTTCAGTCTTTATTGAAAGCTCTGAGTCACAAAGGGAAACAGGGAGTAAGCCCAGGAGTGGGCAAGCTGTCACCAGGATGAACAGGACCCCATGGATGCTATAGATAGACATCAAATGATGCAATCCTGAAGAAAGCTGTCTCTATAATGGGAGGCAGGGCATGCTGCAGAGACAGACTGGAACCAGAAACTACGGAACATTTGTGTTCCCATTTCATTCTGGCTTTCTTTCTTGGCTTTGTGATCTCAGAGGACTTACGACTCTGCTCCTGTCTTAGAACCAGACGGACAGCAATGACTTCTCTGTCTGTGCCAAAGGTTTATTTTCAAGCAGCTAATAAAACTAAGCATATATGTGTAAACCACTTAGTTAAACACATTGTGCTTATACCCCAAATAAAGTTATTACAGCTCTATGAAACAGAACCTGTTATCGATTTTTAAACTAATTAGTGAAGGTCATATATCTTTACTGGTGGAGTCAAGGTTTGAATATCAGCTTATACCTCCTATACCTGTACCTGTCTCTGTACCTATACTTATGCAGCAGCTATGGTTATGAGACAGTTATGTGATTTTAAAGATCATTAAAAATTGGAAATAAGATGAAAAAATATCAAATGTCACAAACTACCAGGTCAAAAGGAAACACTTTCATACTCTTGTATTATCTGCTATCTTAACACCATTGGGCTTTCTGCTCTCCCAGGACAAAGGCGAATAGGGTATATTGACTCAGTATGTTAGAAGGCTTCTATTGAGAGAGGGGGCCCAGACAGGGAATACAGTGAGTGACTCATGGGGACTCTCGCTTTGAATGTTTTCTCTCATCTACGTGTGGGGGATTTCTTACAACTCAGTTTAAGAGCTCAAGATAGAGTGCACATAGAGACTTCCTGTAGGATAGACTCTGTTGTTTCTGTCTTGACAGTCCTCAAAAAGGAATCGGTAATGCTTTGTTATAATTTGTGTTCCAGACTAAGAAATTCTTCTCTATCAGTGGAAGCTGTGTAAACCTAGAGGTCAGGACACCTGTGCTCAGAGGCAGCCAGAGGGACCTAAGCATAGGAATTCTGGAAATGGCTGGACCTTAACATTTACCTTGCTGCTTTGTCATATGTTCAGCAGAGACATAAAAAACAAACTCCCAGTCCCGGTTGTTGACTAGGATTAAGGAAGGAGAGTGAAATATCCAGCAGGAGCTAAGCAACTAACTCCCCATTTCCTTTGCTTACCACGAGTTTACGCTACTCATTCCTTTCTTGACTAAGTTTACGCCCTCCGCACCCTCAACTTGTTACAAATAACTTCATGCATGTATCTCTGAATTCTCGGGGCTGTTTAATTGCTTTATCCCTGTTTTCCTAAGGTTTTGACCCCCTGTTTCCACGGTGATTTCCAGAGCCATGTCTCTATTTCTGCTTTGACTGACACTTCTTGATTTGCTTTCTTTTTATTCTTACTTGTTTGGAGTGAAAGCTGAACCAGGATTTAGATCATAGCAGCACGGTTGGCAGCACCTGGTTTCTGTAGGGGAGTGAAAAATCTCTTCAGGCAATTATGTTCATGGGTTGCAGTGTGCCTAGAGATGTCCTATATGCTTTTTTATTTTTTATTGTGTCTTTTATTTTTGAGATTATAATATGTCATTTCCTTTTCTTTCCTTCCTTCCTCATAGTAGAGCTGTTAAAGTGGACAGGGAAGTCCATAAGGTCTCAGCTCTAAAACTACAGACAGCTAAAGAATGCTGCAAGTCAGAGAAATAGCCTTCCCTGAGAATAGCACACTAGGCATGGTCTGTTGCATGAAGCCTACCATAGTACTCCTAGGAGGAATAATCAGGGTAAGTGTCCTGTACAGGTAACACCTTTGTCTGATTCACAACTCGGGGTAAGCATCTTCTACATATAACACTTTCGCATAGTTTATGGTCTACCCTCTTCTAAGACATGCAGGAATGGAGTTGTATATTCCAGATCTTAATAAATAATAGGGGCTTAGAATGAGAAGAATGAACATGGAAGCCAGGGTGTTGATGCAGAACCAATCATTAATGTAGTTCTTCCTGTGCTGTTGTGATTTGAATGTGATTGTGCATCACAGGCTCATGTATTTGAACATGAGTCCCAGTGGGTGACGGTGTCTGGGAGGTTGATGGAGTCTTGCAGGATGAAGGAGGCCAATGGGGCCTTCTTGAATTTTGGGATCCTGATACCACTTTGTGTTCGCTATCTGCTTCCAGATTGGAGCAATATGACCAGTTGTCACACCTTACTTGTGATGCATCGAGTTCTTTTTTTTTTTTTTAAATTTACGTTCCCAATGATTTTCCCTTTCCTTGTTCCTCCCTCCCCAAAAGTCCCATAAGCCCTCTTCCCTCCCCCTGTTCATTCAACCCCCTCTCACATTGAGTTCCTTTTTAAACTGTGAGCCAAGGTAAATCTTTCCTTCTTGAATTTGCTTCTCGTTAGATACCTGGTTATAATTTTGCTAAAAGTGACTAATATGTATTTGCTTGTTCACACTCAAGACAGAATAAAAGGCAGTAGAAAAAAAAGCACATCAATTTCCCCTCCAAACAACCTATCTATACATCAATATTTTATTCTAGATTTGGGAAGACCGAGCCTTAGGGAGATAAGTTTGAGTAGAGCTGAACTTGAACTATGACTCAGCTGATCCTCAAACTCAAATGCATTCCTGCAGCGACACAGGCCTTCTCTAGTAAAATTCATATCTAGGACATGGAATTGGGAAAGATACCCGCTTGTCTCAGCTAGAAATTGAAAGCTTCTTTATTAGGATAATGATGTTTTTGAAATAGAGGGACTCAGGGGCCATTGGAAACCCACTGTTTTTCAGGTCATCCCCTCCAGCTTGGCTTTTTTTTTTTTGAATCAGTTTATTAAGACTCATAAGGTTCATCTGCTTCAAGGAGTAGTGGAGTCTAGCAAGGCAGTTTTATGGTAACAGGAAATGCCAGGTAATTATGCATAGCTGAAGAAAAACACGGCATTACCTGCTGTCCATGGTAGAACACAGCAAGAAGGAACATGGCCATCAGGAGCAGTGATGCTTCCTTGGTCCCCAGGAAATCTCTGTGGGAAAAACAAGAGAAGAACGGCTTGGTGACCAACAACCATGGATGGGATTTCAAGGGTAAGGATGAAGAAACAGGTTCGAAATGGAGAGTGATGTGAAGAAACAAATATTTTCCAAACACCTGGCTGTAATATAGGCTGTAATATAAGGGTTTCTGTATTATTCATAAAACAAGATACCATTGAACCTATGAGACCACATATGGTATAGCCTGTAAAAGAAATCTAGGGTTTAGTATCTAGACAATATGATTACATCAATATTAACAATAAGGTCTCTACTTGCATAGTGATTTTTCTACATTTCAAAGAGTTCTTCTCATCAGAATATCCTGTGGAGGTGAGTATTCCTTCATTCATTCTTTTAATATTTACACAATGGAATACTACTCTGCAATTAAAAACAATGAATTCACGAAATTCCTAGGCAAATGGTCAGAACTTGAAAATATCATCCTTAGTGAGGTAACCCAATCACAAAAGAACACACATGGTATGCAGTCATTGATAAGGGGATATTAACCCAGAATCTCAGAATACCCTAGACACAATTTGCATATCAATAGATTTCTAAGAAGATGGAAGGTGAGACCCCTGGTCCTGGAAAGACTGGATGTAGGGGAATGCCAGGACAGAGAAGCGAGAGGGGGTTGAATGGGGAAAAGAGGGAGGGAAGGGGGCTTATGGGACTTTCGGGGAGGGAGGAAATGGGAAAGGGGAAATGATTTGGAATGTAAATAAAAAAAACTTAGAAAATAAAATTAAAAAAAAAGTTATTGACCTACTTAAGAAGCCAATGTTCAGTGCTTGCCATGTAATCATTTTATTCTAAGTGCCTTCACGCTCAGATTATGATATTTGTATATGAGCTGGATTCTTTTAATTACTGTATCAATGATTTTAATCTTCATGTCAGTTTTATGAGTGGGGTCTCCTGGTCCCCATTTTCAAAATTCTTTAATGAAGGTTCTGCTCTTTTTATGCCAAGATGCTAACCGCAGATTTTATTGTTTCTTAGCTATAGTCCCAAAGAAGCACATCATGATTGAGCATCTACTATATCCCAACATCTGCTGGGATATGGAAATGAAGAAGACACATTGTCCTTAATCTTGAAATAATTCACTAGAGGCAAAAATCAAATATATAGACAATTTTGTAATTAGGGTGGATATATCCTTATTGCTCTGACATTGTTTGAAAAGAGAGTAACTAACTGAGTCAGGCTGTTCAGAAAATACTTAAGAATTCCAGGCTGCAGATCGAAGAACATATTACTTAGCTTGGTTTAGCTTAGCATGTACATATCTCTAGCATCAGGTTAATAAGCTAATATCAAATGTCATGTTTGAGGACATATGAAGACTCAGTAAAAGAGACTGCTTGAATTTGTCAGAACTATCCAACAAGAGTGCTAAGGGGAAGAGGGTTGGGCTATATCCCTTATATTGAGGTAGACATCCTTCCTTCCTTCCTTCCTTCCTTCCTTCCTTCCTTCCTTCCTTCCTTCCTTCCTTCCTCCTTTCTTCTTCGTTCCACCCAGCCATTCTACACTACTGTGCTTATTTTGAGGTGAGGTGATAAGCATATTTTTGTAATTCTCTTTCTTTACTCTTGCTTACTTCTCTGGTCTTTGACGTTTATGGGTTGCTGAGAAAAAATATTAAAGACATGAATTTTGATGGTGATCCAGATTCCTAGTGAAGCTCTGTTTTTGAACAGTTCTTTGACCTCAAAAAAAGCCATTTGATTTCTCTGAGCTGTAGCTCATTCATATGTGAATGACTCCACAGTGTTTTACCTCCTTCACTGTGAGGAGGAAATGAACAATGGTGGTGAGGTACCTGGAATGGTTCCTCTCTCATACCTTTCTGTCACTACTCGGTGAAGCCTTTGACACAAATCTTGTCTATTGGTGCATTGCTTTAAAGAATAATTTGCTCACATTACTTCATTTGCATAAGAGATATCCTATGTTTAGAACCTCCCCTGGATTCTGTCAATCTGTTCCAGACTCCTGCACTGCCTGGCGCTTCAGATATCCTCTTCTTTGTGATGCACAAAACTTATTTTAAGCCAAGAAAATTATCATTTGAAACACATTTTCAAGAGACAACATGGAGACTTCTTGAATCATTTTTGAAAACAGTGATGGACTAAAAATAGAGGCTCAGCTAGACTAGACTCAGAAGAAAAAAATGAAAGAAAATTATGAACAATTTTTGAGTGTTTAGCTATATGTCACATGAAAAAAATCTTTTGTAGAGACCAAAGTATATGAATAACAATCATGTTGAGAAAAAGCCCAAAAGAATTATCTTTTGAATTCAGAACTTGTACCTCCCATGATTTCTAGAAAAACATACAAAGAGTCAAATGGCTGAAATATATTTCATATTATTGAGCTTCGTCTAGTACTGGGTTTCACAGACTTAATATGAAGGAAATTTTGAGATACTGATTTACATTAATAAAATAGCTGAAGTAATACTACCATCTCCATGAGAAAGGGACATTGTTAATTGGAAACACATGTAGAATAATGAAATCCACAGGGCCACTATAATCTTTAGAGATAATTTCATCTGATGCATTATAAAAATTAATATTTAATGTGAGTATTACTCACTAATGAAACATTTATGTTAGTTGTAGTAGATCTGCAAACTAAAAAAGAGTGCTAACCATTCAGAGAAAACTACGATTATTTTGGAATTCATTTTAAATGTCATTTATATAACCTCTTTGCAAAAAATGTGTCTATAAATTTAAGGCTATAATTATCATATTGTTTTCTAAGATACGTTTGACCTCAATATAGAGAATTATAATAGGTTTATATAATTAGATATATTACAATTAATTTTGCAAATCTATTTCATTTTGTATTATGCATAGTATGTATAATATAATACACTTTGCAAAGCTTTTATTTTGTATGAGACTAAAGCCCAGAGGGTAGAGGTCAATGGGCCAAGGTCACATATTCACTCGTCTCATTGTCAGTATCAGAACCCAGATTTTAGGTGCAAAGCTCTGAGTTTTCAATATGACTCTTCCCCTCCAAATTTTTATTTATTAGTTTCTGTTTTCCTCCACAAAACTACTGATAAGCCATTCCATTTAAACTTACTTTTATTCTGGTGCTGTATCACTGTTGTCATGAGGCTCCACTGGTGAAAGCTTGTATTAGATCTGAAGCAGACACTTTACCTATACATCCCGTTCTCTCATGTCAATTCGGATGATGTTAACATACCACAGAGATTCCTGCACAGCCATGCTCATAGATGCCTGACTCACAATAGCTAGAAAGTGGAATCAACCTAGATGTCCATCAACTGTTAGGTGGATAATAAAAATGTAGTACATACTCACAATGGAATTTTGTTCAGTACTAAATAAAAATTAAATCTGCAGGAAAGTGGATGGAACTAGAACATATTCTCAGGGATGCAACCCAGAGTCAGGAAGACAAACACTTCATGACAGTGTTCATATGAGAAGCTTAGCCTGGATGTTTTCAGTTTGTTTAATTTGGAGTGCCCACTGAGGTCAGGAACCTAGCAAGGGGCAGTGTTGTTGAAGGGCATTCCTGGAGAGGGTAGTAGCACTTCTGGGGTAGAAAGGTGCAGGGGAGAATACGGGTAGGAGAAAGATTTAAGAGAGGATAAATGGCAGAGATGTGGGGTTTCTGTAGGTTAAACAAAAGCAAGAATGTCTTTAGAAAGCCATATGGATTCCCACTATTGTATAAACTAATTAAAATATATAATTAAAAAAACAACTTGAAGGAAGATACTCTGTCTGGGTAGATAATGTGACTTCCAGAAGTCATAGGTTATAAAATAAAAGTTGCAGTGCCAAATGTGGGATACCTCCATATGAGTTGTTGGTCAAGGGAGGGGGCTCCCCCAAAGCAATATAGGCTGTTGCTATTATTTAATTTCTCACCAGATGACAAGACTCTATTGATGAAGACACTGGTTACAGGATATAGAGTCATTAAGCTGGAACTGAGCTGAAAGCTTCTCTAATGTCAGGTAGCTTTCACAGTGTCAGAAGATGTTATGCAGACAGCTGGGGGAGAAAAGACTTCAACTCTTTACACAGCTGTGGGTCACATGAACTATAGTAACAATGGTACAAGATGTGCCCAGTGGGTGTCATAGTGTCATTATGGTTATGGGGACAACCAAATACTTCTTATTAGATTTTAAGTCTGTTCCAGAAGAGGAATGCATGCCTGGTACTTTAAATCTGATCAATAGTCAAAGACTTGGGAGTCTTAGGGGGATTCTTCTACTGTTGTTTTGTTAAATGGACACAGTAACTAGCTGCCTTCGAAACGTTTATGCTTGTGCCCATAGATTATTGCTGTTCTCAGCCTTAGTCAGAGAAGCTTGTGTTCTGAGTGGGCCAGGGTTAATGTAGAGACTCCTAACTGGCAAAAGTACAGAGAATAAGTGATCACCCATGCTCATCTCTGAAGGAAACCTCTATATCACTTCGACTAAGACTCAGAGAACATTACAGATGAGGAAGTAGAAAGAACAAAAGGAAGTGGAAAGGAGAAGACGATGGGAAGGGGTCCTGTGAAAAGATGTCTTCTCTCCGTGAAATAGAAGCTACACCCATGAATTCATAGCAGCAGTAGTTCTCTGCTTAAGGCTTTCCCAAAACTGGGGCCATCAACATTCCAACTTGGAAGCTCATGGCTCATGAAGCTCTGCTTCTCCAGGAAGAGCTATAGAATTTAATGGTTGTTGGGTAGGAAGAATCCTATTCCTCACTGGTATAGCCACTGTCAAGTTATTCTTGTTCAAGTAACCTTTCACCCATGCTCATTTGGGCAACCTCATGGAATTTAATGAGCAACAAGTAAACAAAAAGAGACAAGCAAAGAACAACAGCAGTGATTTGGGCGCACACACAATATGGAAAGCAGAAATAATAATAATTAAGTCATAAAATCATTATACATTAGAAACCTAGAACATTCTCCCCTAAGTACTCTTGGGATTTCTTATGCACATGGATATAAACATTCACACACTGAGAAATTCTATCAAAGAATTAAAAACAGGAAAGCAATAATAATTCCTGTTCAAATTACTCATTGTGATTTCTATTCCAGAAACAATGCTGAAACTGTCAAGTAAAGCTGTGATACCCTCCTGGTACACATCCCTCCTGTACATACCTACTTAAAATCACTTTCTTTTAAGCTCCTAAATGGCCTAAATTTATCTTATTCATGGGTAATCCTCCGTGGCTATCCATAGCTCTCAGCAGGAAGTATAGTATGTATTAAAACAAGTAGACAGATAGGAGGGAGGGTTAAGGTTATGTGGTGTTAGGTGACAGCTATTTGGCTTTTATTATTTATATGGAATAGCCCTTTGCTATTGGCTTCTCATCTTTACCATGACTGTTCAAATACATGAACTGGCTCCACATTTTCTATTCTTTTTTTTCTCTTTCCCTCCGTCCCTCCCTCCCTCCGTCCCTCCGTCCCTCCCTCCCTCTCTTTCTCCTTTCCTCCCTCCCTCCCTCCCTCCGTCCCTCCGTCCCTCCCTCCCTCTCTTTCTCCTTTCCTCCCTCCCTCCCTCCCTCCTTCCCTTCCTCCCTTCTCTCTCTTTCTCTCCCTCCCCCCCCTCTGCTGTTGTTAGTCTGAATGCAAAATAAAAGTGAAGGGAGCTCTTTACTAAACTTCCTAGGATTTTTAAGGTGCTGACAGCTGAGCATGAAAGCACTGGGCATTCTGGTTGCAAACAGACATTAAATCGAGTACAATTTAGGTAAGAATGGATCTGCTCCAGTGACACATGACACCTAGGTTTTGCCAGCTCCCCTTTCCCTGTTTTTTCCAAATAGTTTTTCATGTGTTTTTTTTTACTTCATCTATTCTAATTTATTTTCAATTGTGAGCACTATAAATCTTGTGTCTAAAATGTGTTCAGTGATTCTTACTATTGATGTAGTCTTACAAGGATGGTTTTGTTAGCCATGGCTTCTTTGTAGCCTGGAAAGCTTCAACAAACTCCTAACTCACAGTTAGCATCCAAATGCCAAAATTGAGAATTGGCAGTTAGGAAACAGCATGTGCTCATGAGTACATGGGACAGATGCATGTAGAAATGAAAGCACAGATGAGACTTGCTGTGTTTGCAAGCATCTATTTTGCAACAATAGGTGTATGGTAAATTTTAGGAAATTTTAGATCCCTTAAATGCCTTTATGTGTTCATTTTACAAGGAGTATAGTAAATGCCTTTGATGTTCTTCTGGAAATAGAGGATAGGACAGACACCATCATTGTTATTTCCAGGACTGAAAATGGACATTGGAGGGAGACCCTTTCCCAGTAGCATCATCACTAAGTGGAGTGGGTAATTATTGCTAGAACTGGAAAAGATCAATGGAGAGAACTGATTTTCTGAATTATAAATTTGGCTGCTGTTGAGTAGAAGCAAGAGAGAGACTTAATTCTATACCTTCTGATCTCTATTATAATGCCTAGGCCGATTCAAGTATTTTACCTCTATTTGAAGATGTCAACAATACTTCATAAGTGATTTACAAATAGATTTTTTGATTAGCAGTTAGAATGTATATATAAATAAAAACTATGCGAGGAAAAGGATAGTAAATGATCTAAAACAAGGTCTCAAATTCGGTCAAGTGGAGTGGCATCATCTGTAAAGTACTGCAAGTAAGTACAAAGCTGTGCTTACAAGATGAGGTGCACACAATTTAAGGACAATAGTGACACAAAATTGCAGGCATTGTAGGTGAGTATAGACCTAGTGTGAATCAATATCATTATGTGATTCCAAGTGAGCTAATACTTCTTTTAGGTACTTCATTTCCATTGCATATTTCGTTCTGCACATACTTAATTGGAAGCCTATTGCCAAACACTATTAAGTGATGAGAATGTGAATCCTAGTGACACTCCTTGTCCTCTAAAGCTCTTGTTGTAATGGAAGAGGAAGACATGGAAATTATTGACTGCCACATGAAGAAGTTAATGTGGTGATTGGGTAGAAAGTGAGGAATAATGACTTAGGCTGTCACCAAGGAGATTATCCTTGAGTTATGTCTTAAGAACTGTGGGTTGGACTTCCAAAACTGGATACATCAACACAGGAGGATGTACATGTAGAAGGCCCTTTGGGGAACAGTGTATAAATTCCCAATGCCACAATCTATCCTCTGATACAACTTGTAGATTTTCAGGAGGTAAAACTGAAGAATTTAGTGCAGATCTGAGGAAGGAGAGTTCAGGTACTCCCAGCAAATGAATGAACGTTAAGCTTCTCAAAGGTAGCAGGGAATCATTGAAGGATTTGAAGAAACCCATTGACAAGATGGGTTTGGGATGGGTTTATTATGAATAGTGGCTGGGAGACCAGCTAGGGAACCTGAAATGAAAATGAAGAGCTTCCCCGAATCCTTCCATTTGTGGAAGGGAGAGGCCAAGTTTAATTACAACTTTAGTAACACTGAGCCATTGCTTACTAGGGATGATCCTTTAAAAAATATTCCTATAGAAAAGGAACCAGTGTTATTCTCACTTCACTGATGAGGACAACAAGGGTTGAAGAAGTTGGAATCATTTTAGATTAACTTGGTCAAGTTCACTAATGTGGTGGATAAAAAAGCTGAGATGGGAATCTGGGTGTTTTAACTCCTAAACTGACACTCTTAAGCAATTCACTATAGTGCTTTCTGGGAGAGAAGGCTGAGGAAGGTTAGTGTTGAGTGACTGGTATGACAACAAAGAGGAAGCCACTCCTATTTTGGGCTCAGCATTATCTACTGAGAGAGAAGGTTGTCATGAGTAGATGAGAGAAAATAGTTTCAGGTTCTAGGACCATCCCAATGGAGAAGTGGTCAGGATGTCCCACCCAAGGTTCTTTGTGATTGCCACATTTTATAATCACTTTGCCATCCTCGGGAGAAATCAGGAGCAAGCTGAAGAAATGTCTCAAATGAGCATGAACTAAGCATGTTCTGACTAAAGCAGTATGTAAGTCTTATTGGCCTTTAGTGGAAAGTGGGATGCAATATCTTCTGATCTATGCTTTTCATTTCTTTCTAACTTAATTCTATTGGTAGCAGATAATGAGGAAACACAAGACCAATTAATGGCTGACCTTTAGAGAAGATGTAGCTGAGAGAAGGATTTGAGTATCAGCTATGAGTTTGGGATTATATTTGCTTTTACAGTTCTTACTTAGAAGTTACTAACTTTTCCTCAACACACTTTTAATAATAATGATAATAATAAAACCATAAACCTCTCCCCTCAGAAGGAGGTGAGACTAAGAATGACCATTCAACATGATAAGCACATTTGAGAGTCACGGTAGCTCTGGGGCAATGCTATGGAACAAACTGTGTCTCCCATTCATTGGTTAAAGCCACAACCTTTAGTATAACTGTATGTGGAGATAGGGTCTAAAAGGCAATTGCTAAGGACAAATGAAGTTATTGACTGGATAGAATCAATGTCCTATCAATAAAAGGAAGAGGTCCCAGCCTTTTTCTCATCACATTTATTGGAGGGTCTAGCAAGAAGCTTGTCAGGTGCAAGTGAGGAAAGCACTCCTGACCCAGAAGCCACTCAGCCCTGTCCGTGACATGTCGTGATGACGGTCCCTGCTGACCAATGCAAACAGAGGTCTTATATTGTACTTTACCTGTGAACAGATTGAGGTTTATAGATGGGAAGTGACTTTCTAATCAAGTAGTCTGGGTTAAAGCTTTAAGCCATTGCTGGTTCCATCAATGCTGAGGATCAAGTAGGCAAAACACACAGAACACAGGGTATACACGCATAGCACACTACGGTCTGGAAATGCGGAATAATTGTTACATCTTGTGAACAAACATATAATGAACATGAGTGAACAACCCAGGTATATTTTAAAATATTAATGGATAAAAAAGATACACAGGTATAAAGGATTGCTATTTGGCCTTTAAAAAGAAGAAACTTGTCATTTGTTGTAATATAGATGAATCTGTTGCATGAATTAAGGCAGGAATAGAGAACTGGAAGTTCTAGGATGCATGATCTGAAATTGTTGAACTTTACAGAAGTAGATGGCAGAGTGGCATTCACCAGAGCTGGGAATGGGTATTGCAAATCTTTAGTCAAATGATATAAACATTCTGATAGGTCAGAGGGATAAAATCAAGGTCTTTTGTACACCATGGAACAGTGTACAAAAGAGACAGTGTATTATATATTCTGTATATAGTGTAGTGTATTGGAAAAGTGTTAAGTTGATTTTTAAGTGCCCTCAGTACAAAAATAAGTGTTAGGCCATGCATGTTAATTAGCTCTATTTGACTATTCTATAAAACATTCATCTATAAAAATTATGTTGTCCAACATGAGCAGGTATAATTTGCTTGTCAATTAAAGATGATGCCAAACTCTTGGAAATTCAGCAGAAAAAATGTGGCTAGTTTCATAGAAATTTGCCAAGGGTATGTGTGACCTGGCTATTTAAGTCAAATGGCTGACAGATAAGGAAACTATGCATAGACGTACTTATAACTAGAAAACTGCAAATTTAAAAAGTGATATAAAGCACAATTCCAGGCTAAGGAGATCACTCAGTGGGTAAAGTGCCTTAGCCATAGGCATGAGGACCAGAATTTGAATCCCCAGGACCTATGGTTAAAAAAAAAAAAAGGTTGTGCAGGAGTGGCTAGTTGTAATCTCAGCACTAGGAAGTAAGAGATGGGAATCAGAGATAGGCATTCCCAGGGTCAAACTGTCTAACCTGACAGAGTTCAACAGAAGACTCAGATTGAGGATAATATCTGATGCCAACCTGGGCTTTGGTATGTGTGCATTTGTGCATGTCTATGTATGTACCTGAACTATATACACACAAATATGTTTATACACACACATGCATGCTACACACACTAAAAATGAATGTTGACAAATCCTGCAAGATTTCAAAGGTCTAACAGCAGCAAAGTCAAGAGAGCAATGGGGCAATTACCTGTAAGAGGAAAATTGTTTGAATCATGTTGGAGAGCAACTTGGCAATATGATATTATTTTCACATAGTGAATTCAGTTAACCTACAATCCAGCAAGGGTTCTTTTTTCATAAAGCTCTAGGAGACACATGCAAACAAAACTAGGAAGAGCATGAATTTCTATTAATAGGGAAAAGGATAAATTATATTTTGATATATTGACATTATAGAGTATGTACAGATTTCAGGCAAAATGTTTAAATCTACAGATGTCAATTAAGGTGGATCTTAAAATGACAATGCTGTATGACAACACCAACCCAAGTATAAAAACAGCATTGGATTTCATAGATGCAGACGCTAAACAACTGGAATGAATACATTCAGTGGTTTGGACTGAAGAGATTGCTCAGTGGTTAAAGCATTTGGCATACACACGTGATGACTGGAGTTCAGAGCCTCAGACCTCATATAATTACTGAGGTGCACAGCAGCCTGGCTATAATTCCAGTCTCAGAAGGAAGAGAAAGTGGTCCCCCATAAGCAAGCCTGAGAATGAAACCAGCCACACCAGTGGATTTTATTGAGGGACCCTGCTTTAGGCAATAAGGTAAAAGAACTATTAAAGACTATTCCTGACACCAACCTCAGGCCTTCACATACATTTGTGACACACAGGTGCACTCATACACATGTGAACACACGAGCATGAAAATGGAAAGAAAATAACGAAACAAAAATCCCTTCATTCAGCAAAGGAATTGATTGTTTGTTGGGGGCTGACAGGCCAACTGCCAGCTACACAGATAGGCCGCCCCTCCCCTCGAGTGAAACTCCTGACCTTCCTGACAGAACATCAAGACCAAGATAAAAATCTGTGACCTTCCCGGGAAAAACCGCAGAATGTCCCAGGCACCCGGCCCAGGGCTTGGCCCATAGCTCACTTCCCCCTAGCTCCCCCTCCCAACTTCCTCATTCAGGGCTTGGCCCATAGCTCACTTCCCCCTAGCTCCCCCTCCCAGCTTCCTCATTCCTACTGCTTAAAACTTGCTTCCTGTGTGACAATAAACGAGACCTTGACAACAGAACCTTGCTTGGTCTCCTTCTTTTCTTCCCCCCTTGACCCTCAGGTAGCGCCTCTTCGGGACCCTGAATAACTAGACCTGCCAGACAGGTCAAGTGGCGCCCGAACAGGGACCCGAAGCACGGCCAACTACTGGACGACGGAGGACCCCCGGGAAAAGGAATCAAGGACCTTTCACACCGCATCACTTGTGTGTCACTGGGAAGGGAGATAAGGCACCAAATAATTGTTGTCCGATTGTCATGGGGAAACAATTGTCTAAGGAAGCTTGCTTCATAGGAGAGATCAAGCATTCACTCAGGGAGAGAGGAAGAAAAAAGATTTAATTAAGTTCTTTTGTTTAGTTGATGAAAAATGTCCTGGGCTGGTTTTACGCAGCCCTGATATACACCCACTTACGTGGAATAAGGTTGGTAATGATATTAATAAGCTTTTAAAAGCTGGTGACCCAGTGTCCGCTGCATTTTTTAGTTATTGGGGCATTATAAGAGACATAATACAAGATGCTGAGAAAGGGGGTGAGAATGCCCATCTCTTAACTATAGCAGAGGACTTCTTGCAGGCTTCACGGCCGCCTTCACATAAAAATGAAAGTAAAGACAGAGAGCCGCACTCTCCATGCCCCTCCATTGTCATCGATATGCTAGGGGATGGGGGAAATCCCTCATCCAAGACCTCACTCTCTCTAGAGGATCCTAATATCTCTAAAAATCCAAAAACCATTTATCCCTGTCTAAAGGAGATTTCTAAAAATAAAGATAAAAACAAAGGGCACCACTCACGCCGTTTTTCTGATTCGAGGCTAGATCCAGCCTCTGAGGCTGAGTTAGAGGAGGAAGCTGCCAGATATGAGGAAGAAAGATACGGCCCTGGGCCCCAAGAACCTCGAGTCTTCCTCACACAAAGATCTGGACCCATTTTCCCCACGCCCTACTTGCCCCCATTACCGTCAGCTCCCCCTGCGCCCCTGCCGATCGCAGTGGTAGAGGGACTAACTCAAACTAAGGCTGCACTTCAGGCACAAATTACCGGCCTTAGACAAGTTTTACAATTACAGCAGGAATTAGGAGATCTTACTTTAGATATTCAAAATTTACAAGAGACCATGAGAAAGGGACAAGATGCCCCAAAAAAGACCATCTAACGCCATAAAAAGATCCCAGCCAAAGCTAACTTTCCCAGTTATGACTAGGACATGCTCCAGGCAAGCCAGGGAGGAGTCCAAGTTAGACAGCCCAAGGGCGAACTAGACTGGCCGAGATGAGCCTGAGCCAGATAGTACCTATCATAACCAAGGGGAGGAGATCGAAGAGGAAACTGATTATGATGAGGTAGCTGTAGACTCTGAGGAGGAGGACTCCGATCAAGGTGAATACGAGACCTTACGTTCCGTGTACAAGAAACTCAAACTTAAACATATCAAAGAATTACACTCAGCTGTTAAAAATTATGGTTTAACTGCACCCTTTACCTTGTCCGTTTTAGAAGGACTCGCGGGGTCCGGATATCTGACTCCTAGTGAATGGACTAAGGTGGTGCAGTCTGTCCTCACCAGAGGACAATACTTAACTTGGAAATCTGAATTCATAGATAGGGCCGAGAGTCTGGCCACTAGGAACAGAAAAAACCCTCTAGGCAGGACCGCCTCTTGGACGGCGGACAAGTTGTGTGGGAGGGGCCCATTTGCCTCCGAGGAAAACCAATTAGGATTGTCCCCTGGCGTACTCGCTCAAACAGCGCAGGCCACCTTATCTGCCTGGAGAGCGGTTCCTGCTACAGGGGCCCTCACCACCCCCTTAACTAAAATAATCTAGGGGGCCCAGGAACCCTACGCTCAATTTGTGGGGAGGTTACAAGAAACAGCAGAAAGAATCCTAGGTCAAAGTGAAAGTGAGGGGCTCCTCGTTAAGCAGCTTGCTCTTGAAAATGCTAACTCGGCATGCAGAGTCGCGTTACAAGGCAAGACCAAAGATCTTGACATTACAGGAATGATTAAACTTTGCAATGATGTTGACTCCTTCTCACATCAAATGTCCATGTCTATCAGTTTAGCTATATCGGGGCTGTGTTCCAAAAAACTGGCGATTCTGGCCGCCCTAGAGGCAAAACATGCTTTAGATGTGGGCAGCCTGGTCACTTTGCTAGAGAATGTAGCGCTCTCAACCCCAGCCAGCCATTTAATCCCGTCATTGGCCAAGGGGCCCCTAAGCCTACCGTACTGGGAGTTTGTCCTCACTGTAGGAGAGGCCGTCATTGGGCCAAGGAATGTAGGTCTAGAACTGATGCTAATGGGCAAGCCCTCCCTGCGGTCCAGGGAAACGGCCAAGGGGCCCTGCACCGGGGCCCCTACCCACAGATGACCACACACCCCCAAGTACAGCACCAAGCTCCTGCAGCACCAGCTTATCTAGGGCAACAGCAGGGAGCGCAGGACTGGACCTGTGTGCCTCCTCCCACACAATTTTGAACCCCCAAGACGGTGTTTAGGTTCTCTCCACAGGAATTTTTGGACCCCCGCCATCTGGCACATTTTTTTCTCATTATAGGGCATGCCTCAGCTACTATGCAGGGTCTCAGTGTCCACCCGTTGCTTGTGGATGCAGACTGTACTGGAGAGATAAAAGTTTTAAGGCAGAAAAGGGCCCGGTCACCATTCTCCCTGGTCAGAGAGTAGCCCAGGCACTCCCTCTCCTGCTTGATTCCTCTGGTGCTCACATGGGAGGGCTCAGAGAAGATAGCCAACCTGGTTCCTCTGATGTCTACTGGGTCCAGCAACTCTCTAAGGAGCGCCCCTCCTTGTTCCTTACGTTGGACGGGCGAAAGTTTGATGGCATTATAGATAAGGGAGCTGATACCACAGTTTTTAGTTTGAGCTCCTGGCCTTCTGCCTGGCCTCTCCAGCCCTCGATGACTCATTTACAAGGCATTGGCCAGTCTAAAAATACCTTACAAAGTTCAAAGTTGTTGACATGGAAATATTCAGAGGGGAATTTGGGCACTGTGCAGCCTTTTATTGTTGAGGGCCTCCCTGTCAATCTTTGGGGGAGAGACATTCTCTCTCAAATGGGGATGAAGATGTGTAGCCCCAATGAGGTGGTTGCTCACCAGCTCGCTTGGGGAGCTAGTGCGGATTGGGGTACCCCTGACACCTTTGTCCCTCAAAAAAGCACGCCCGAGCTTTCGGATTCTAACTGGCCCCCCGGGTGCTCCACTGAAGGCAGGCGAAAACACTTAATGCTCCTTCCCTGGGGACTTTATGTCTGCCCGGGAGGTCATTGCGACCGCTCCATTGCCCGAGCATGTGAGTACGAATCTGACTTTTACTGTAAAGCCTGGGGCTGCAAGACTACAGGAGACACTTACTGGAAACCCAGCTCCTCTTGGGACCTTATTACCATAAAAAGAAAGTATCCTCCAACACACAATCCTAGCACCCCATACCTAAAGTGGGAAGAAAATTCCTTGGCAAGCTCCATTAAAAATAAAACATCTAAAGGATGGTGCAGCCCCCTCCAGATTGCCTTTACAGAGGCGGGCAAAAAATTTGATTAGGAAAACTCTAGAGGAGCCCAATGGGGTCTCCGCCTATATAAGGATGATTATGATATGGGGTTAACCTTCAAGATCAAAAATGATCCCTGCTCCCCAAACAGCCGCTGTTAGCCCAAACCCTGAGCTACAGTTTAGAGCTGGAGGTAGTAGACATCTATCTGGAAACCAGGTCCCTGCAACACCCACTATCCCAGATACCGGAACACCCAATCCTTTGTTTCAGCCTACTCTACCTATGGGTCCTCCCTTGTCTACTGAGCTTGTGCTATCATTAGCTAATGCTTTGATACAAGTCATACATGAAGCTAATTTTTCCATTTTAGAGGAATGTTGGGTCTGTTATTCACCCTCCCCGCCCTTTTACGAACGGATTGCAAGCTTTGGAGAATTATTACCCACTAATGACACCTCGCTTCTGCGTCAGAGTCCTCCAGAGAAGCAAGGACTCACCCTTGGCCAAATTTCTGGCCTAGGCATGTGCCTTCTGGGACCTGATATGCTGCCCCCCAAGACCCTGATTGAGGTTTGCAATCAAACTATTGTAATTAATGCTTCCTTTCAATACGTTGCTGTTTCTAATGATTCCTATCTTGCTTGCTCCTCAGGGTTGACCACTTTTATAGTTTCAGCTGCCTTTTTAGAGAATAGAGAATATTGTGTGTTTGTCAAGCTCCTCCCTCGATTGACCATTCATGATTCTGATGAGCTCCTTAATTTTTGGGAAAGGGGAACTCATTTGTCCAGACAAAAGAGAGAGTATAACAGCAGTCACCCTGGCTATACTCCTTGGTTTGGGAGCCACAGGGGCCGGAACAGGAATTGCCTCCTTGGTCACTTCCAGTCAGCAATATGCTCAGCTCAGCTCGGTGGTCGATAGAGGCCTACAAGAGCTACAGTTAGTACTAAAGAATCTTAAAGATTCTGTTACATCCTTCTCTGAGGTAGTGTTACAAAACAGAAGAGGTTTAGATTTGCTCTTTTTACAACAAGGTGGGTTATGCACTGCCCTTAAAGAAGAATGCTGCTTTTATGCAGACAAGACAGGATTGGTTGAAGATAGCCTAAAAAAGGTCAGGGAAAGTCTAGAAAACCACAAGAAAGAAAGAGAGAAAAAAGAATCATGGTATCAAAACTGGTTCTCTACATCCCCTTGGCTTTCTACTCTGTTACCTAGTCTTTTGGGACCTTTGGTGGGCCTTCTCATGCTCATTTCTTTTGGGCCGTGGGCCTTCCAAAAATTAACTCGATTTGTCAAGTCACAGGTGGATGCCGCTTTCACCAACAAGCCAGTTTCAGTGCATTACCATCGTCTAGAGGTCAGAGATAATGACCCGGGTGCCTACAAGGAGCCCTTGGGCACCCCCTCTGCTGGCCTCAATTTCTCGATCCTGGCCACAGACTACCGAAACCCTTAGTTTAAAAAGCTATGGAGATGTCCATGACGGGAGTATCATGATGCCACATGCCAGATGCACACCTGAAAGCCCAGCTAACTCAGTCGGTAGAGCATGATCCCAGGGCTGTAGAGTAACTCCATGACGGGAGTAGCGTTAGGCCATTGCCCAGGGAGCAAACTCCTATTGGGGGTTCCGGGCATGGAGGCACCTCACGTAGCCTAAGACAGAGGCTCTACCCCTCTCTTCTAGGTGCTGGCTGTGGGTGCACATCATGTAGCCTAAGACAGACTCTCCATCAATTATACAAAGAAGGGGGACATGTTGGAGGCTGACAGGCCAACTGCCATAAGACAGGCCGCCCCTCCCCTTGAGTGAAACTCCTGATCTTCCTGACGGAACATCAAGACCAAGATAAAAATCTGTGACCTTCCTGGGAAAAACCATAGAATGTCCCAGGCACCCAGCCCAGGGCTTGGCCCATAGCTCACTTCCCCCTAGCTCCCCCTCCCAACTTCCTCATTCAGGGCTTGGCCCATAGCTCACTTCCCCCTAGCTCCCCCTCCCAGCTTCCTCATTCCTACTGCTTAAAACTTGCTTCCTGTGTGACAATAAACGAGACCTTGACAACAGAACCTTGTTTGGTCTCCTTCTTTTCTCCCCACCCTTGACCCTCAGGTAGCTCCTCTTCGGGACTCTGAATAACTAGACCTGCTGGACGGGTCAATTGTTCTTGGAAGAAAGATGAGATTAGTAACAGATAAGGGAACCTGAACAATGCTTGCTATTCTTTGATTTTTGATACGGAAATAAACATGGCTGAAGGCTATTGTTCACTTTCAGGGCTGACTCATGGTCATGCAGACTAGACACTTTGGGAGATTTATTGGATTTTCTTGGCCTTTACCCTCTCAGAATATTAGAAATTTATCCTAGCTAGATACACATGCTTCCTTGATCCCGGTCAGCCTGGTATTTGATGTCTGATTCTTCCTACTACTTGTCTCCTGGACAAGGTCTGGTTTGATTCACTGACTGTTGAATAGGTCAAGTGATGTCCTTAGAAATATAACCAGAGATTGAGGTGTGGTCAAAGCATGGAAGAAGCATGAAGGAGCCGGAAGACACATTCGTCTCCACTTTGAGGCACTTTTCTCCATCCCTGCTGACACTTTTGGTAGCTGACTGAGTGGACCATTCCAGGCACAGGCTGAATCTCTTGACAGCTTATGCTGCCTGAGTCATCCACCATCAGCCTGTTCTCTGGTGTCTTCTGCCTCTTTACTCTCATTTTCCTGGAACTGTGTCAGCATCTAAGTTAGCTCTCAGGCTCTGTGCTCTAAGGAATCTTGACTTATACATTACTTCTTGCATTATCCTAAATTTCAGAGATAATAATGAAGGATCAAAATTGCTCAATCCACAGTGACTGGTTTTACCAATATTGCTATAGTTAAATAAAAATTAGATCCCACAGGCTCTAGAACTGCTTGTGTTGAGGAAATTAATTATTAGGTGAGGAGGAAATCTAAGCTACCATATCCAACTTGGTCCAAGTTTTAGATAATTATTATAATTAGTCTATAGTTCATATGATGAAAATTAGAAATTTTTCCCTAGACGTGTAAGCTGGACAGGGTCTGAGCTGAAGTATGTTCATAATAAGCCAATTCCTCAGTTTCAGTAAAGACTATCACTCTCCCAGTGTTTTCATTTCCATGACAGCTGGGCACATAAGCACTGTGGTGGGCACTTACTCTCCACTGTGGTTCAGGTTGTCATAACTCAGAAATAGACCTGCGTAGATGGTCTCTGTCAGCAGGGCGTAGATGGCGATCATAATGAGCAGAACAGCCAGCTTCAGAACAGAGTTAAGTCGGAGAAATACTGCACAGGTCACCATGGCCAACACCCCAGTGAAGACAAAGCACTGCGAACAGAGAACGAAGATGGTCAGACTCACAGCAACCTCTGAGGTCCCTCTCCTAGCTCCACTGCCCACTCATCTCCAGGAATTTAAACCAAACCCTCCCCTCTCCTGCTCAGAATCTCTGCTCCTTGTCTCTACGAGTAGCTCCATTGTTCACATGATTCCCCTCCAGCTTCATCCTTGTAAAAATACCTTTTAGTATCTTATGTGTTCTGTCTGCACACATACATACTACATACATGCCAACAGAAGCCTGAAGATAAAGTCAGATGCCGTAGTAGTGGGTTTACAGATAGCTGTGAGCTGCACATGGGTGCTGGGATTAGAACCCTGTCCTCTGGATGCACAGCTGGGGCTATTAACCACTGAGCCAACTCCCCAGCTTCCCAGTCTTGTCTTTGATGCTTCCGTCTCTCCCATGCCACACAGTTAGACATCTTTAATTTTTAGACTCTGCTTTACACTCTTAACAGATCACCACCACCACCACCTCTGTCCCCAGCTTTCTCAATCTAATCTCCTTGCTTTCATTCTCAGAAGCAGCTTGGGAACAGTTTTTTTTAAATATCCCCCATACACACATTTATTTATCGTTTATTTATGTATATGTGCATGAATGCCACAAAGTACACATGGAAGTCAGAATATCACTTGTTGGAGTTGGAGCTCTCCTTCCACCACGTGGGTCATGGGATTCGAACCCAGACCATTAAGTTTGGCTGCAATTGCCTTTATTCACTGAGCAATCCTGTCCCCTATCCTCCATTTGTTTCCATTTAAACTTACTTCTGGGATGCAGCATCCATAATCACACACTCACATTCTTTTTTTACCTAGAATTTCTGGAAAGCCCATCTGACCATGTTATTCTTCACTGGAAATCCCATCTTAGCTCTCTAAGCCCTCAAATTCTTCTACTCCCACACAGCAGAGCTCACAGGCTTTTCCTTTCACTCTCTAGACTGATCTCTCATACCTCAGTGGCCTGTTGCTCAAATCTCACCCAGGTAAGTAAGTTTTACACCTCTTCACATGTCATGCCCTTTCCTCTGAGATGCACCCCTTCCACCCAACCTCCATTGTACCTCACAGAGCCATCTCCCACTCTGTGCTGAGCAGTGTTTCTCAAATTGCAAATTTGGAATCAGCTAAGAACTTGAATAGGGGATCAGTCTTCCAGTGTCTACATAGATAGCTTTCAGCATTCTGTAGGAAAACACCTTGCTTACTTTCTTTACAGAACTATCCTGGCATATTCAGGGTTTAGATTGTGATTAATAAAATTCATATCATCAAAATCCTGTTTTGATCTCAAAATCTGTACATATTTTTTCTTGAAATATTCAGCAAAAGTGTTCAGGATGGGACTCCCAGCTCTCATTGTCTAGGCTAAGAATCCAACGGCCATAGAGCCAATTGAACTGCTCATGATCTTGAAGCTAGAAAAGGGATCTCTGTAATCTAGACATGGCCGGTTGGAATTAGTGTGATTCCAGTGGTAATGTGGGGCTTGGTAATACTACAGCTCCCCTGTCTACATTTTCACCTCTTTTCTATTACACAGAGGGACACCTTTTATACGGATACGAAGATAGCTAAGAGTTTCTAAAAATATTTGAGTACTGAAGAAGTGGTGTGAATTTCCTAAGTGACACTAATTCATTTATGTAACCTTTTCACAAATATGCATACATAAATGTAGACAGTATCCCAGATGATTTCTCACTGAGCACAATCCTCAGGATGTTGGCACATGGGGCAGGACCAGAAGAGAGTCAGGCACTGCCTCTGCCTTAAGGGCCTGTGCTTGGTGCTTCCGTTACCTTGTCTGCTTTTCCTAATAAACCCAATTATCAATCCTTGTACTAATGGGAGGATAAGCTATCTTCAGCTGCCTTCTAAGGTATTTTCGTGGGCAAGATTTCTATATAGGTCACTCTGGAACATTTGTGCAAGAAGCCATGTGTAAAGAGACCAGATGCAAAAAGAGTTCATTCTGCAGATTTTTCTCTAGTGAAACTTCCAGGATGCTCCATTTTAACACAGGTTATGGGGAAAGAAAATAGATCAAAGGGATCTTCATCATTGCCTTCAGCACAGCACAGGATTATGCCTAGCTGTGTTGATTTAAATTATAAATCATGCATTATATCAAAATTTATGGAAATGATTGTGTCATTGGTACAAAAGTTTTGGGCACACTCTGGTTAAATAAAACCGCAGTGCACATTTATTGAATGCCTATTGTAATCAGGACAGGTGATAGATAGGCATTGGAAGTTCAATAAATGAAATAAATGTCTGGGGCCTAAAGGAAATCATAGAAAAAGTAAATAATGAGGTAGACATGAAAATGCAAATAGAAATGTACGTTGGTAGCAGCATGACTGACCGTGATAGGTGTATAAAGGCAAGAGCAAGGATATTTCAAAGAGAGAACACATGTCTAAAGAGAGGCAGAAGAGGTGAGCTTGTTTGGGGTCTTAAGGGATGGACAGCAAATAAAAAGACAAAATAGCCTAAATCCCAGTGTATATGGAGCAGGGTAACAGAAGGATTAATTCCTTTGATTAAACAGAAGATCCATGCAACTAATCATGAGGAGAACTGGTAACACAGGCCAACAGAATCCACGTTATCTTCCTCCTTTATTTAGTCTTATGAAGATATACTAGGCATCTGAAGTCATATTTTCATAGTGGATTAGTGGTTTTCTGTCTGTCTATCTATCTATCTATCTATCTATCTATCTATCTATCTATCTATCTATCTATCTATCTATCTATCATCTAACAATGTTGTATATGCACACAATTACAATACAGCTTTTGATGAATTATTTTCTCTTGTATATGTTACTGTTATTTTAGCATGCTCTGTGTTGTAAGTTGGTTTGAATTCAGTTCTTAGACCCAATTCAGTCTGTGTCCTGTAGAGCAATGAAGTTTCCTGTTTCTTCTGGATATTTTAATGACATGAGTCATGAAGGAGATCATAAACAACATTTCTCTAGTTTGAACACCATGATAGTTTTTCCCTTGTAGTGTCTGTGAATTCAACTTTTTGTGTATTGGAATAGTGTTATTGTTTTATATTATTCCAAAATAACCAAATATGTGTCATTCTTTCGTGGACGTGATTGTGAAAATTGGGGTTTCTTTTCAATTTTGTTGCCCATAAGGTTAGACACCACCACCCACTGAATACATTTGTAGTGTCAAACTTCTTAGAAAATAGTAGTATAAAATCTATTTGAAAGTCTATCAAGTCATTCTATTAAAATATTTGTTAATATATACATTGTATAACTATACATACTACAAAGTATTTATCTTGGGAAAAATCCACAATTGTCTTAGAAAAAAGGAATGAGACTATCTATGCAGAAAACAAGAGGAGATTCAATAATAAGATAATTTAACCTTTACAATTTTTGGATGTTACAGTACACTTCACACTGGCATATGAGGAAAAGGCAGGTAATTGAGGATGAAAAAACATGTGGCTAGATGTACAATCACAAAAATTGGCACTGTGAGGCCCCAATGTTAAATGTTAAATATTAAAATGAGACAAATTTAACAGGGGTGGGATGTATATTGTCTCAGGGGTAAGCTTCTGGAGCCCAGACTAAATGAGTATAATCATACACTTGGTTACATATTCTGTTTAAAGCACTCTAAAATGTCCTATTATACTCTGTGTTATTCAATAGTTAACATGACTCAAGCTTAGACTATTCTTTCATCAGTTCTAAGGAATAGAGGTTGTCCATGGAGAAGTTCTCTATTTCTGGATACAACAAGGTTCTTTTCTCTCAGATAACACACTGACCTGGGAAATCATGAATAAAGCAAACTCCCTCAAGTCTGAAAATCTTGGATTCACATGATTTGATAAATTATAAAGGGATTTGTCAGCATGAAACAAACTCCATTCACACCAAAGCATGCATTCGTTAATACACGAAGGTCCTGCTCCAGCTTGGATGGCGCAATATTCATGCTATGATACTATCATAGCATACCATAAATTACCATGGCAACATGCAATATTTTTCTTTTATAAGAGGAGCAAGAATAACTTTACACCCTCACAACTGTAGGAAGAACTGAGTATTTACATACACACAACTCAGGCAGATTGAACTCTCTGTGCCCATTTCGGTTCTGCCCAAACCCATGTCATCCTCATGAAATCAAGAAGACAGTTTTCGAAGGTCACCATAGTTCAAGGGAATAATCCAAATACTGATTGATTCATATGCACAACCTGATCTCTAGAAATTGCAGATCACACTGCAAGCACCATATAAGGTACAGGAAAAATATGGAGTTGCTCCGACTGAACTTCAGCCTGGCCATGAATGTTCAAGCAACGAAGATGGCATAATCTAGGGGGTCACCACTGGTGCTCGTGGAACTCCTGCCTCATATTCTAAGCTGATTTCGAGGCCAAGTTATCTTAAGAAAGAAGTAGTGTGTGTATGTATGTGTGTGTGTATGTGTGTGTGTGTGTGTGTGTGTGTGTGTGTGTTTGTGTCTGTGTCTCTGTGTGTTCGTGTGCTTGTGTGACTGTTTCATGATGTGGTACAATGTTATATTTGAGTAGTCATGTTTGCCTATTTATAAAATCTGTGCGGTTCTTATCATTTTTGGTGTATAATATACCTACCTATTCTTGATATTAGTATACCTACCTATACTTAATCTTTTTCCTTTATTACTAGTTTTGAACAATATGATTTGTGTGTGTGTGTGTGTGTGTGTGTGTGTGTGTGTTTGCTCTTTCTTATGTCTGGTATTTGTTTAGGGAACTTTTGATTTATAGTTTTCATCAAACTTGGAAAAAAGGTGCTGGTTAGTTCTTTAGTTTGTTTCTTTTTGTGAGAGAGGACTCAAATTATGCAGGTGTTACATTGTTTAAAATTGGTTTTACTGTTGGCTTGTTTTTAATTTTTTTAAATTTTTTTATCTTTTTTATTTTTTATTTTTTTATTTTAGCATTGGTCTTAAGGTCTGTCTTATTTAGTAATTTATTTTTGATACTTGTATTGCTGTTTCACCAATTTTGCTCTTTTGGTTTTGTCTACAATGTCTAATCTCACTAATTTTCTTCTAGTGTAGTTTTTTTTTTCAAGACAGGGTTTCTCTGTGTAGCTCTGGCTGTCCTGGAACTCACTCTGTAGACCAGGCTGGCCTCGAACTCAGAAATCCGCCTGCCTCTGCCTCCCAAGTGCTGGGACTAAAGGCGTGCGCCACCACCGCTTGGTCTGTATTTTTTTTTATCTCACATTTCATAGCATTTACCTCTAAATATTCAGTTTTGATTTAACATATATCTTTCAGGTTATTTAAACATATACAATAAAATCATAATAATTATTTTATTGTCTGTTTGATAATTTTATATATACAGTCATTTCAGTCTTGATTTCCTGTCATTGAGTCCTCTCCTCCTAATCAATCACTGTTCCTTTAAATGTCTGGTTATCATTGACTGGAGTTTAGTCTCAGCGACTTTTATTTTCTCAAGCTTTCTTGGAGCTTTTTTAAATTGCTATGAGTGTTCTCAAGATTCATTCTTAAATATAATTGAATCACAGGAAATCACGTAGCTTCATTTTTAGAATTTACATTTACAACTTTTTTTAAAGAAAGAATTGGAGCAGAATATAATCTAGGCATAGACATTTAAAACAACTGAAGCTGTAGCCCCTGTACTGTTAAGTGTCTAGTAGACTGTGATGTGTTTTTGTCAGTAAGGTGACACACACTATTTTCAGCCCATGAGAGTTGCAGATACTGATGAATTCTGGTGGTTATTTCCACATCACTAGTTTCTCATCTGCCTGTGGTGATTGGATACTCTGCAATTCTCTGAGTCTCTCTGTACAGTCCTTTCCTCTATGGTGGCATATTTTATAACCTCTAAGCCATCTTGCTCTCTCTTGACTCTTATCTATCTATTCTCAAGGCAAGAAATCACTGTGTTTCATCTGGGTTCATCTCCCTGAGGTATGGTCAGAACAAAGCTCAAACTATACCAGGGCTCACTCCATTTGCTTCCTACCTTTTGGGACTTGCTGTCTTCATTGCTTTGTAGTGAGTATCTTGAAAGTTACTGCTTAATGTGTTATGTTTGCTTGTTTCTATTTGTCCCAAGTGGAAATGGAGATCTTGCCCTGTGATTCATCAGATGGGTGCCTTCCTTTTCTTAAAAATTGTTAAATAGACAGTAAGTTCTGTTTTGAGGCTGGCTTCTGGGTAATTTTATAGTAACATTACAATATTTATCTTCTACCCTTAAAAACTACATAAATATGAAGGTGTTTGAAACATGTCCTAACTGAATAAATCAAGGTACAAAGAGTTGTGTGTGGGTACTAAGATGATACCCCCAGTGTGTGTGATGGAACAGGACAGAGAGGCTTGAAGATTGGATCAACTCGAAACAGTGACTCCCAGATGCAGGACACAGAGTCAAACCTCTGCTGGAAACCCTGCTCTCTTGGACCCTTTATACCATAGTAAGTCCCAGCCACTCCCTCTTACTAATAGTGATTTTTTTGGGGTAGAAAGAAACCAATATATACAGGTAAAAGAAGGCTTTCTTACTGACCCTCCTGAGATCCACAAGAAGGTATCAAAATGACAACTTTCTGGTTTTACACATGTGATCTACATTCACCTTATAGACTGATATATTTGCCTTCCTCAGTTGGAACATAACTTATTTTTCCTGATTTTTCTTTATTTTCACTATTTTTCAGTATATGATAGGCTTCGAATATGGAGCTAAATTATTACCTTTTGCATCACACAACAGCTTTGTGTTTAGAACAGATTATCCAAAATTTGTAGCAGACTTTCAACTAGGCATAGTTTCTCACAGGGGATAGGCAAGCATCATATCCACAGAAGAGAAAACCAAGGCTCAGAGACATGGCATGTTTTGCTTGGGGACAGACCTGAGTGTATGCTGGTAGCTAGATTAGGCTTTCAGAGTTTCCAAATGTGTAAGTTCTTTTAGTTTGACAGACAGGAACCTAGAGAGAAAGCTAGATATACAGACTGATGTGGTAAACTGTAGGTCAAACCAAGTGGTAGTCACATTGAAGAATCCGTTCTTTGTAGTTTACTGACTTCTGAGTAAGATCAGTTATAGGGGAAGGTCTATGTCTCCACTTTAGGTTCATTTGATCTTTTTACTTGATTTCTATTTTAAAGTATGTATATATGAACACATTTCCACATTTGAGTATGCTTATTTTTAATGTATATTGATAGTGTACACAGATCTTTAATCAGGTAATAATATGTAGTGCAAGACATTTAATATGTAAATCCTGTTTTCTTCCAGGTGTTCCCTAAGTACTCATTTTTTTAAAATTGAAATAATGTTTATATATATATATATACATATATATATATATATCTGCAATCACTATAATAGAATAGTAAGTTCAGAAGTAAATACTTTATATGGATGTATTTACTTAATTTTTATAACCTTCCAGTGAGAATTACTTTTATTCTTATTTTATATTTGTGGCATCTGAGGTCTAGAGACAAAGCTTTGCCATCATAAAGCATGATGACCCCTTTCTTAGAACTTAATTGGCACTTTCCAGTTACATAGACAGCAAGGTATTCATTTTCCCATTTCACAGATGAGGAAACAAACAAGAAAGATTGATTGGAAGTGAAATCCAGCTTAGACCAGCTCTGACTATCCACATCTTAGCTTTCCTTATTCCTCAGTTTTGGCGCGACTCTATATACTCATCAAAACAAGAAGTTCTTAGGAAGCTGGGATCATATCACACAGAATCTCATACATTGAGGAGGACCCAGGTTGTGTGGTCTTCCTCATCTATCCTTGCATGTCCCCAGGAAGAGTCTGATTTGTCCTCCTCTGGCTAGGATAAAGAATAAGGAAGGAAGCTATAGTACAAGTGCCAGCACCAAGCCATTATAATTTCATTCAAAGAAAAAGAAAGGACAGAAAGGAGTGAGGAAGTAAGCAAGGCAGAAAAGGTAAGGTCATGATCGAGCAGGCTACTCTCTGCTCTTTATTATAACATGGTGGCATTAGCAGCCTCTCTTTCATGGGGCTACATGGAGGATTCAATTGTTCTCAGGCCAATTCTTAGACCCAGAGAGACCAACTAGAGCCTTTTCTCATCTTACACATTGGAGAGCTCTCTGAATATGCCAGCTTTTAGAGACCAAGCCTACCTGTGGTCCTCTTAATAGGGGCTTAATTAGAGTCTCCCAGGGCTACAAGATATTGTCTTTCCTGACATAGAATCTCTACTCTAATATATACAGGTCTAGACTAACAGATCCTATAGACTGACCTGAAAGCCCATGAATCAGTAAGTGGCTCTGTGGCCAAGGGAGAGCTAAACATGACAGTGATAACAGGCATCCTAAGGAGATATCTTAAGACCTAAGGCTCTCTGGAAACTCTCCCTATTACTTTGACTTAAGTGTAGCTGTAGTTTTTAGTATTTGTTTTCTTTTTTTATTTTCTTTATCCTTTTTTATGTATTTTCTATTTTCATTCTTTCCTTCCTCCTTTCCTCCCCTTTCCTTCCTCCTTTCCTCCCCTTTCCTTCCTCCTTTCCTTCCCTTTCCTTTCTTCTTTCTTTCTTTCTCTCTCTCTTTCTTTTGCTCTTTTCTTCCTTCCTTCCTTCCTTCCTTCTTTCCTTCCTTCCTTCTCCCCTTCTTCCTTCCCACCCTCCCCTTTAATACTGCTGCAGCAGTAAATTTATTCAATCACAGAGACCCTGGTAATTCTCCTACAGGATTTTATAGGTGACTTGGGATTAAATTATCAGAAGAGAAAGAGACAAAAGAAATAGATCAATGGATAGTGGAAAAGGAAGAAAAGGAGGAACAAGAATGGAGAGAGAAGTAGGGAAGGGTAGTTAAGGGAAGGATGCAGAAGACAGAGCAAGAAAGAGGACAGAGAAGCAGAGCACATGGGGGAAGGAGAAGATGGAAAGGGAAGAAGGAAGGAAGAAGAGGCAGAAGGAACAAGGGTTCTGGAGTAGTCTCTAAGACCTTTTGGCCAGTGTGTGTCCCTGAGCTGGTGGAGATGGTCACCTCTCACCACTGGGAGCTTGCAAATAAATACCTCTGGGTAGGAGCAGATATCTGTAAACACAGCTGAGGAATTGAAAGTCAGGTTCTTCAAGGGTATCGACTTGTCAAAATCACACCACAGCTGCGGATTAAAAAAAAAAAAAAGAAGAAGAAGAACAACAACAACAAAAAACAAAAAGACACAGGAACAACAGTCAGTGTGAGTGCTGGGAGTGGAGCAGTGTGCTAGCTGCTGCTGGCCTTCAGCCGAAAGCCGAGGGTAGGAGGGACTGGAGGGGTTTGCCTGCCAGGAGGAGGCACCAGTTTCTTTCACCCACAAGCACTGGCTCAGAAAAAGCTTTTGCAAGCTAGTCACGAAACTGGGTTAAGATGGCTGTTTGCCCTGTCACTTTGGGACACTGGAGTGTGTTTGTGGGGCATAGAAGAGAGTTGGATAGTGGGGGAAGAGGCCTGGATGAATTCCTTGCCTGTCTCAGATCCAAAGTTGGGAGAGTTTAAGGGACCTGAAGGGGCGCGTTTTCTCGAAAATCTCTTAAGGTTGGAGTGCTGTGAAATTCCCAGGGCAGACGTTCTGCTGAAGGCATTCCAGTGTCACAACTACAGGGTGAAAACCTTCTCTGTGCCAAACACTTTGTTCAGAAAGCCCCACAATCATCTTGTGAGGTACCTGCTATTGTTATCCCCAGTTTACAACTGAGAAATATGAAACTCTGAGAAGTAAAGTAACTTGACCAGGGTCACCACGATGGTGATGGGTAGAGCTGAGAATCGAACGCAGATCTATCTGACTCCAAAGCCTCCTAGCCTCCTGCCACACCAGTGATGCAGTGATTTCAACCTAGAGCCATCTGAGTCTTTTCCAAATGCTGTCGCCCAGCAAATCTACTTCATCAAGAATTCGAATCCTGGCTACCACCTCATCTCATGCGGATCAGCAACTTCACGTGCATCAGTTTCAGTTGACTCACACTGTACAACATTCGTCAGATGACCACATCATGGGATGATGGTTTTCCCTTTATCTGTCCTTTTGACGCTTTTATGACAAGGTCAACTATAGAGCTCAAACAGTCAGCTAGAGGCAGTCTGAGCCTCCAAGTCAGATGGCATCAACTGGAAAAGTCTACAGCTTGGGTCACTGAATGCTCAGGGACCCAAAGGGCACAATGATACTTTTATCCACAAGATGATGCTTCAAATAGACTATTTCCACATGCCAATGTTATGACCAGGGTTAGATCAAGATTCTTTAAAACCTAGCTGCCTGGGTCACAGACAACACATATACAGAAAATACCTGTTACTCTCATGGTCTGACTATATAGAGAAAATGAAGTCATTGAAATATGGATCATCAAATTAAAATCAACCATGAATATTACGGCAGTTGGAGTTTCATCTGAGTTCTATGTGCCCCAACACATATGAGCCTTTAGAAAGTCATAGATAGAACGTTCAACCTTTCTGAAATGGGGTTTCCTCATCCATCAAATGCGGAGAATAATACCCACCTGTTGCACATAGTAGGTACTCAATAAGAGACAGCTATTTCATTTTCATTTCCCCATTGTGCCCTCCATTGAGAGATATATTTTAACATATTAGATGAGCATGGGTCATGGAGTCAGACAGACCTTATTAGTAAGTTATTTCATATCTCTGAGCTTCAGTTGCTTCAGCCGTAAAGTGGGGATAAATGAGACTTACCTCATAGGGTGTATGTGGGTTACTAAGTAAGAAAAAGATGTGACAGTGCTCCTTCAGTGCATGGCACATAGCAGGTAGATTCTGGTACTTAATAAATAAACGACAATTTTTATTTATCATTATAAATTATTGGCCACTGACAGTCAGTATAGAAACTGAAGGCCTGTGAAGGTCCTTTGGAACAACTCACCTCCCCTGGTGGGTTAAAGATAGCTTCCCCACAGAAAAAACACATAGTTCTGACAGGGATCATTATTTTGTTGTCTGTTCCTGAACTTGGGGCTGACTGGAACATAAAGATAAGGTACCAAGGTAGGGCAATGCAAGAAGTTTCTGGTTCCATAAGCTCTTGATTCTGGACTCTATAGTAGATACCACAGGACCAAGGGTGGATGCTTACAATATTTAGGACAGCTCCCAGGAAGTTAATCAAGATGGAAGCAAAGATGATGACGTTGCGGGCCAGATAGGTCTCGTTAATCCAACAGCAGGTTTTGCGGAGGATGAGGGGCAGACACTTATAGTCTTCTGCTGTGGTGATGAGGACCAGGGCAGAGTGCAGCATGATCAGGATGGAGAACTGGATAGTCATAGGCATCAGCCTGCAGAAAACACAGAATGTGAGTCATATGGGCTCAGGCCACCCCATCCCCACCCAACAGCCCTGGTAACCTTGTTCATGTTCTTTCTTCACTACCCTGTGTACAGTTCCTGTGTAAGAAACATTTGCTTTTCCTTTCCCTTCTCTCCCTATCTTTTACCCTTCCTTCCTTCCTTTCTTTCTTCCTTCCTTCCATCCATCTATCATCTATCTATCTATCTATCTATCTATCTATCTATCTATCTATCTATCTATCATCTATCTATCTATCTATCTATCTATCTATCTATCTATCTATCTATCTATCTATCTATCTATTTATCTATCTATCATCTATCCATCTTTCTCTCTAGTATGAGCATACATATGTGGTATACATGAAAATTATATGTTCATTCTCATGCTTGTATGTGGTTGTAAATGTCTGCATGTGTGTGTGGAGGGCAGAGGCTGACATCAGAAGTCTTCCTTGACCACTTTTTACCTATGTATTGCTCACTTGAACCCATGCCTTACCTATTCACCTATTCCAAGTAACCAGGTTCCTCTGGGGATTCCCTGATTCTGCTTCTGCTCCCTGAGTGCTATAATTATGGTGTCTTGCCATTCTCAGCTAGGCATTTTCCATTGTTGGAAAAAAGCAAGTTGGGGAAGGGGTTATTTGCTTTTTTGTTTGTTCATTTTTTGTTTTTCAAGACAGGGTTTCTCGGTGTAGCGCTGGCTGTCCTGGAACTCACTCTGTAGACCAGGCTGGCCTCAAACTCAGAAATCCACCTGTCTCTTCCTCCCAAGTGCTGGGCTTAAAGGTGTGCGCCACCACTGCCCAGCCAGTTTATTTGCTTTATACTTCCATATCACAGTCCATCATTGGAGGAAGTCAGAGCAGGACATACAAGACAGTAACCTCGAGGCAGGAGCTTATGCAGAGGCCATGGAGGGATGCTGCTTACTGCCTTGCTCATCATAGCTTGGTCAGTCAGATAGAACCCAGGAACAGCAGCCTAGGGAATGGTACTACCCACAATGGGACAAGCCCTTCCCCATCAATCACTAATTAAGAAAATTAAGATTGCCTACAGCCAGATCTTTTGGAGGCATTTTCTCAAATGAGGTTCCTAGCTCTCAAATGAGTCAAGCCTGTGTCAAGTTGATATAAAACCAGCCAGCACACAACTGAAGTTGTAAGACTGTGAAGCTGGATAGAAGTTGCTGTGTGTTAGGAAGCTCAAAGGGAAGGTCCTTTAGTCAGACATGTATATTTGAATGACAACTGAAGAATTGTTTAGAAGAAGATTTGGACAGTGAAGACAGGACTCAGCAATGGAAGAATACAGGGAAGTAAGGTTCAGGGAGAGCTGTGGGGACAATATATTTAGTATTATGTGGGTCTGCATTGGGCCATACATGGAAACACCACATGACACTGATTTTATCATCTTAACTGGGTAAGTATAGCAAATGCAATGATTAGAGGAAAGTTAAATGTTTGGTATTTGTTTGCAAATATGTTAGACACAGTTAGGTACTGTAGCAACAGAAATGGGAATAGCCTGGAGCGGACAGGATAAGGTTCAAGATCTGTCACTGAGAGAATTGTCCAGAGAGTAGCAAGGTTGAAGATCAACCTGTAAAGAAGTTAGTGGCTTGAAAAAGAGAAAGAAAGAGTCAAAAGGACTGGAAGGAATGTGGTCAGTTACACTCACCATGGTATCTGGTGGGGGACAGGGCAAGAAATTTACAGAGAGGGAGTAACTAGAAACATCAGCTCTCTCTGCTACTAGACTTGGGGTTATAGTCTATGTTCAAATAAGCCACCATTTCTCCATAAGCCAATCAAAACAGCTACATTAGCAATGAAAGGCAGAAAATTATTTAATGTGGTCACATTGGGAAGAGACCTATTGACTCTTGCACTTTGCAGAAGTCTGTTTTGGAGTCTTAAAGTAAGACTGAGGTTTAAATGGGAGTCAGAGTTAATATATGTAAGATGGCCATCATTGTCTTTGAGAGAGAGAGAGAGAGAGAGAGAGAGAGAGAGAGAGAGAGAGAGAGAGAGAGAGAGAGAGAGAGAGAGAGAGAGAGGCCTTCTATGGCTCAGGCTTTATGCTGTCTCTCTTCCAGCCTTAGGTTCCTGGAGCAATTCTGCACTCTTGGGGTCCAATATTTCAATATTCTCATCTCCAAAGAGGGAGATCCAAAAAGTCTTTGTACAGTATTTTTTGCACTTGCTGGACTACTTGCATTTTTATATGGTTAGGTAAGAGGAAGTCTAGGAAATGATGTCTTGGGTATTTTTAAAATTTTAAAAATTATACTTTTGAGTTTATGGGTCACCTTAACAAGGCATTTCCATGGGAAATTTCTAGATAGCACAATGGACTTGTGGAGCAGTGAGTTCCTTGAGAGCTTGAGGCACATGGGACTCCCCTCACCAATGGGCTGAAGAAACTCCCTGAGAAGGCTACGGTACTCACTCGCACCCATCAAAGGCACATGAAGAATGCCGGTGGATCACTTAGTCAAGCCGCTCCTCAGGAGAAGAAGCCAATTGCTCAACTAGCTTGTCTCAATGAGAGGATGTAGCTGCTGAGATTAAGCATGACCTGAGTCCAAGGGTGACACAGACATAAACTAGGAAGAGCAAGTTTTACAGATGCCCAGGAGATCAAAGTCTTAAGTGGCAACCACTGCAGGGTCTATTCAGGGACTAGAAGGATGGCTCTTGGCTTTGAGGTCTGTGCCATATAATCCTGCTTGACTATTAATACTGCTTCTGCGGGAACTTTAATGGGGCATGCCTGTTCATCCTGTAGGATTCAGCTTTACTTTCAGGTTCTTCCATGATCCAAAAAACATGTATGAGTGTGCAGGTGTCCAGTGAACAGTTATTGACTTGGGCTTTCTGTGTAGAGAGTGAATGACCTTGCTTTCTTCAACAGCATATTGGAAAATGGACTTTTCATCCCTGGCCCCAAGCATGGCATGTTTCTGTGTTCTCTCCAGAGAAGGGGCATGCCAATATTCTCCTTTCACACTGGTGGGTGTGTTGTATACTTGTGTTGCCCTGTATCAGAACAGAGGTCTCCCACTGGAATTTGAAAGAGGATCTCAGAGCAGGTGAAGGTTCAGGAGACCAAACATGAAGACCACCACATTTCTTGGCTTCATCTCTCCCAGCTGTCAGCACAGACTTGCATAGTCTTTTGTTTAGAAATCTATAAAAACAATGCTCTGTGATACATTTCACTATCATGTTTTGCATTCAGCGAGCAGGCTGTCAGGAGAACACACCGATTATAGGTAAGGGTTTTCACAGAAAATCACCTAAATGGGCAAAAATCCTAAGTGACATTGTTATGGCTTTGCTGAGAAAGGGGAAATGGCTTGAAAGATGGGCAGAGTAGTTCAGGTACAAGACAAAACCCTCCTGTGTTTGAACTTGTTCCAAAATGAACCCTGTACCTCTCAGCCACTAAGGAGTTAACTAACTCTTCTGAGCAACATTTTAAAAAACCTACAAAAATGGATATATTTTTTAGCCTTATATTTTAAAGAAGTCTCTAAGGTTAAATAGAGTAATAAAAGCGGGTGACAGACACACACTGTTTCTCTTTATGGAGAAGTTTAGGATATTAAAGGTATTTAAAGATATGTAAGAAGAGTGTTGACTATAGGGCAGGCTTTCTCAGCTGGGACCTGGAGCTACACATAGAATTCTGCTGAGAGTCTTTGCTGCAGCCCCTCAATGCTCACTTGTTTCTGCACACATAAACATTATAGCATCAGACTGCAAATTCCTTCTAATTATAGAGCCATTCAGGCATCCAGGGGTTCTGAATTTGCTTTTGCATTGTTGCTGGATATGAGAGGCAAGGAAACCTTTCATTTCTGAAACCGAGTCTCAAAACGAACAACAAGGGATTTGTAGACAGCTCTAACTGGGTCCTCTCTAGAATTAAGGTTTAATTATTCTCTGAAGTCTACATTTAAAATACAGATTCGGTTGGTAGTACAGTGTGACATTTGCCAGAGAGGCAAGATCAGTGCAGAGGAGTGAATGGCTCTCAGCAGCTTGTGGTGCAGTAGGGTTCAGAGCCTCAGATCACACCCAAAGAGGACATTTGTATGAAACTTCAGAATCTGCAAAGTGCTGGTGCCACATTTGATGCTGAAGCAGCTCTGAGAGGTCAGCATTCTTAGCTCTTTCAACACATGTGTATTATGTGGTTTGAGAAGTAGAAAGGAGCCTGAATTGCCCTAAATGGTCATGGCTGATTCACATGGGGAAGTCCTAAGAAGAGGACACTATTGTGTTCATTCTTGAAGGTATCTTTAAAATATCTATTTTGCTTTTAATTGTGTGTGTGTGTGTGTGTGTGTGTGTGTGTGTGTGTGTGTGTACACATAGGTACAGGTACAACTCCAGAAGAGAGTTTTAGATCCCTTGGAGCTGGAGTCACAGGTGATTGTGAGTTGCCCAACGTAGGTTCTGAGGGCCAACCTCGAGTCTTATGCAAATGCAGTATGTGTTCCTACCCACTAAGCTGACTTTCTACCCTTCATCAACTCCATTCTGTAGATGAGGAAACTTAAGCGTCACAGAAGTTAGATACCAAGTACAATATAGATTGTATCCTGCATTGAAAATGATCAAGTCAATAATTTCTAATCTTCCTACTCTCCCTCTCCAGCTCAGTGTTCTCTTTCCTTCCCTACCCCCTCTCTAGTTTTCTCTATTTGTATTTTATTAAAAGAATGCACATAGTTTCTATATTGTTAAAAAGTGTTTAAAGGTGTTTTCTAGTCTTTCTTTAGTTTACCTTCCTGGGAAAGGAACATCTGAGAACATGCAAGTACTAAAGCAAAGAACTGGGCTAGCATAGTCTGCCTTTGCCAGTATCTATTAATTTTTTTCTTCAAGGACAAAGAATTAGCTGTGGCCATATGAGCAAAGATTACTTCATCTCTTAAAATAATCATTATGTAAGTATAAAGGAGTGGTGCCCACTTTGTGTCATCTCAAAGCATCGATCAGTAGCAACATCTGTTGGAGGAAAACCAGCTCACACTAAAGGAAGCTTTTCTGTCTTGAAGGTGAATGAGCCATTCACAATATGAGGGCATCCTAGTAAGAGGTCAGTTTGGCAATCTCTTCCATGGTTACGCAATTCTGGTCACTAAAATTTTGAGGTGGGAATGATGGTTGTATTGCAGTTATAAGATGCATTTGGAAGCCAAGATTGGGGAGTCCTTCTATTCTGCTCCTTAGAAAGTTCCAGGTGTTTTCTCCAATCTAAGGAGTCAGGATATCAAACCTGACTTCCTTTCCTGCTTTTTCTCAGGTCTTTCCATCAGATGATGTGGTTGTATCTCCTGCTTGTGCTGATCCCATTCTTTGAGGTACAGTTCCTTATCCATTAATTAACTCACTAGGGATTGGAAGATGGTGTTATCTTTGTTAAATCATTTCCTTAATTTTTTTTTTTAAAGCTGGGATACTTTATATGATGTTTGTTCTCTTTGATTGTTTGGCTTATATTGTGGTACAGTGCATATATAGAGGAGATGGAAATGTTTCTCATTTTTCATCTGCTTCTGCTTTTAAAATACATTGTGAACTTATGAGACTCAATCAATATAATTTTTAGGCTTTTATTGAAGTTCTAGGCTTAGTAGTTATTCATTCTAATGCTAGAACTTCCACATCTTATGACATTGGTAGACTTTTAAGTGATCTTTGATGCCTTCTAATATGACTCTAACAATGTTTGATTTTTTTGGCAGAGCAAAATATTCCAGTCTTTCAGTCAGGTGTCTCCAGAAGAAGGGAAAAATATGTGATTGTAATAGGATTTTTATTAGATTGCCTTATAGTAGGTGTGGTGGTTTGAATAGCTTGGCCTATGGATAGTGACACTATTAGGAGGTGTAGCCTTATTGGAAGAAGTTGTTGTATTAGAGGCCTTGTTGGAGGAAGTGTGTCACTGTGGAGGTAGACTATGGAGGTCTCCTCCTGTGCTCAGGCTCTACCAAATGCTGAAGAGAGATCTTCCTTCTGGATGCCTTCCAATCAAGATGTAGAACTCTTGACTCCTCCAGCACTGTGTCTGTCTGGATACTGCCATGCTTCCTTCCATGATGATAATGGACATCCCCAATAAAATGTTTTCCTTTACAAGAGTTGCCTTGGTCATGGTGTCTATTCACAGCAATGGAAACCCTAAGACAATAGGAGAGGATGGATTGTTCTACAGTGGTGGCTGTCTGTGGATTGGAAAACCAGAGAAACCATTATCTGCTTAACCAATGAAATTATAGGAATCAATGGTACAGTCCTGGACAGGGGTTAGCCTGGGATACCCTAAAATGTTCAAGTTCATGTTCAAAGGCTAGAGAATCTGGGGTCTGAGATCCATGGCAGGAGGAATAAAAACACCACTTTACAACATCAAAGGAATGGTAATATGAGCTGGCTCTTTCTGCTTTTCATTTGATGTGGCTCCCAGTCTTGTCTATTAGATGGTGTTGTTTATATTCAGAGTGGGTCTTGTCTGTTCAGTCCACCAACCTGCATACCATTCATCTCAGGAAACACTCTTGTAGATACACCTAGAAATGTGCTTTGCCAATTTCCTAGATGTCTTTAAAACAAATCAATAGACAAACAATATCACCATCACAAGGCTTGTCTTGTAAAGTTACTGCCCTAGGAACACTTGCTCTGGAACTAGATATTCTGAGTTTGAATGAAGGCTATAATATTTCAAATGGGGAAACCCATTTCAGCCCTCTGAGCCTCAAGTCTCTCCTCTTTATAAAGATTACATTGATAGTAGCTACCTGTGAGCTCATTTCAGTCAGTTTTTGAGTTTTTATATTTAAAGAGTTTTAAAGTGACTGACCAACATGTGTTTGTAGTGTTGACTTTCAAATTTGCTGACCCAGCAGTGATACCACAAGTATGAAGGAAGCATGTGGACAAATGAAAAGGTGATTGAGACTCTTATAATTCATTGCTTTCTGAATTCATGAGTGCAATGTTCAATGGAAATGGAGACTATCCCAGTTTGGTTATTATTTCATTAATATTGGGAAAGATTTTAGCTTAGGCAGAGTGATAAGAATATTATGCATAATAAGATGGTCCAAGTAGACCCAGAATAGTCAAGCACCCGTGGCAAGGTTGTGGACACAGTCATGTTAAACTCTCAACCTTTGAACAGGTCGGATGGATGGTTCCAGGTAAGGACCTATCACCTCACAGAGGTGTTTTCAGCTGCTATCTTAGACCTTTTGTACTTACCTTGAAGAAGGAAGCAAACTTTGAATCGCAGTGATAAACAGAAGAACGATAAATGCACAGACCAAGTTTGACTTGAATACTTCATCCCTCATTTGAGAATACTGTAATTTTAAAAAAAGTAGAATCAATTAGTTTGTAGCAGATTTAAAGTTTTGGAGGAGATAAGTTTCATCAGTTTGAGGTTAAGGAAAAAAAAAACAGCAAGAAGCAACAATCTTTTTGAAAAAATTACCAGGAAGCTATATCATCCAAAATCCTCATACAGGGCTGAATCTTCATCCCTCCCACCAATTTTCCTCTGAAATGCCAGGAATTAATTTATCCCTTCCCTAGTAAGGGGCCTGCAAGTGTTCATGAGCATATCCAGCTCCTGTCCCATGAGATTCTACCACTTAACAGAGTGGAAATGCCCTCATCATGAACACTGCAGATCAAAGTCAGGTGTACTTTCTTCACTAGGAAAGTAAAGTTATTGAAAGACAGTGCTCTATTGATAGGTGCTGGGACAGGGGCAAATATTTTACCAGTGAATCTTTCTACTTTCTTTTAAATAAGAACCATGGAGAATCACTTCACAGAAGTCCTCAAGATCTCCAGTGCTGTAGCATTTTGTCTCACTGAAGACAAATCAAGGCAGATATGTCAATAAGTTGGACACCTTTCTCTTGTCTATTCTAGGCAGCCCTGGGGAGTGGTGGTAACATTATTTGATGACTCAGAGTGCTCATTAATATCATAGTTGACCTCAAAGCTCCTCAAAGTTCAGACACTTATACTTGCCTCACTCCTGCTTCATCTTCTGAATCCCTGTAGCGTCACCAAGCTGTGTAATAATACTTTAGAAGGAGGCACAGAGGGTTTAAAATATGTGCAAGAAGTTAAAATACGGTTTATCCAAATCTCTCATTTTGCCTCACTGACATCCAGGTCTAGTGAATTGCTGTAGACAGAATAGAATTTAGATTGTCTTATTTTGGAATGAGGGAGGTGACTCAAAGCAGAGCCTGGCACGACAACTTTATAATCCTTGTTTTGAATTTCAGGGTCACTTTATCCAGATAGCTGGTCAATGCTTCTCTCTCAACCTCTAGTTTCTTTGCCTATAATAAATAGTAATATTTAAATCAGGTCAATGAGATGACAAGATCAGTCCATTTTATTGGACTAATAGTTTGAAATAACAGTTCTGGGATTTTGAAACTGATGCTGACTGCTAGGTGTGGATTAGATTGTAGATTAGAATTTACTGCTCTGAGTCATGGCTAAGGTTTTGGGAATGAGCAGTAGCTAGCAAGCAACTTGCAGGAGGTGCAGTGTGGTACAGAGAACCCACCCATTGCTTTTGCAGAGCAATGACTTTTTCATTCCCAAGCACCAAGGCTTCTGTTCAGCTGCTGACAATCTGCTTGGCATCTGGAGGGGATCCAGGAACCCTGAATTATCACCATACGCCACCCCCTCAACCTAATAAAACCTCAGAAAATCCATGTTATTAGAAATTACCAATAATACTGCCTAGGACTAGGGACAATATGAGTGATTCACACAGGCCAAAATGAAGTAGTCACAAAACATAATTCAAAGGAAGATAACTGGCTGAGTTCCTTATGATAGCTGGTCACACACAACTTAATTTTTTTTATTGGTCCACTGATAACCAGTTTGATTATCCAGATTCAATATTGAGATTTTACAAACATCACCCACAATCCTCAGGGTATTTAATCCTTCATTTTCACTATTACCCCCCCACCCCCACCCAGCAGCAGCAGCAGCAGCTGTAGCATCCCAGCCTCTTGAACTTATGATAGGCTGTCACCTTCCTAATTCTAAGATCCTTTCTGTAGCATCCCTCACATATACTCAAATGTCTGCTGATTGCCATTGGGTGGCCACCTCTGTTGTGTCAGGGGAGCATGTTTTCTGTCTTTAAGCCTGTGAAGGGCATCCTACATCACAAACACTGTCTGCTTAAATGCTTTAGTGCCTATGTTTGAGCTTTTCCTCTTATGTAAGATTCCTTCCCATTCACTGGGAGAGTAGCTATCCCTACAGATACCAAACAGCCCTGGTAACTCCTTCCCTGAAAGTTTCTTACTGATGACATTTAAACAATTGCACATCCATCATTGGTCCCAACAACAGTTGGAGAAGTTTTGTGCTTGTCATTTTCTTCAAATAGCAACCTGGTAGAAACCCATAGGGAGTCTTTCTTTCTCTCTAGGCCTGAGATGATTTCTCTAAGAATAAAACCAATTTCTTTGAACCTCACTTATCTTTTCTACCAAATGGGACAAGTAAGGTTTGCAATGCTAAACCATCCTATTATTTTCATGTTTGAGTTTCAGTCCCTTGCACAGCCTCAAAAAGAAAAAAAATCTGTGCTGTGGATGTCAATCAAACATGGATACTGGGCTTCAGAATGAAATGCATTGTGACTTTGAAATATAAGGAAAGAAGGCTTATGAAAAGAAAATTACTAATTGGCTCAGGATGTTACAGTATTGAGACTGAGCACTGATTCACCGAACTTCGTTTTGACTTTTGAGGGTCTGAATACTTGGGTGTATGGCTATGTCAGGTTTGTTATATGTTTCTGTTTTCCAGAATTAGACATTTTTTTGTCTCATCTCTGTTCTGTCCTCATCTGACCACACTAATATTTCTGTACTTCATTGTGAGCATGGAGTGATCTAGAGCACAACTACTGCCTTTGAACCTCAACTTCTATCCCTTCTGGGTATAGAATTTGGGGCATATATACTAGGCTTTATATATCTCATTCTTGTTATATAGAAAATGAGTGACATAGGAGCTGCTTACAAGGGTTTATGGAAAATAAACTGAGTTCATATGTAGCAAGTGTTCAAAGCAGTGTCTTCTGCAGACACTGCTCAAGAAAGATGTGCTGCCCTTTATGCCTGCAGATGTTGAGCCTGAAGTCTACTGAAATGGTATCTCTAGAATTAGTCAGAGTCATGAGGGTCAATGAGTTCTAGATCCATCACAAGAAAAGTGAGAAATCCAAGTGTTGTTACATGTTCATGTGGAAGAAAAGCCCATTCCAGATTCTTCATCCACAGAGGGATGGTCAGTGAACCTAGCTGCAGATGTGATGGGTAGTGCCTCTCACCCTCTCTGTCTCTGTCCTTGAGACAGTACTGAAAGCCATTGTTTAGTGAGGTGGAAGGAAAATGTTCTACTCATCAGGATTCTTCATTCCCAATACAAAAACATGAGTGCTGACTATACTTTTACATCCCTACATGGTGTGGAAGGTGCGTCCAATAAAAGTAACGGGGAAGCTACATCTCCAAAGTTGAATTAAGCACTTTGTGACTAATTATGAGGAATGTGATAATCTCATAAATGAAGTAGGTTGTGCTTATTGCCTTTGTTTTACGGTTACCCACATTTCTCAGTAATATTGCTCTGAAATAAGCATTATCTCAGCCCTAGACACTTCTAGTTATAGGATAAATGAACAATATTTTTGTAATTTCATTCTAACTTTGGATAAAACTAGTGCTAAAAAGGAGGATTTTTCTCACACATCTTTAATCACTCTAAATGAATACCTTGTTAAATTTAAAGAGATTCTCAGTTGGAACAAACTGCGAATTCTCTATATAAGAATTAAGCAATGTGACCTCTTCTGCTGTTATGCTTGCATATCATATTTCATGGTGATGGCTTAGAGTATACTCATATTATTTGTACAGATGGAATAACCACAACAAAACAGAACATGAATCTAATTTTTCATGAAATTTAGACTTGGAAATATATTCTTTTTTCTCATTTCTCATCCAATAAAATCATTGGTAGTAGTAACAATTTTGCAAGTGACTGTTGCAGAATCTTGTACCACCTCACTTCTTCCAAGCAACCTGATGCTAGAAAGTGAAGGTACATGTTTTTATGTCTTGATGACTCACAAAGAAACATGGTACCCTGTGTCTGAGATAAATTGTGTCAGATGTGTAAGGCAGATGTATAAGACACACTACTTTCCATCTATAAACTATAAGTGGTAGCGTCTGTGGTGGACTGATCATCGCACAAGCCATTGTGAAACCAAGAGAATGGTATCTCTTCTATGTTCTTTGCTTGGAAGGCCCTGGTTTCAGACAATGATGCTTCACCATGAAGAGCTGGGTTAATGACCTTCGGGATGAAACCTTCTCAATTCTATCAATCTGTGTCATATCATTGTAGGCAGAATTGGTATTTATCACTCTGAAAGCACTGATTTTGCAGGAGTAGAGATGGCTAATTGGTCTAATAAAAACACACAAGTGAAACGGCCCTTAAAATTATTTGATCACTCAGAGGCTGGTACAAATGGCAACGTTTTGCAAGGCATGAAGAGTGTGGGGAATCCTATAAAGCTGCATCTGAATAAGGGCTGGGTTTCTTCTCTGAGCCTCTTTGAAATTTGTCATTTATATATGAAGAAGGAGACCTAAATACTCCTACTGTTTTAAGACTTACAAGAGTGGGAGAAAGAAAAACACCTTAGAGAAACCAGATGTTACAAGAGAACCATTCCTTCAAAATAACCTTCAAAATGAGATCATGAGGATGATGAAGATGTGTCTGATTGAGAAAAATGTATAAACAGCATCTAAGACCATTTGACCCAAGCTCTATGTTCCAACCTGTAAATAAGGAATGGAATGATGCAAAAAATTCTGATGATCTCCAAGGCAGGTGTGCATGCTGCCCATTACTTGTTTTAGAGGCCAACATCAGAACCCACTAGTGAGTTAAGAAATTTTTGAGCCTTCTTGACCAAATTCTTCCCTATTTCAGTCATGGTAACTTAAAGAGTCTATAGTAAGAGGAAACATTTTGAAGTGTTTGATACAGTTTAACTAAAACCTGTTAACCTTCCACATAATTTTTAAAGTGCACAGACACTTGAGAGAAATTCTGAACACATACAAAATATCAATTTTACACAGAGACAGCATTATCTAAAGAGGTTCTTGGGTGTCAAATACTAACTATTACGTAGCAGGAAATAGTAACATTAAAAGAATGTTTTGATGTTTTGAAAGCATTCAGCTCAGACCTTGTTTCATGTCATGAAAACTACAATAGTCTTTATTAAACAGAAATGAGCAAGATCTGATAGCTGATTTATGTCTAAAATGTGATGTTCCCCTCAATTTAGCTTCAAATGCCTTGAGTATTTTTAAGAGCTACCGTTTCTCTTTTGTGCTCTTTCAAACGATTTCATTATATAAGAAATTCTTGACTGGTAACCTTTTTTCCACCTTCGGAGTACAGAGCTCAGGATTGTTTCTATCCCCACTGTTCTAAGAGGAAATGTATTCCGTGAATTTATTTATTCACTTATTTGATGGATACATGTGCCTACAGAGCTAGGGTGATACAGCTGCCCTAGTATTAGTCTTTCTGAGAGTTTTTTTCCATGTGGCAAAAACATGTAGTAGATTATTTGTGTGTGTGCACATGCATCTGTGTAGTGGGTGGGTAAAGGATCAAATAAACAAGTTTACATTTTTCTCCTTTCCTTCCTTCACATACTTCTCTTTTTGTTCCCTTCAAGGTCTTTGCCACACGAATCTCTGTGTAATCACTTCCCTGTATCATATCCTTTACTGTCAATATCACAGAAATATTCTGAACTGCATGTAAAGCAGACACTATAAAATTGTAGGATTTTGCTGCTGTATTTATGGTAGTCTGGGATTAGGAGACATACTGAAATAGATTTTAATTCCATTCCTGCCGCCTTGGAAAAGGTACTCATATTATCTGAGGCTCATACCTGTCAAATGGTAAAGATAGCACCTACTCAAAGGGTGTTAACAATACATGAGGTAACAAGTGTAAAATGCTTAAGATAGAGCCTGACATGACAGTCAGGGATAGATGAATATGCCTCCTTATAAGGGTGCTATCTTAGTAGCAGTTTACTGCAACCTCTGAAGCATATAAACATTTTGCACAATAGCCTCATAGCTCAGGGCCCATTTTTTAGGATGGGAAGGTCAGTGACTGGACCAAGATCACAAAGGAGAGTATAGATTCCATGAGAAGAGAAGCTGTGGCTTTCTGTCTTTCTCCGGTGCTCAGAACAGGATGGTTAGGGGGATACAGACAAGCAGAGCATGAACTGAACAGATCAAGGGCTCTGAGTTATGGCAGATGGACTTGCTAGAAATAACAAGAAGGGAGGCTAGAAAGACAATTCTTGTGGGAACGTGAAAAAACTCATGTGTGAAAGAGATCAAAACATGTGAATGGCTTGTTCTCATAGGAAGAGACGTGGCATTGGGAGCTATTCAAACAAAGGATGCCCTTAAATAAGGAAGCTGTATTTCTCATTCTTAAGACACATCCTAGGAGCCAAGGCAGCCATTGTGTTTGCTCCAGTGAGCTAGAGGTATCATGGGAGAACCTCACTTAATGAGTGACAAGTAGGTGCCAGATTAAATGGGTAGAGGTTGGAATCCTGGTACTTTAGGATACAGGACATATTAAGAGGGGACCTTCCACTGTTTGTCTGTTGGTTTGTTGTTGTTAAATAGTTTCTTTACAAAGTTCTAGAATTGTAAAGTCTATTTTGAGGGTTTATCATCTAGGTTTAGATTGGCGTAAGAAAAATATTTCGTTTATCCAAATATAGAGTGTATGATGTGAGTTACTGGCCCTTTACCCAGCTTGATAGTCCAAGCTACTTGGTCTAGTTTGAAGGAGTGTGGTGGAATTACAGATACTTCATTAAGTGTCCAACTTTTGTGTAGATTCTGGGATCCCAAACTCAGGATTTCATTCTTATACAGCTATTATCTTTACCCTGTGAGTCATCTTGCCAGCCCTTATTTTCACACTAACCCTTATGGCCATTTGATCATAAGCATGTTCGTGAGGTCAAGTCCTTTGTCTTGTGTCATAGATCAGACTGACAAAAACTGGGCTCAAGTGATGTTTACTAGGTGATCAGCTCCATGCTTTTTTATTTTTCCTTTTTTAAAAATAAAGACTGAATCTCTTTGAACAAAATAAGGATTTTCTCATGAGTCCAGAAAGGACTATTGGAGTGACTAGAGACTATCAACCTGTATGAATGTCTCTGCTACTGTAAAATAATATGCAACTCTTTGTGCCTGATTTTATTTCCAAAGGAGAATTTTAATCAAGGTCTTTTTTTTCTCCTGATACCACTATAAGCTTTATAGAAGCTGTCAGAGTCCACATTAGCTCAAGTTGACCTAGGGACCTTTTGATAGGAGCTGGTCTCAATCATGTCCACTCAGCCAAATGACAAAGAAATATGGCTGAAAAATTAAAAAAAAATTCTAGAATCCCCCAAGAATGTGTTTCAAATTCATATCTCCTTGCAAAATCAGATTCTTAAGAACAGTTGGCCAGCAGGCACTTGCATTTCACACGAAGATCACAAGGCAACTCTGCAGTCTGCAGAATGAAGAGAGCTTTACAGAAAGAGGCTTTCTTAAAGACAGAAGTTTCAGAGTCACACAGATGACATCAGAGGTGGAAGAAGGAAGAAAATCTGATTTTCACTGAGATGATTTTATTAAAATGCCGCACCCACTAAAATGCCTACACCGGAAGTCAAAATGTTCAACTTATTATAGGATGTAGAGTAACATATTCTTGTTTTTACTCTATGTGAAGAACTTGCCCCATCTTAAGGCAGTGCTATGGCTTATGGAACACTACACTTAGTTCTTCCAAGTAAGTGTCCATGCTAGTCAATTCTCCCCAGGCTCTAAAGGTCTTTTGTCAGCTTCTATGTCTGGGAACCAACTGTAATTGGAATTATCTGCCATCTCCTTCCTAAACTTCATGCAGAGAAAGTCTTGTCCCAGGGCGAATGAGGACTAGAAGCTGAGACATACCACTGTCCTGTAAGAACTCTAGAAACAGAAGGGAGCAAGATGGGTGATCCCAAAAAGGGTAAGTTCCTCACTGGAGAGCAAAGCCTCACAACTTCCAAAGCAGATGTGAGCACCTTAATAAAAGGGAGTTAAGACAAAGGGCATTACCTGAAGGTAAAATCTGAAGAGCAAAAGGAATACAGAAAAACCTTCAATCCCAGTCACAATTAATATAAAAAAGCAATAAGGAGAGTTTTTTTTCTATAAAATGGATGATTTTGAGGAAGTATAAATATCCATCTTCAGAGAAATTTCAGAGTATATATGAGATACTTTAAATGTACATCTTTTGATGTCTTTAGGATCTCACCCTAAGCAAAGACTAAGCATGAATATGTTTAGCCATAGGATATCTATGAAGACATAGTTGGAAACTTACAGTAGTGAAAAACTGAAAATAAAAGAAATGGTTTAAACACACAATGGGACATCATGCTGCTATTAACATCATTGTCTTAACTAAATAGTGACATGAAAAATGACTCAACCACAGATGATTAAAACTGCTTCTGCCTGTTATGCACAGAATAGTCTGACTTACAGAACCTCACAAATAAGCATGAAGGCACATATTCCTTTAAGGCCATGGTGGCTCGATGCTAAAATGTTGATATGCTGAAAGATTTAGAAAGATTTCATTTACTCTATTCCCTCATATATTTAGTATAAAACATTGTTACTGAAAACACATCACCATTATTAGTATTTTTGTGTGTGATGTATGTAAGTGCGTGAGTGTGGACATTCATGTGCCATGACACGTGTGGAAGTCTGAGGACAACATTTGGTGGTAGTGCTCATCCTCTGCCTTATTTTAAACAGGATTCCATGTTGTGTGCCACACTAGTAGGTCCACAAAATTCTGGACATCCTTCTGTCTCTGGCTTTCACTTCATTGTGGCACTGAGCCATGTGCTTAGCTTAGCATGAGTTCTGTGAATCTGAACTTAAATCTGAATCCACATAAGCAAGTGCCTTATCTACCGAGCCCTCTTTCAGGACAAAAGTATTTTATGTGAGAAACACCCAGTCTCATCAATAGCACTTAACACTCATGTTTCATTTCTCTATCTCTTTTCTCCTGTTCTAACTTTTTCTGGACCCCAGATCTCTAAGCCCCATTGGAAAATTCTTAGCCTTACTAAAAAGAAGGCAAATTTTCCCTATGAAATATTGGACCTTTGATGGTTGATCCCTCTTCTCCCATCAAGGGCTCTTCCCAGAGAGTCCTCATGAATTTGCTGGGTGGTGAAAATATCGAGAAACACGGATTGTAACCTGGCCTTGTGTGTCAAGGTCTTTTATGCCATGGCTTGTCACAGGAAATGTATCCTGGGTGATTTATGAGAATGAAAACAGTGGCTTTGGAGGGGGCAAAAACATGGATCGTGCTTGGAAAACCAACATCTTCAGAACACATTGGAGTCAGTGATGTTGCTAGAGAAGGTGAAGACCTGTCCAAGCTACCAATTCCACAGGCGAGGAAGCCAAGGAACGGAGAAGGTAAGTATGACACAGTGTTCTGCAGCCTAGGCGAAAGCATTGCTGGAAGTGGTAGCAGGAGAGGAGTTCCCCACAGTGGATTCCCAAGTGAGAATCAAGAATTTAGTTTTCCCTCCTGAAAATCTACTGAACAAGATCAGATCAAAGCCCACTCATATTGTTTAGGTTATCATTTGTAAAATATATCCTGAGATAAGTAATTGGAAGTGCGGCCATCTTCCTTGATCATTGTAACTGAGATCCTTTTTCATTTTCTTGTTCTGTGTATGTTTATGTGTTTCTACAGTGTGTGTGTATGCTTGTATGTCTGTGTGTAACCAACGGGCAATAGTCGGTGTAGGTCCTCACTTTTCTCTTGTTTGAGATAGTGTGTCTATTCTGTTTGCCACTCCACATACCAGGCTGTTGGCTTTAAAGTTTCTATGTATGTTCTTGTCTACCCCTCTTGTCTTACCCACGAGCATTGGAATTAGAGATGACTGTTAACATGTTTGGCTTTCTGTAGATCCTGGGGATTTCACTTCAAGTCCTCACACTTGTGTGGCAAGTGCTTTGCCCACTGGGCCATTTCTCTAGCTCTTTGTCTATTTTCTCATTCGTGCAACAAGTACTTGTGCAACACTGGAAAGGACACAAAAGTTTGTTTGCACGTGATACTGTTGATGGACATATCAGTTCTTATAAATTATGACCAAGAAATATTGGAATGGTATGTCTATACATTCCAATGGAGCTCTGTGCTCTGTGGTTAACTCATAAAAGCAGGGAACTAATTCTCATTCCTGCTTATTTCTGTTGCCTAAGCAAGCCGAGTGGAACCTTTCCTTCCATACAAAATTGCAAGGGTACAATCAATGTTTCCATTTGTTTTTTCCTTTCAGAGATCAAAAGAGGTTTTGCAATTATAAATCCTCTAGGTATCTAGGAAAGCTAAACTATGCATGCTTTTACTTAAAATGTGAATATTTTTGGTAACACGATCGTTTAGACAGGTCTGAAATCAGGGTGCCTTTTGCTGTCTCTGGAATCTTGAAACCTAGAGATTTTTTCCAGCGAGGTGTGTCCTTGTTTCTTCCAGTCACCAGGTGGCAGTATCAACCAGGGACGGTTTAAATTCTGCATGAGGTTTTTCATCCAGACTGAATTTGGGGGCAAACCTGTATAGATTCATTTGAAGTTTAGATCTTGAGGCATTCTTTCCGTTTGTCTTCTCACTGACAGGATCAGGAATGTAGGTTCCTCACTGTGCTATGTATTGGGTGGATTTTATTTCCTGGTCATCATTACCCTGAGTGTGCTAGCCCAGTTGTGTGTGTGTGTGTGTGTGTTGTGCATGTGTACATGTGTGTATGTGCTGTGCATGTGTACATGTGCGTGTGTGGTGTGCATGCTTCTCATAAATTCCTAATATGGTGCAATTTTTTTTAATATCTCAATGATACATAGAAAACAGAGTATCACTGGATCAATGACTGATTCCCAAGAGCCAATAAAATATGGCTCTTGCCTTTGGAATTCTGTAACCAATGCTTAACCTCTTGAAGGGTCAGTATGCCCTTTGAAAGTGTGAGAGCAAAGTTTTCTCTAAGGGTGCAATAAGTCTATATACCATACCGATGCTATTCTTGGATTGTAGCATATCATACTTTCAGAATCTTGCTTTTATTTTGCTAAGGCTTTAGAACATTTTACTACCTAAACCCTTGTTTTTTGCCTCTTCCATCCAAAGTTTATGAAGGATGGTGTGGACAGGCTTTTCTTCTTCGTCAGAGCACCAATAGGAGCAGGCCCCAGGAATCTGAGCGGAGACTGAGATATGAACAAGAACACTGGCCTTTGTATCTTAGTCACTCTCAACCGCGGTCCCCCAGGCTTCTTAACTGGTTCTCTCTGTCCCTTACGATCAAGCATCTGCTTTATTCTGTTGTTTTAGTCATTTTGTACTGTTTGCTGTAGATACCTAACGGAAGCCTCTCTCTGCTTAGCAATAACTTACTTTCCAAAGAGGATCTGAGAGTGAGAGACACTGAGGAATGTTTCTCGCACCCAAGGGAGGGTACTAAATGTCTCCTGAAGCATGCTACACTGCCCTTTACACTGAGAGTCACAGAGCACATAATATATGACACATGGCTGGGTCATCCATGGGTAAACCCCCACACGTACCAGAGTACCACCCTCCAACTCTTCTGGAAGAGCCTGCTTAGGCAACTCACACTCCAACACACTTTGCCTGACATAGACCCATTTTTGTTCTAGTGTCAGGTTGCATCAAGTAAGACGCAGACACTAAAACACACTAGAAAATGCAGTCTGCAGGAGTTAGGGTGAGAGAGAGGCAAGTACACTTTTAGCAAGAACGAGTAAAGGGTTTTGTTCACTTCTGGGCTGAACTATAATGTCTATACAGGCTAATTGAGAAGATTCTCTGAAAAGACCCTCTGCTCATTGCCCTAGTTCCTTTTGTAGAGTATCCAGGAGACAAAATAATTTAATTTTGGCCCATAAGCTCTTAATTATATTATGAATGAGAAAATCACACCTGCTATTTTGCCAGGGGGGGCGGATATATTGAATGAGGAAAATGTTTCTTTCTTTTCAGACACAATGGAATCTGAATTGGGAATTGAAGGTGGAAGGTATTCATATTAGAGTTTGGTGTCTGTAGGTAGTGATCAGAGAAACTCATTGGCAATGGCCGTTGTACCAGTTGTAACAGGGTATGTGCACACATTTGTGGATTCTCCTAACTGGGAAAAGCACAGTCTCCCAGGCAGTTGAGTAAACTCATAGGTGACTTGTTAACAAGAGCTTCATGAAATAGTGGACCAGACTCCTGACATTTGTCGCTCTTCTTGCTGGAGGGTCTTGCAGATGCCAAACACACCGCACCCTATGCTCAGCTAAGGACACACTGTTTGCTCTTATCAGTGAAAGGGAGAAGTTTCCTTAAGAAATACACTCCACCTATCTTTGTTTCTCCCTAGTACAGGGTTGGGATAGAAGAAAATAGAGAATATCACCAGTACAGTGATGGCTTGTCATATTTGAACGATTTACCTAAGCAAGGCATTGTCTTGGAGACTCTCATAATAACTTGTGTGATGGTTTACTATACACAAATTGACAGGATGCAGAATCATCTAGGATGGGAACTTCTGAGCATGCCTGTGAGGGACTACCTATAACTGTTATCCTTTGGACACACATGGGGTTTTATTGATTAAGTTACTTGGGTAGGAATAGTCACCCTAACTGTCCACCTCGTGGACTGACTTCATGAACCAAATATGAAGATGAAAAGGAGCCAGGCCTTAACATTTATTGCTCCTTTCTTCCTGACTGTGAAGGCAATGTGACCAGTTGCTTCAAGCATCCTGATTTCCTTACCATGATGAACTATACCTTGAACTGCAAATCAAAAGAAATCCCCCCTTCCTTCAGTGCATTGACAGTTTTGTTTTAAAAAATCACAATAACAAAAAGTAGCTAGACAACTCACAATAGAGACTTGTATAGCAGCCCCCTTTTACAGAAGGGAGTGCGGCCTCAGAGAAGTCATTTTTCTTATCAGAGGTCACACAGAAAGGAAACAGCAAGGGAGGAAATGAGATTGACTCAGAATCTATGGTTTACTATCAAATTTAGATAGAGGATAGAGTCTGATCTGATCCAGCACACAGAGGAAAAATCGGACAGTGTTTAAAATTCTAAGTGATACGGGGCTCACTGCTTACATTTACATCAGGTTTAGAGAATCCATGTATGTCGAACTATCAGGGTTACAAAGGCTATGGAACACTACTTAACTTTATAGTCTCAGAGTGGAAGAAACCCTTTTGATGCTTACTGAATCGAGGTCTCTTTGTTCCTTTAGGCATCTTTCCCTTAAAGTGCAGAGAGGAGGCTTTCTTTATCTAGTGAGAATCTCCCTTCACGGCCTTCAGTTTACTCATTATTTCAAAGATCATAAGAGAAAAACCCAATCAAACCAAACCAAACAAAGAACAGAGAAAGCAAGACCACAGCCTCTGCACTCTCTAATCCCACAAACATTGACAATCATTTACTTCAGAAAAAAAAAGCTACTATGGAGACTCAGTTCTACCTTGTGCTCCAGGCTGGAGTCTTTAAACATCAGAGAGAATGGCTTGATATGCTCTCTTCTCAACTTATCGCCACTCCGCAAGTCGATGGTATGCTCTATTCTCTTGTTAATTTCCTCAGGCCCAGACTGGACATGCAAAGCTTGTGCGAGATGGTTTGGAAGCAGATTTATTGAATTTCTTGTTAGGGCAGCCAGAGTCTAGAGGGAAAGCACATGCAAATACAATAAACCTGCTAGTCCCCTTAGGATCCAAAAGAAATGCAATGTTGGTTTAGATCATGTTGCATTGCATACAGTCACAGCATTCCATGCACTTGTATTCAGTGGAGCCTACCACATGTGATCAGTTAGCATTTGGTTCAGAGAAACACAACCTGGCAAACTGTCACACGGAGAGGAGGAATCTCTTCCCTCTGTGTGGCTGAATTCCTTTGGTTGAGGCATTTAGGGAGTTGTTGCCTGAGAAACAGGAGTCACCACTGTTTCTCTAACCTGGCACATCCCAGGTATGAGAGAAAGAGAACCAAAGAAATGACAGAAAGTCTGTGTATCCAAAATGCCCAGCAAAACCATCTCTTCCCACTGAGAAGATTCCACATTTTGATGAGGTCGTTTTCCTAATGTGATGAGTAGACTCAGTGTGCTTCCTGGTTGGCATTTTCATTTTAAGCATCCCTCATACACAGACAGTCATATGTGCCAGGTTCTGCTTCTCAGACGTGACAAATATTAATACAGGTTTCTTTTTACACGTAGAATGTTTTCTTTCAAACACAAACCATTATATATACATCTATATTTCCATATAGATATATGTATAATATTCTTTAGGCAAAAAAATTGCGAGCAATTCCAGCATCACACTGTTTCCCAGGATTACACAGCATGAGGTGAAGGAAGATGTAACCCGCCAGGCTGGTAACTGGACGTGGGGACGTGGATGCAGAGATTGCATTGGCTCATGAGGACATGTCAGAGATCTTGTCTCCTGGTGACTCAACCGCCACTGATAAAAATCAACTGTCTGGCTGTAGCCAAATGCAATACTCACTCACAGCTCCAACTTAAGATGGCTTATTAAAGAAAACTTAAAATTAAATCAAAGTATAAGTTGGCCTAAAGGGATAGAGGAGCAGAGAAGTCCCATCCACCGTCAAGGATTTCCCTGCTTGGAGAAAGAGACTGTGGTACATTTATGAGGAAGTACAAATCCACAGCCTCTGTTTAGCTCTGTCAGCCTCTTAATTTAGCTACGCTTGAAATACAGGCTAGACTGACATCAAATTATTAGATCATCTCAGGAAAGCACGTGAAGGGTGATGGAGAATTTCCAGATCCTCTGGCCTCTTATCTTTCATGCATCAATCACCTTAGAGAGACTCGATCAAGAGCTATAACTTTCTCAAATCTGAGATGAACCCACTGACTTTAGGGTCTGAAATGGAATCATGGGCTCTGGCCTGTTTGAAGTCATATAGTCCTTTAAAGGAAGCAGAGACCAGTGTTGCAGAAAATTGGACATTGGGGTCCAGGTGGCTTGATTTCTGGAGAATCAATGTGGCTATGCAGCTAAGGAGGCTGAAATGGTTGTCCCTCAGTGGAGGTCCTATGTGGTTTCATAGGCAGCAATTTATCCCATGTAGTTTGGACATAACTTATTTTTCTGCCTTGGAGATGAAGTGGGAGGGATACTCAGGTTGCCTCTGTCCGAACATTTGTTATAATTGAGGGATACCAGAACGCTCCTCAGAAGTGCTTAGAGCTGGAGTCCATCAGCTATAGTATATACTTGCTTTTGGAGTGATACATCTCCATTTCTGTAGACAATTTTAATTTTCTTACAGATTGCCGTCTTTGGATTAAATCAAGCCTATCCACTCTACTAACCCATCATTTCTGAAGCTCTAACACTCTAGGATTCAAGGGCAGGCAAGTTTCAAAACATGTTTTGGGGACAGATTTGTTACAGTAGCAGTGTTGATCACAAGTACAGCTTTAGAGTACATGTACTCAATGGAAGATTAACATTAAATCAACTAAAAAAGACGAGCACCATTATTTCATAAAAAAGAAGGGCTTGGACTTCTTTTCCTAACAAAATGACAGTCTTGGAATCAACGATAAGCCTTAGATCACATTGAATTAATTAACTGTTAACTGCTTTCTGCTAAGGTAGAGGATCAAACCCAGCACTTTGCACACATCAGGTAAATGCTCTTTTATTGAGCTATGTGCCAAATGAACACAAATGATTAGGTAAATTCTATACTTTGCCTTTATTTCGTCTCAAGCTGACATGGGCTCATGAAAAATGTCATCAGGAACTAATGCAAATCTATAAGAGGCCTTGGAAACTCAGGGTGAATTTTTTTTTTGGTTGCTGATCAGAGGATTCTATGTCATTGACCACTTTTATAAGGCAGTGACCAATGAAATCTTGCCTGCTCAGTGCTCCCCTACATGGTCCTGGATATCAATGAGATATTTGTTCCCAATGAGGGCAATTTGTTCTCAACCCTCTTTTCATTTATCAGTACTATGGAGATGTGGATACTAGCTGGGAAGGAAACACTTCTATCTTCCATCCCAGTGTTGTGCTGGAGACCCTCAACTATATTCAGGCTATATATAATAAAGAGAAGAACCAAATCATCTCAAGAAGTCAAGCAAATTGAAATAAAGAACAGACAAGCCAATTATCCTAACTTTGTGTAACTCCTATTCATAGAGTACATGACTTTTGGGGTAACTACAGTTTGGGATGATCTTTGGTACCCTATATCAGAGAAGACTGGAATTTTGTCCTACATTCATCTTAGTGGGATGATGCTGCCAATCTTGAAATGCGTTCCTTTACAATGATTCGTTTGTAAGGAGTAACTGGGAATGTGTGACATGAGTTATTTGTTGACACAGAGTCACAGCAGAATAATCTATTTTTAATAGAACACCATTTTTCTTCTTTATAAGTCACTTAGCTATAAGAGCTAGATTGAGATGAGGTCAAAACAGAGCTGGAGTTTCCAAATGATTCCAGTTTTAAATTGGCATCCAAATTGTGAACACAAAATAAGAAACACAAGTGGAGGAAATATTTACAGCACATTTGATTATGAGATGCACATACATAATTGAACATATATTCAAATACACTTTTAATATATATGTGATATATTATTTAACATTCAATGATACTACATATTCCTACTTTTTTGTTGGTGTTTCTAGATGTTTGGAAACTCAAGACAAAGTAGTAATGTATTATGCGTTAATCAGATATCGCCGTGCTGTTATAAATAGATGATGCTATAAATAAATGATGCCGTTCACCTTATCTGGTGCTTTAGATATCAGGGCGGTCAGAACAGCAGCAGAAATGTCAGTTATTGCTTGGGTTGAAATTTTAGGTCAGATTTTCATTGCAAAACAGATGTTGTCATTCCTAGCATTATTCTTGTTGAGATCCATATTCTCTTCAGGTGTTTCTGTAATTACTCTCTTCCTCACCGTCCTTAAGACATACCAAAGTCTGGATGTGAATTACAGACATTCCATAGCCATGATTTTAAAGAAAGGACCTAGCTTGAGAATGGGGGAGTTGTGGAAATTACCATTACAGGGCCCGGGGAGCTCTTTGGTAGCTGTGTTTGGGTGAGGGTGAGAAGGGCATCATTTGGTTTATGCCATTGAATTTTTTCTTTTTTTTTTTGTAAGATTCATCTTCCTTTCCTTTGAACCCAGTTTAGATTTGATTCCCTCCAGGCCCTTTCACTTCCTGGATGGCCATAACATTGTTTGACCTTGTTTCTTGGTACTAAATTTAAGGCTTAAAGTACCTATGTGTGACCCATCCAGTTTTTCATTGTAGAAAGGGAATAGGAATGAATGCAAGAGCTAGAAGAAGGGTGAAGAGCTGTAAAATGTCAAAGTCACTGTAACTCAAATTCACAGCAGCTGGGATACCTCTACCGGGTGCATCAACAACCAGCGGTGGATTGATGAGGGCTTTAAGGGATCCCCATTCCCCTCTGCTGAACTCTTTGTACTGATTCAGGAGAGGAGGAGTCATTGCCCTCAGAATACCCACTGATGGCCCCAATGGAGTCCATATTCTCTTCAGGTGTTTCTGTAATTACTCTCTTTCTCACCGTCCTTAAGACATACCAAAGTCTGGATGTGAATTACAGACATTCCATAGCCATGATTTTAAAGAAAGGACCTAGCTTGAGAATGGGGGAGTTGTGGAAATTACCATTACAGGGCCCGGGGAGCTCTTTGGTAGCTGTGTTTGGGTGAGGGTGAGAAGGGCATCATTTGGTTTATGCCATTGAATTTTTTCTTTTTTTTGTAAGATTCATCTTCCTTTCCTTTGAACCCAGTTTAGATTTGATTCCCTCCAGGCCCTTTCACTTCCTGGATGGCCATAACATTGTTTGACCTTGTTTCTTGGTACTAAATTTAAGGCTTAAAGTACCTATGTGTGACCCATCCAGTTTTTCATTGTAGAAAGGGAATAGGAATGAATGCAAGAGCTAGAAGAAGGGTGAAGAGCTGTAAAATGTCAAAGTCACTGTAACTCAAATTCACAGCAGCTGGGATACCTCTACCGGGTGCATCAACAACCAGCGGTGGATTGATGAGGGCTTTAAGGGATCCCCATTCCCCTCTGCTGAACTCTTTGTACTGATTCAGGAGAGGAGGAGTCATTGCCCTCAGAATACCCACTGATGGCCCCAATGGAGTCCAAATGTGCAGTTCCAATCCTACAGTTACACAGATAGCACAGGTTAAACTAAATAGATCACACAACAAAACCAACAGTTTTGAGAATGGGACAGAGGCTGGTAGGGAGGAGGGGGATTGATGGAAACATAAAGGAGTCCCAAAGTGAAGGGAGTAAAGGTATGTACACCCTTCCTTCATGGTGCCGCTGCAGATTCTGACTGTCAGCTTACCCAGTCTCACGACTAAGTCCTTCCAAGTCAGCCCTTCCCAATATGTTTCAAGAAGCACAAACATGTCAGGGTTCTGTATGATGCTGCAGTTCTGTGGACCAGTCAGGCAGGAAGTGTAAATTTAATATTTACTTCCTGTTGCCTCTTTTACTAGCTGCACTTGAGTCAGGAGACTTGGTATTTTTTTTTCTTTTCTTTCTTTCTTTTTTTTTTTTCTGACAGTTACCTGTGACAGTGCCTCACATTTTATAGTTGCTCAGCACGTGCTGACTGAACATATACATTCTTATATCCACTTACTGAAATCTCACAATATATATGACCAAGAGAAAGTCACAGATAAGATCTGCAAGCACAAGACTTTGAGTCTTTGCACTGTCCAAAAATTTTGACCCCAAACTTCTCGTTGAAATTTTTTCCGTGTGTTTCATGGGATGCTAATTTGGAAACAGTGGTCAGAGTTCCTTACTTGCATTTATTAGCTTCTTCTACTAGAGTGGACCAGTTTCTGAATAAGACCTATTTGTCTTCATCCATATGATGCCTTCCAGAATGCTGAATTACCTTCTTCAGGAGAATGGCCACCATTTGATTTTATTTCCCCAGGAGCTCCCTGGGTACCCTGGTTTTCATACATGAGGTTTTCTAGTCTGTTCATGATATATGTAAACCCTTTGATGGATCTTAGACTCCATCCTAATGGATGATGACCTGTACTGGAGTTTGGACACCTGATAAAACCTGACCTCTTCAACAGTTACTCAGTCCATTTTGTCTTATGCACCAGAGCGCACAGCTCCTGGGCACACGTCTGTCTTCTCCTTTCAAAATGAAATCAGACATAGACTCCTCTGGGGGGCTTATTTTGAGCCTACATTGTTTTTACCAGCTTAATTAGTTTCTTGAACACATGTATGCTTATTTATTAATCTCTGTTCTCCTTGAAATCAGACACAGTGCCCCATCTATGACGATGTTTCCAGCACCTGATGTGTTTGCTCTTTTTATTTTTTTTTTTAAAAAAATAAACACACTTAATGAACAACTGATTGGATGGATATAAGGTTGCCTACATGAAGATTATCTCCAGAAAAGTGTTGCTGGTCTTATTATCAAATGTCCTGCTATTATTTCCCATTCTTCCCTACATAACTCTACATTTAAAAAGATTCTCTTTTCCAGATTTAGGTAAAGAAAAATATTTTATGTGCTTTATTTCTAGTTTTTGATTATCAGATCATCATGAAATAAAAGATACAGCCATGACAGGTAACATTCCAGCCAAGAAGTGCCTTTAATGTTATCCTCAAGGTGCATCTCAGTATGAGGTTACCTTTGCATTTGGAGAATACAGAGAATGCTCTCCCCACTATACCTCCCAGAGCTGCTCTAGAATATCAGAGGCCTGATGTCAGAAAGTGATAACTTTGAGACTTTTCTGGAACTTATCTTTTCTAGACTAACTTTCTTTTCCTGACAACTTTCTTTTCTTGACTAACTTCAGCTTGGTCATTTCCCTTGTGCTGGTTTGCTTACAAAGGCTAAAGAGAAAGGGCTCTATAATTTTTAGCTCCCATAGGAGGTGACTGTGGTAGCTTTGGTATCCAGCTATAAGAAGTTGTGACTTAGGGACAGCTCACTGCTGGTTTAGAAGGATTTGCAGAGGATGACAGGTTCAGCAAACTTAGGGTTTCCCACTTACACAGAGCAGGCTGGTCATTTCTCAAAGATGGCTTATTTACAGTTTCAAACTTGAGTCTGCACTGAGAAGTAGAAGGATCAAAGGGTCATTTTACTGATTTTTGGACCCCCCCCCATCATCTCTGGGATAGCTTGCGTCTGGCCTTGAGCATCCGCCACTCTATTTGCCTGCTGCCCACAGGACTTTGACTGTGGGAAAGATATCACCTTTCAAGTTCTTATGTAGTATCCTTAGTCCTAAAGGACATAAGAATAATACTTGGGCTGGATGGGAATGCCCCATGTACATACAGTAAAGAAATTTATTTCCTATACTGTTTTTTTTTAATACAAATCTAAGCTTCCTAAGAGGAGGCTTTTCCTTTACAAAAATTCATTTTGTTGTTTTTTTTGATAAAATATAATCACATATTATATATCAGAGGGCACACAGTGGAGTTATATACATGGGGGGTGAGTGAATCATGCTAATTTACATGTTTGCCATCTTAAGTTATTATCTTTTATTTCTTTTTAAGAAAGCTATTTTTTAGGATAGCTCCAACACTCTGGATTTGAGAGTTCATGGAGACTCTTGTCATGTTTGGAAAAGACAGAATTATGTTTTCCCTAAATGTAGAGATGAAAATCATAGATTTCTTTGAATATGAGTTGAAATTTCTTTTTCTTCCAGAAGGCACAGAGTGGTCTTTAGATAAACATCAATTGGGTGACATTTCTGAAAATACCCACATGAAGTCTTAAAAAGCTAAATATAGCATTTCCTCCCTCTTATAGGAATAAAATCTATAGGAATTTGAACCAGTCCCTACAAGTGAGGTTCACTAGTCAATGGTACAAATTTCCATGTTTTCATGAAGAGAAAATGAAGTATCGCATTCAAACAATCTGCTTTATGCACTTTTCAGATAAGAATCTAGTTTACTTTTTCATATTCCTTATGGCAATAAATCTCCTCTCCACATAAAACTAATGGGATATTTTAGGTCTTACTGTGGGAGGAAGTCTTCAGTGTCTGTCCCAAGAAGAGCTTTAAAGTAATTTATAACAGTCTTATAGCTTGTACTCTAGGAAACGGAATAACAAGGGTCAAAATGTCCCCTCTGTCTTCTGAATGAACAGTCTAGAAATTTCTAAGAAGCCTATCAGAGGATTCCTGTATCATTTGTGTCTTGTTTTTCAAAGTCCAGACATGTGCAAATAATGTCAGTTAAGGGCCCAGTTGATAGGGGCCACTGTTAAATCCCACCTCAGGAGAGGACTCAGTTTCCAAATATTGTCTGCATGGTAAATGTAATAAGACCAAAAGTTCTGTGGAAACCTTTGCTTTGCTTTTGTACCTTATGTCCTGCAATTTCAAGCTCTCTGAGATGAAGAAATAACACAAAAGCAGGAAGGCACTCACCATGCTGGCTGATCATACAAGAGACATTTACTGATCTGGTACTAATTTGAGTCTTCCAACTTCACCCTTGACCTTTAGCGTTTATGAGCAGGTACCATTATTAAGATAGTGTTTGTATTTGGGGACTGAACCCCAGGGATATTTAAACAGAGTCTACTACTGGCTCACAGCTTGAGGAACAGAGATACTGGTCTTTATTTTCTTTCGATGGGATGTGCACAGGTGGTGAGGTGAGGCTGAGCCTTTGGGTATGGCCACAATTCCAGATGACTTGATAGACGTCTCAGAACAGAATACTGTGAACCTAAAAGAGCAAACCTCTAGCATCTGAGACTTAGTCCCCAATTCCTGGTCCAAGTACTCCAGGAATCATAATTATGGACAAATGTTTTCTTGCACTGACTCTCTCCTGTCTGGGAAGCTTGTGTAGATTCAGGATTGTGTCACTCAGGTGTGGAAACATGGTGGTTGAGGTTTTACAATTTGTTTTAATGAAACAAAGCAGTTGTGAATCTTCTGCTGGTTGCTTGAAACAATGTGGGACATCTCTTTCCACATGAAAAATTTGAAGTCCTCGAATGGGAAGTACATTGCCAACTGAAATGTCAGCCTTAAAACAGTGTGTCTATGGTAATACACTCAAGAGATTCAAACCTCAATCCTGACATTTTGTCATGTTAGGGTAGGATAAATGGAATAAAGGGTAAGATCTAGGGAGGGGAAAGGACTCCCAAGTCACTCGTGAGTGGGAGAGAGAGAAATTGACACACAATGGTTTGTTTATGGAGACATAGAAAGGTGTGAATCAAAGTAACCCCAGCACTGAAATCATTGAGCCAAAATGCCAGGCTATGTGGCTGGGGAGGTGACTACTATCCCACGGACAACATGATCTTGAGTTCACAGTCTAGAAAGTTTCAGATCAGGAAGTGAGTGAAGAACATAGACAAGGACCCAAATCACTCAGCCCCCTGCCCAAAGTAGAAAGTATTTAGACATGTCTCAGAAAGACTATCGTGGATGCCAACAAATGTTTGCTGAAAAGAGCCTGTTATGGCTACCTCCTGAGATGCCCTGCCAGAGCCTTACAAATACAGAGGCGAATGCTCACAGCCAACCATTGGGCTGAGAGCAGGATCCCCAATGGAGGAGTTAGAGAAAGGACTAAAGGAGATGAAGGGGTTTGCAACCTCATAGGAAGAACAACAATATCAACCAACTAGACCCCCAAAAGCTCCCAGGGACTAAGCCATCAACCAAGGGGTACACATGGCTCTTGCTGCATATGTAGCAGAGAACTGCCTTGTCAGGCATCAAGGGGAGGAGAGGTCTTTGATCCTATGAAGGCTTGATTGTTGCCCCATTGTAGGGGAATCAAGGGTGGGGAGGTGGAAGTGGGGTGGGTGGAGGAACACCCTCATAGAAGTAGGGGGAGGGAGGATGAGATAGGGTGTTTCGGGGGGGACTGGGAAAGGGGATAACATTTGAAATGTAAATAAAGAATATATTTAATAAAAATGTCAATATTATGAGAAAATACTGTTTTTGTTGATGTGCCTGTGTGTATATGTTTATATATGTATGTGTTTTCTTTTTTTTAAACTTATTTATTTATTTTATGTGAGTACACTGTCTCTGTCTTCAGAAATACCAGAAGAAGGCATCAGATCCCATTACAGATGGTTGTAAGTTACCATGTGGTTGCTGGGAATTGAACTCAGGACCTCTGGAATTGCAGACAGTGCTTTTAACCGCTGAGCCATATCTCCAGCATGTGTTTTCTTAACAGAAATCTTGGGAAAGTTTAAAGTCGAATCCCCTTCAAGGATAGAACTACCTTTTGAATCACTGATAAATGACCCATGATTGGTGGTTTAATTATTAGTGTGAAAGTGATTTGTTCAGAAACAATTTAATATACTAATCAAGCATAGTTATACTTTTATTCCTTATCTTTATCTCTCTCTCTCTTTCTGTGTGTGTGTGTGCAAGCATTCATGCATGCATGCACACGTGTGTGTGTGTGTGTATGTGTGTGTGAGAGAGAGAGAGAGAGAGAGAGAGAGAGAGAGAGAGAGAGAGGAGAAGGGAGAGGGAGGGAGGGAGAGAGAGAGAGAGAGAGAGAGAGAGAGAGAGAGAGAGAGAGAGAGAGAGAGAGAAGAGAAGGGAGAGGGAGGGAGGGAGGGAGAGAGAGAGAGAGAGAGAGGAGAAGGGAGAGGGAGGGAGGGAGGGAGAGAGAGAGAGAGAGAGAGAGAGAGAGAGAGGAGAAGGGAGAGGGAGGGAGGGAGGGAGGGAGAGAGAGAGAGCGAGAGAGCGAGAGAGCGAGAGAGAGAGAGAGAGAGAGAGAGAGAGAGAGAGAGAGAGAGAGAGAGAGAGAGAGAGAGAGAGAGAGAGTGTATGGGGATGCCCATGAAGGCTTGATCCTGATCCCCTGGAGCTGGAGTTACAGAATTTGAAACCCAGCAAAATGTAGACAAGAGGAAACCAGCTTCTAGGTTAAAAGTGTTTGTGTTTGGGACTTTAGCTGTGTGTCCTTTCTCTCACTTTAACCTTCTTGGTGCACACTTCCAATCAGTATTGTCTTTTCAATCCAGCTTCCTGGGTTGCTATCCTTAGTGTTTGTTCATGAGCTGAAATCTTGAAGAGTGTTCTTGTAGTCATGTACTGACTCCTTGTTGGAAGCTACCACACAGGAGATATGTGAAACTTCACTGAACTTCAGAATCTACAAAGATCCTTTAAGGTATTTAAAGAGATATCACAATCACAGAGTGAAAAGAGACAGTGTTGAATCTAATGCTTCACTGCCTGGAATTCACTGGAGGAGCCTGAGGACTGTTGAGAAGTGTGGGGGTGGGGCAGTTTCAAAAGTTGAGTCCTCCGTTCTCAAGAGAAGTCTCTGGAGTTCTGTATTGATGCTAAGTCAAATCAAAATAATCACATATATGAATGAATAGCTACCATGGACCTACATTTGGAAACAATTGGATATAGCTTAATGAAAAAAATTTAAGCATGGATGCCAACAAAAATACCCAGTATCTTTGCTTAGCTAGAATTATCCCAGGGCAATGAGACTTCTTCAATGTTGTAGAACAGTGATTTTGGTAAGAGATAGCAATTGGGATACATCAATGAGGAACTGGAGAAAAGGTTGTTAGCAGTCAGTGCAATTTTAAGAAAGATAAAAAACTTCATAGATATAAATTTTATTGTGTCAAAATAATGGAAGCTGTCCCTTGTGACCTAAGTTTGGGAACAGTTGGACATAGCTTAATAAAGAAATTTTACTTTGGACATAATTACCCTAGGCATTGGAAAAATAGGTGCTGGGATCAATATAAAATAAACCCCACTTTTCCTCCTTAAATTAGGAAATTCAGTTCATGAAAAAGTCATGCTATTATTCTTCAGACCTATTTTTATATGTTTAAAGTTTTGCACCCAGTCCAGGCCTGGAGGTACAGGCCTGTAAACTCATCTCCTTAGAGACTGAAGCAAGAAGACTGCAACTTCAAGGCAAGTCTGGGGTACAGAGTGGATTTAAGGCTAACTGGGCCAAATTAGGGTAGCCCTGCCTCAAAATTAATAAAAGGAGTGGGTAGCTGATGATATATAACTCCATGGTTTTTGCCTAAGGTGTTGCAGGCTCTGGTTTCCATCACCACTATTGTACAACAAACATACACAAACAAACAAACAAACTCCACCTATGATCACTTGAATTATGTTTGTTAGACCACAGTTTGTGACTTGCAGATTCTAAATCAATCTATGGTGATAGAAGAGTCTAGGTGATTTCCTTGTTAAAAAACTTCCCTTCAGGATTGTCTGTAAAGTAACCACAGGCTGTATGGTGTCCCTTTGTCAACTTAAACAAAGGTCTAATGTAATTCTGTACATGTCACATCAATATATGTAATTGTATCTCTTCCAGTTACATCTACCCAAGAGCTTCAGGGAATGGAAGGGTAATTGGTCAAAGTTAATGGATCCACTTGTCTGTTTAATCTACTAAGTACTCCATGAAAGGCTTCAAATCAGCTCGCCTTTCTGAACAGAGTGAAAAACCAGATCCTCTAATGACTGGCTGAACTCGGAAGCTGTCTTCAGAGTCAAGCTCAAGGGAATCTGGGATTATAACATCAGGAAAAGCTGGGTTACTGAATGATTATAGATTAACTCCAGGGAATTTCTCCAAGTCTTAAATATTCTCAGCATCAACCCAGTAGATATCTCATCTAGTGATCACCAAAACCCAATCTAATAGCTACATCATTAAAAACAAATGGAGAAAAAATTGCTCCTAATTTTCTGCATAATGAGATCAAGGTGAACAGAAACAGCAGAGCCTGAGAAACCATATCTTTCAATATCAGCATCTAACATTTGAGGTGTTCTCAGTGGAAGCAATCTGAGGTTAATTTCTGTGTAGGGAAAGAGAATCCCATGCTTCGGTTTGAGGCAGTAGAAACCAGGCTAAGAGAGTGGATTTGCTTTTTTCTCCCTTGCCATGGTACTTTCTCATTCCTGGCTTACCTCTTCCTGTGGATCTCAGCTTAAACGTCCCTTTCTTGGAAAGGTCTTCCCAGATTCCCTCAGATCAGTTTTCTCTTCTTTATTTCACTATCCTATAATCACAGCACTGTTCACAGTGAATTTGGCGATGCATCAGTATCTACCCTTAGCAAAACACAAAGGAGCATTCAGGTGGCCTTCTCCACTTCTCTGTGTCTACACTAGCACCTCACCTAGCCAACTGCAGTCACTGAACAAGTAGTTGATGAACAAATATGTGAGAGACACTCTTTGTGAGTGTGACAACCAAAGTGAGTTTGAACTTCACATGTTTTTGTCTTGTGGGCACATATATGCATGCAAAAGGACCTGGTAACTTGATGAACAGAATAATCATGTTAAAGAAGAGGCAAAATGCAATGGTGCTTGGGATAATAATGTTTATCCATGGATATTTAATAATATTTATATCCATGGAATAAAATTTTAGTTGTATGGAATGGTAGAAGAATGATGTTTCATTCTCTGGTTATGAAATATTTTGCTTCAAATGCCTTTATATTGTTTTAGGATTACATTTTAAACATAATACTTGTTTCATCCTGTGGTGATTATGAACTAATAGGTCACGTACCCCTTGGATTTTGAAGGAAATATTCTGAAGTAGCCATAATTCATACAGCACAGTGCAGGCCCTGGCATGTGTCTTTGGTGGTCAGAGCTGAGAGGGAACTGCTGGCTTAGCCATTTTTTATTCTGTCACTGTACATGAGTGAGTATACTGAGCTGTGAATGGAAAGTGTGGCTACCTGAAACGTCCTAGTAACTTATTAAGTTGGGAGATCAGGGCTATCCTTCCATAGCGTGATCCTTCCATTCTGTTTCTAAGTTTTCTCTCTCTCTCTCTCTCTCTCTCTCTCTCTCTCTCTCTCTCATACACACACACACACACACACACACACACACACACACACACACACACACATACACAGAGCAGGATTTTAATTGGGACAGCAATTAGATGCTAATTCTTCCTTTTCTTCCAAACGATATGGAGAACTGGCTATAAGAACACTGCCAGGGATGCATCCTATATACAGTTACAAAACCCAGATACTATTGTGGATGCCCACAAGTGCTGGCTGACCAGAGCCGGATATAGATTTCACCTGGGAGGCTCTCCTAGTGCATGACAAATACAGAGGGGGACACTCTCAGCCAGCCATTGAACTAAGCACAGGGTCCCCAATGGAGGAGCTAGAGAAAGGACCCAAGGAGCTGAAGGGGTTTGCAACGCCACAGGAGGAACAACAATATGGGTCACCCATTACTCCCAGAGCTCCCAGGGACAAATCCATCAACCAAAGAGTACACATGGAGTTACCCATGGTTCCAGATACATAGGCAGCAGAGGAAAGACTTGTTAGACACCAAAGGGAAGAGAGGCCCTTGTTCCTGGAAAGACTTGATGCTGTAGTGTAGAGGAATACCAGGACAGGGAAGCGGGGGAGGGTTGATTGGGGAAGGGGAGATGGTTTATAGGATTTTTGGGGGAGGAGGGAACCAGGAAAGGGGACATCATTTGAAATGTAAATAAAGAATATACCTAATTTTTTTTTAAAAAAAAGAACACTGCCAATAGGGGCCTGCAGAAGTCACAGAACCTTGGGGTGTTCTTGTTTCAGCCCCACTAGCCCAGCTAGCAACTCTCTCAGCATTTCATATTCTTCTGATCCCAATATCCTCCAGTCAACATTGAATAGTTTCTTGAATATTTTGTCACTAGATAAATATTCAAGTGATGAACAGCTACCTACATAGGTAAGGTAGAAAGTTTATGTGTGGTCAATTCCTAGAACTATTGCAGAATATTCTAAATAGCCTGGGAAGGCCAGAGACCCATGTATCTCAGTATAGACAGACAGACAGACAGACAGACAGACAGACAGACAGACACACCCAACCACACACATACACACAAATGTCTAAGATTGATTAATTTGAGGAAACACAGTAGACAGTAGAAACTATGAATAAGCTTAGAACACTAAGGAGGAGGTACTGTGGTCTTATGGAAAATGCATGGCTTTTTGGAGGGGAGGTTAGACCTAGCTTGGTTGTAATTCCAGCTCTGTTTTGTATTGTTTTGGTTATTTTGGTACATATCCTTCAGAGAGTTAATTGGGGTCTCAGACTCATATATGATTTTCTTATGTGTAAGTCAAGGTAGTGACTGCAACTTCACTGGAAAGAATGGGCAGAGTGCTAATGACCTGTGACTATTTACCTGTATTCTACACAGTGAATCCATTCTCTTTCTGTCTGCTTTATGAATTATAAAAATCCCATTTATACTGAGAGTCACCATACATATACATTTAACTTCAAGATAACAATGTCAATCTCTTGGGTAGAAGTGACTCTAAGTAAGTCTTTTAAAAGGCTTCGAGGAATAGTGGATTAATATATGGAATCTCAGACTATCCTGTATGTAAAAGGGATGTGTGGGAAGAAGGTAACTATTCTACATTAATGGGAGACAGATTCTAGATTCCACAGCAGGGCTTTGCTCCTAAAACCATAACTCCATGTTTCTTGGCATTTTACTTGCCATAAATATCTAATTAAAATTATTAATGTTCTTCACAAAGATTTATCAGTAATATAAAAGCTTCACCCTTGTCATCTTACAAATCCTGAATTTAAGATTTTTTTCCCCTAAGGCCATTTCAACCCCTATGATCCATTACCCAGGAGTCGGTCCAAGCAGTCTCTTAAAGTCTAAGTCAGACACCCTACTACCCCATTTAAATCTTCACATCACTCTCCTGAGAATAAAATGCAGACTGCTTAGCTTGAGAAATTAAGCTTCCATCTGATCTGTTTGCTCCCGGAGTCTTTTTCTCTTCAGCTCGATATGCTCTAGTCTCAAAGGCTTGCTGTAACATACCATAGTGATTCTTTCCTCAGAGATCTTGGGCTGTTTCTTCTGCAAAATATACTTATCCTGGCAATTTGGGTTGAGGGTCCTTTTTAGCACTTGGATGGAATCTTCAGGAAGGAATTTTTGAAAATCCTTCCTGCAGGGATTATATTTATTCCCTAGTCACATAGCCTCACTTCTTCAACACTGCTCACAACTTTTGGTAAATCTCAGTATCTCCCACTTTCCTGAAATTCAAGTTCACGGAAGACCAGGGCCAAGCCTGTGTTTTCACAACTAGATCACCCACGTCTAGATTACTGATAGCTTTGCCTTCAAATTTGTGCCATTTCTAACAAATACTAAGAATGTCTGTTTTGGTCCACCAACTTCTACATTTATAAACTTAAATTTTGGAAGTCCCCTTGTCTTTTAGTTTTCTTACTTTCCAACACTTAGAAATTCAGGGCATGGGAGGCTCTAATGGTGACTGAGCCAGGACCCGGAAGCTCAGACATCAGGACCCTGGACAGAACACTTATATATGTCTGGATTCAGGCTGACAGAGCATTGGTCTTTGGTATGCTTAAGACCAACCTTTGTGTCAGCACCCGGCCAGACTCAAGTCATCAATTTTAACCCAGGTGGATGGACATATAAGAACAGGAAATATGCCCAACATAAAAATGATGCACACAAGCCGGGCGGTGGTGGCGCACGCCTTTAATCCCAGCACTTGGGAGGCAGAGGCAGGAGGATTTCTGAGTTTGAGGCCAGCCTGGTCTACAAAGTGAGTTCCAGGACAGCCAAGGCTACACAGAGAAACCCTGTCTCGAAAAACCAAAAAAAAAAAAAAAAATGATGCACACAGAGATTGGGAAACTCACCATAAGTCAGGGATCACTTTTAGAGATTTCACTTGTTCCTGTAAGCCAATAGTAGATGACTAGAATAACAAGGAGGTGCGGGGGGGGTGGGGGGTGGGAGGAGAACTAGAATTGGAATTCTGAGAAGTCTCAAATCCCTGCTAATCAGCCATGACTTATGACATCATCATCTCACCAACTCTGTATTTTGGCTGGGATGTTCTTCAGTCTAGTTCCAATAGGCAGTTTTGAATTTCCATGTTACTGTTGATGGTTCTGTACTTTGAAAATGCTGGACTTTCTGGATTTTCACGACATCATGCCCACCACATGGCTCCTAATTGCTTTGGATTTTAGCTTCCTTCTTAAAGAAATTCTTTTTTTTATTAGTTTTTTATTTACATTTCAAATGTTATCCCCTTTCCTCATTTCCCCTCTGAAAACCCCCTATAGCATTCCCTCTCCCCCTGCTCACTAACCCACCCACTCCCACTTCCCTGCCCTGGCATTCCCCTACACTGGCAAAACTAGCCTTCACAGGACCAAGGGCCTCTCCTCTCATTGTTGTCCTCTGCTACATATGCAGCTGGAGCCAATGATCCCTCCATGTGTACTCTGGTTTGTGGTTTAGTCCCTGGGAGCTCTGGGGGTGATGGTTGGTTGATATTGGTTCCTCCTATGAATTTGCAAAGCCCTTCAGCTCCTTGGGACAATTCTCTAGCTCCTCCACTGGGGGCCCTATAATGGAATTCTTATTGTTTGCCTTCTACACAATATTCCTCAAAGTCTGCTCTTCTTATTCCCAAGATTTGCTTCCTATACTACCTATGATTACCACTGTATTCGTCCACTGAACAAACTAATCATGTCATATGATTTATTAGATATCATTTTAATTTGGACCAAATAATGGTAAGAAAAACAGATGTAATTCCCAGCTTTTTGAAATATACAAAACACTGGCTGATTTACCTCGAAATATTTTTTCTTTAATTCTTTCTTTCTCTTTTCTTTTCTGTTGTTGATATTACAATAGGTTCTCAAGTAATACTTATTGGATGAATATGTGCAGATTTAGCTATGTGAACATCTGCTGTATACACAGCACAGAATATGGCACAACTATATAATGTCATTGAAACTATTCCTAAGCACACATTGTAAATCAATAGAAGCCAAAACATCTGGCCAATTTGGCTGGAAAATTCCCAACAAAGCATAAGTATGGTTTATCTATATTATGCAAACACTAGATTGTCTGGGCTTCTGTGGGTGTTTTGGTATAGTGGATGCTCAGCCAGACCAGTCTTGATCTCATCCAGGGACACATTAAGTCTCTGAATTGAGCATATGACTCACTGATTTCTAGAGTTAAGCATAAGCATAAACTCTGAATGGTTGTGATCATTTTAATTGGCTCAATCATTTCCAAAATGTTATTAGTGACACATGTTCATTCACAGAGATCAGGACATATTTCCTGGCTCTTTACTACGAAGGCATCCATATAAATTGAAATTCATTTAGAAGATGGAACAACTAAGTTACATTTACTCAAAACTCAGGCATTGTGCAAAATATACAATACAAATATATGAACTATTTTGACATCTTCTATAGTAACCATGTCATCAGCAAACGTCTTTAGGAAGTTAGCAAAAATGTGTTTCAATTTCTCATAAAAATTTTACCAGATCAATCAGCCATGAGATGAAATTATGCATCTCTATTTCTCCCTTGTTGGGTCTCAGTTATTAGCAGCAAGGGCAGGTGCAACTGAGATTAGAACAATACAGAATTATTTCCAGTTCCCCACAATTAGTTTGAATGTAGTTTTCCAAAAGATAAAAGCAAAACAACTAGAAATGAAATTTAGCATGAAATTGTTGAGGCATGGCAAGGTTAGAATGCAGATATGTCTTCTATAAAAACCAGCATCTGGGCTCCAGCTTGTAATAGGCAGAGGAAACAGAAGAGACCCTTTCAGTTGATCATGCACTCCAAAAAGTACATATACCATTTATTTATTTATAGAAGATTGTAATACATGTGCCAATTAGGAGTAGAAAGTAGGCATTGGAATTTTTGATGACCTACATAGGCATAAAGCTATTTTATATGTAAATACTCATAATAGAGTAGTAAAAGCCTAAGGGTAAACATTTGCAGGCATGCTGGGTTGGTTCAGTCTGCAGTTTTCCTTGGTAGCATCTGACACATGCCTTGTCTCATCCTCCTTCCCTCAGAATTGGGAGGGAATTGAAGTTAACCTGGCCTCAGAATACTCCATCCATCTCCAAATGTAGAGAAAAGACTGAGGACCTTCAGCATTTAACCTGTTCCGCTTCAAATGGCTTTCAACTGACAGATGTCTCCTCTCTATGACCTAATGAGAAGCAATCAGGTCTACGGGAATAAAAATAAGTAAATCACCATGGAACATGGAGCTGTATCACTTTAATGTCAGCACTCGAGAGGTAGAAACAGGCAGGTCTCTGTGAGTTTTAGGTCAGCCTGGTCTACCCAGCAAGTTCCAGGTCAGCCAAGGCTACAGAGTGAGACTCTGTCTCAAAACAAAACAAGGCAACAACAACAACAACAACAACAGTAACAGCAACACCAACAACAAAAATCACTTCAATATTTTCATAAAATCCCAAATACTGTTGATTTGGTCTCTGGGCTCCACACACCCTCAACTTCTGTTCTGCACTGGAACATTCCTGAAACATGAATGCTGGGCAATATGGTTTTTCCATTTGTTTCTTTTAAAACCTGCAGTAGAGTTGGACTATTTAACATAATGTAAACTGCATGTGCTCTGTCTAGATGGAGAAAGGGAGAACACTCCTGAGGACGGATGCTTTGCTGAAGCTCTGGGTGGGAGGCTGGTGGACTTGCTCTGTCCACCTGGGCTTTAGACCTTGTCACACTTTGCCTTTGAGAGCCAGACGACCTCACGGAGGATAATATGATACTGATATCTGAGTAAATAATTTTAAAAAGCAATTTTGATTATTAGTAATTTGTTCTTTGTATGCTGATTTGGTAGTCATTTCCTTTACATAAGAAGTGAAACCATGCCATGGAAAATAGAATCACATGGGTGGGTTTGAAACTGCATGTTACTCTAGAGACACCCTGCCCAGTGCTACTTTCCTATTTCCTCATCGAGTTGGCCTTTTTGATTTGAATATCAGAGGAAAACTCAGGACTATGGGCTAAAGGGGTCATTTTCAAATACCTGACCATTTTTAATGACTCTGGATTTAACTCTTCCTATATGAGAAATTTTATTTATTTATTTATTTATTTATTTATTTATTTATTTTTGTATTATTATGATTCTGCTTCACAAGGCATTTATTTTTAGCATCAAAAAAGTAAAAAGGTGTTAGAAACTTGATATTTCTGCCCTTTCCTTAAATTGCACATGTAGGTTAATTCTGTCCTGAGGAAATTTGTTTGATCATTTTCAATTATGGTGCTCAGTAGAGAAAAGGTTAAAGATGAATTGGTTTCCTGTGAGGCTATTGGTTAAAGATGCACTCAGACATGTAACTTGTCGGTGACTGGAGGGAGGAAGAGAGGACTTACATTCTGTTTGCCCACAATGTTGTCGAAAGGCAGTTCTGGGCTCCAGGATCCTTCTGTGAATGTTGCCCCACTGTTTCTCCTGTCTGAGCAGCTCACCGACTCCTTAACTATGTCTTCAGGCAAGGATAGCAAACTCTCCTCAGGCTGCTTAATCAAATAGGTCTCTATATTATGCTTCCTTAAGAATTCATTCCTCTCTTTACCGTGACCCTCTTCCACATTATAGTCACCATTGAGGCAATCCAGTGTGGCTTTGGAAATGTGAATTCTCCTGCATAGAGAGAAAAGTAGTCGTTATATTTCTTCATGTTGCCCAATTATAGCTGTACAGAGAACACTGCTACAACACATTCTGGAGGATAAATTTGTTCCCCTCAAAAGTCCAAAGGAAAAAAAATTAAAAGAAACTAGAAGTCCTCCATCCAAAGGTACTGTAGCCTCACACAAACAGTCCTGATGATGACCACAGTGATGAGTCACTTTTGGCTTTTCTTGCTAATGTCAACACTCTCTATGAACCAGTGATGTCTTTCAATGCTGTTGGCTATACTGAAAAAACAAATGGTGTGGATGTTCCTGAGTCCCAAGAATAGCTAAATTATCATAGAACATGACTCTCTTACTCTCTCAGAGCTTGCCCTATTATTTTATGCTCTGTCTATCTGTACCTTGTTTTTCCTACCTGTTTAGAATCATCTTATGAACAAGGTTTGGTATTGTAAGTCCACAGAATACAGGGAGCATTGTTTTTAGAAAATTACTGGAAGATGTGATTCTCCCTCTAATCTATATTGAAGTAACAGAGAGCAATATGGGAGATGCAAGCTGGTAACTGCCAGGGATCACTCACAAACTAACTCACACAGGTAGTTCACAATCCAAGTTTCTTCTTTTCAAATGAAATAAATATGTGACTTGATTAGGATCAAGCTATATTTGTGGAAGCCTCATTCTGTAATTCCTTATCAGGAAGGAAGGTATTTTCTCTTCTCATAACTGTCTAACTAAGCCAGGAACTTACTGTGATGTGCTGTGGTCTGTGAAGAATAGCAAACTCATGAAAGTAGATTTTGTTGCTGGATTGATGGGTTTCAACTCTAACTCTTCCATTTTTTAGCTATAATATTTTTTTTTGGGCAGAAGGATCATTTAAGTTTTCTGAGTCTATTTTTCACCCAACAACATGGCAAAGGTAATAGACCTACCTCACTGTGAACATACAAGAGTTGATTTGTGTAAAGTAGTCAAGACACTATACAGAACACAATACATCAATAACAACACATACTTTAAATTGTTTGAAGTATTCTTTAAAATGCCACGGTGATCTCACTGTGGTGTATTTTATGCCTCTTTAAGTCAGGCTCACAGGGGACAGTCTGCCTTCTGAATGAGGCCTCTGTCACTGATTCAAAGCCCATTGTCAGACACGCCTTCATTCTGGGCCCCCATGCTGCATTCAGCTATTCAAACAATTGTCATTTCTCTCAATTCAGCACATGATTGCATGCTTGCTAAACATGTCCTAGAGTTAGCTTAAAAGTTTGCTGAGCCAACTCTGTGCTCCGCCAAGGAAACGGATGGATAAAGTGGACAGACACATAATTCTCTACTTGCATTTTGTGATTCCAAATGCAATATATTTGAGTAAACAATGAAGAGTTCTTTCAATTTTAAGGTTCAGGCTTCTTAAGCAAGAGTGCATTGTACTGTCAGTACAACCTCTGCTGACCCTTCTGACCATTTAACCCATTCCTCCAAATTCCTGATTTCTGGGGAGAATAGTTCATTGCAGAAACAAACAAAACTACAGACGTTGCCTTTCTGTCCACTGAGGGCACATTCTCCACCTCTTCCAAACATGTTGATTTCAAGTTCAAGACAATCAAGAAAATGTGGGGAAGCAGCTTGGGTTCTCTTGAGACACCTGCTAAATAAATCCAAAATGTTTTCATGGTATCTTATCCGAATGCACGGAAACTCATCTCCAGCAAAGCAGGACCCCTGAGCTCCCTTCTAAGATCAAGTTAAGATTTAGACGCTTGAAGACATAGCCTTTTCTCCTAAGCAAAATGAGCTTCTTAGGAGGATTTTGTAAAGTCTGTGGCCGATTTCCTTCAAAAAATAACTATAATTAATACCAACTTCCCTTGGCATTTCATTTGAATGCTACATTGTGTTCAGAGGGACTGATACTTGCCTATGTTAAGTCAGAGAACGGGATCTTAACCTTTATTTAATACCAAGTCTTCTATCAAAGTTCTGATCAGTATACACTAGGATGCTTTTGATAGGAAAGAAGGTTTTGATGTTTCCTTTTGAAAGTCTTTGCTGCTAACCTGAGCTTTGAAGTGAGACATTTTTTTAGAGATGATGGTCCAGTGACTTTGTTTTCCTCTAAGGACTTAAATCTGTGCTCAGAGAATATTCTGATGTGTTGTGTGTCAGGTAAACCTAACATTTTCTGTGAGATGGTCATGATAGTCATGATAATAAATACAACCTAACAATCTTGTAGTGTTTACCTCACCTAAATACTATCTTTGCAGCCAAAGGTTTGTTTGTCTCTACGAATTTATTCATATGATTGGAGTCTCCCACAGCCTTGGGTAACAAGCATTTCCTTTTTCTCTTGTCTTGCCTTCTTCCTCCACTTATTCTCTCTCTCTTTCTTCTTTCATCCTATCTCCCTATGTCTGTATTTTTCATTTTTTTCTCCTACTGCGGATATTAAGGTTTGCTCAAGAGCAATGAATAATACTGCCCTATCATGGTAGCAATATTAGGTGGAGATCAGACCTTTTCTTTCAGGATCTCTTTAAGGTCTGTGACTGAATCATAATTAACTACTACAACCACAGTCATAATTAGTAGCTTCTCAGCATGGAAGAAGAAGGACTTTTATATGTGTTGTCCCACTTGACAAAAGCTCAAGAACAGTTCTCTTTGTATAGTACAGAGAGCAGCTATATCACTGTTACCAAGACATTTCTTAGAGAAGTATACTGCTTAGGTCCCACCCCAGACACACAGATTTGGAAATTCTGAGGGTGAAAAACAGAGGTCAGTGTGCTGCTTTAGTACTGCTTTCCAGTGAATCACCACATCCTGGAGTTCAGTACCAACCAGTCCTGCCAGTCAGAGTCGGAATGCAGATGAGTTCTCAAAGAAAGCACTGAGTTTTTGGCACAGAGCCCACAGTCATGTATATATTGACAGCCAATAGGATTTAACCTTAGCTGCCCATTAGGATTGATTTAAAACCTCAAGATTGATCCCAGACAGATTTCACTTTTTAATGAACCAATGTGAGATCTGGTCATGAGTATTTTATAATGCAGTGATTCTAGTATGTTGCCGAGTCAAAGAACTGATGCTTAGTAGGATAGAGACATAAACTCATCAGCCCTGTTGCCTTATTGCTTCTGTCATCTCTGGGGTAGTTTCTTAGAGTTCTCAGGCCATTACTGCATGATGCCTTACCAGCTAACCTCCTCCTGGACAATTGCTTCCAGGGAGTCTGTCCTTGACCTCTGTGCACAGAAAACCTGGTATCACAAAGTCAAACAATGAAAAAGTTAGGTGAGAAAGGGCTTTTCTTTGCTTACCCAGGGATTCCTCCTGATTCAAGTTTGTTTGCTATGTCCACATCCCAAGACCAGACATCAAACTGCCACTTCCTCAGGCCCAACACACCACACAGCACAGAGCCTGAATGGATTCCAATTCGCATGTCAACATCATGCTTCGTTCTGGATCTCACAAACCTGTTGACAGGTGAATGGAGAGACAAACTCATTAGGCCAAGATGACCATCACTGGGCTGAAGTGGCAGAATGCCAGGACAGAGAAGTGAGAGGGGGTTGAATAGGGAAAGAGGGAGGGAAGGGGGCTTATGGGACTTTCGGGGAAGGAGGAAACGGGGAAGGGGAAATGATTTGGAATGTAAATAAAAAAAACTTAGAAAATAATAATAAAAAAAAAGAAAAAAAAGCTTTCTACTCCATTGGTTTCTCTCTTATTCAAATGGTCCTTTGTCCATGAAACTTTCTGAGTTCTCCCAATAACTGGAAGGATTCTGTTCTTGTCTGAAAAATCTTTAGATTTGAATGATACTTTTCAATGCTCTCATTAACCTTCTCTCAAAACTTATTTTGTAGTTGTCGTCTCATGAAGTGACACCAGCAGTTTTTTAACCCAACTATGAATAAACTTGGGGTAGTTTGTTAACCCCATAATCAGTGTATGCTTTATTCCCAACCAAAAGCTTTATGGTTTTCTTCTCATATATAGTCAGGCTTCTGTTAGGTCTTTCATTCAGTCAAGTCTCTTGTGTAGTCTAGGATCCCCATTTCTGCTATTGGAAATGGCTTCCAGACGTTCCTTCCAAATATAAACATAGGTTCATCACTCCATCATTTCCTGATTGAAACCTTCCCCTTACCTCTTATTCCTTAAAGCAATAGCCTCTGAAATACACTTCTCACAGCCCAGGGCCTAAGTAGTTCATTATAGGAAGCCAGGAAAGATACTGGGCCCTCATACAATGCTTTTAGGTATTAACCTTGAACAGATGTACTTCAGTACCCTTAATCTTGATCCTAACTTTGAAAGGACTTCCTAAGATTCTTTACTAAGATTGTCCACATTAGGTTGTGTTCCATGGACATTGAAGAAGCAGCTTGAGCCAAGAGGAGGATGCTGCCAGGGTAGGACTTTCTCCAGTGTTCATCTCCCCCAACCCTGGTCATTCATTGGAGTACCTTGGGCAATTCTAGTTTATGGTTAAAAGATATTTCTGTAGAATTTCTTTTTTTTTTTTTGTTTTTACTCTTTTTTTCTTTCTTCATTTTTATTTTTATTTTTTATTAGATATATTATTTATTTGCATTTCAAATGATTTCCCCTTTCCTGGTTCCCCCCTCCTTGAAATTCCCATAAGCTCTCTCTCCTCCCCTGTTCCCCAATCAACCCCCTCCTGCTTCCCTGTCCTGTCCCTACATTGCTGCATTGAGCCTTTCCAGGACCAAGGGCCTCTCTTTCCTTCTTCTTGGGCATCATTTGATATGTGAATTGTGTCTGTAGAATTTCAAATGGAAGAATCCAATATTTCAAAAATATATAACTTGGAATCCTTTCATTGCCACAAAAATATAATGATTATTTTCTTCCAAAGATACTGACAGTTGTCAAACTAATGTGAAGGTTTTCCCCTTTTTTGTTGGTAAAAAGAAAAATACTCTAAACTTTCTGATTTTTCTATAGCATTCTGTTATTAATACTATTCCCTCTTAGAAATATTTGAGAAAGACCATTTTAATTTGTCATTTCAAACTAAAGCTCATGGTTTTATACATATGCGCGTACACACACACACACACACACACACACACACACACACACAGAGAGAGAGAGAGAGAGAGAGACTAATTTTTAAACATGAACACATTGCTCTGAGGTGAACATTTTAAAGTGGAAGTTTCCATGTTTAAGGGAATGTTGTCCAACCGAAGCTATATAATTTACCTAAATGTTTGCACTAAATGTCTGTTACTCAGCTTAAGACAATGTTTAAAACAAAGAGCTTTGTCTATGGAGTGTGAGTCCATTTAGTAAGACAGAAAAATATATTTTCTTCTAAGGAGACTGTAAGAATAACTACTGGATGTGAAGTAAGAAGAAAATTTGCCAGGCAGACTTACACAGCACTTTATTATAACTGATTACACACACACACACACACACACACACACACGCTATGACATTCAAAGGCGTAGGTCTTATGATATCTGTCTGTCTTGGCAAGATATAGATCTAGCTCCAACAACCTTGAAATCCTAGTTTAAAATAATTAAGCTTGAAACCTGACTTTGGGTTCAGTGTTACAGATTACATGGGGTCCAAATGATGATGGCTTGGCTTAACAGTTTTCTTGACTTTATGACAATACACATTACTTTTTGGTCATTATTCATTAATAATGAACCCATTTTGAGTTCTGAATTCCAGTTTTAAATTCTGGGTCAGGGATGTATACAGCAGTCTCTTCAATGCTGGGCACAGGCAGCAAGGATCAGCTCCCACTCAATCATGTGACCAGAATAACAAAGAGTTATTCCTCACCAGTGGAAAACTGTTGCATAACTATGGTGTCTGGCAGATGAGGTGTTTGAAAATATTCTTTATTTATTATATTTTCTGGGCTTCTTGAGAAGCAACCCTGTTCTAGCCTGAGGGATATCTGTATAAAAACTTAAAAAAAATATATTCAAACACTGCTCTCACTCAAAACTGAGAGAACAAAATGTTTTGAATTAGAAACAAACATATTTTAGAGTATTATTCATTCAGTGTTGCTCATATGTGTTTAGAGCTGGGTTTGTGGAAATGGATAGTCTATCAGAGGGACTTGTCTGTGGTGAGGCCACCTTTATCTCTCTCAGCAAGCATGTATTACCACTCTTCATTTAAGTGGACACATCTACAATACAACTGCTATATCCAAGGCTCAGGAAAATGAGAGGAGTAATTGGATAATAAGAAGCAGAGACCAGGATAGGATGTCTGTAGTGAAATCGAGTTTCTTAACTGTAATCCTCAGATCAGGGCAATGAATGGTTCCTTCCTATCCCATAACAGATATAAAATATGAGTGAAAAAAATATCATCTACTCAAACCACAGAGCTATTGGGAGACATTTGCCATTGTTCTGTCTGGAGAAAAATCTACCATAGCTATACTTTTGGCTTTGAAAAAGTATGTTTATTAAACATGTAGCAAGCATAAAAAAAAGAAGAAACAGCAACTAGCAGTTAGATAACATCATGATATTGGGTGATCACAACACCCTGAGAATTCCCTATATAGCAGTCATATGGAGTGGGCTGAGAGTGCTAGGCAGAGCAGAGAGAGTTCCCTTCAGGTAAGGATTTTAAGTAAAAAGAAAAAAAAAGGAAATGCCAGATAGCAAAATATCATCAAATCAGGTGTTTATAACATCTAGCAAAAGTGACTTGGGTTTGAAAGACTCTGTTGAAAGAGTCAAGGTAAAGTTCCCAAAAGAGGATTTCTGAGCAAAACAGAGAATTCTCTCTCCATCTGATCTTTCCACATCTTGTTCCCACAGCAGATATACCCTTTAGGCATTCCTATTTTTCAGGTTGTAATGTTTTTTGAATATCCTCAGCCATTATTTGCTCTCCTTCTACCTTACTACAGGGTCAGGAACCCAGCCTGCTCCTGGACAAGGGATTCTAAGACATTTGTGATGCACATGCTTAGATTAGCAGGTTTTGCCTCTTTTTTTCTTGAAGATCTCAACAAGTATAAACATCACATGACCATTTAACCAATGTACTTTATATCATAATTATTTCAGTACAAATTATATTATCTCAATTGATAAAACCATCTCACTAAACCTACATCTTTCTCATTACTTGACTGTCACTATGGCTTAAGGGTTAGTATTGCGTACTCTAAAACCAGTCTATTGAGTTTGTGTCTTACTCTGCTGATCCGTTGGGAACTTATTTGATTGCTTTATTCCTTTTACCTGAAACTCTAAGATGTGAATAATAACATAATTTTTAAATTAAGTGGGAGAGAGAGAGAGACAGACAGAGAGAGACAGAGACAGAGACAGAGAGAAACAGAGAGACAGACAGAGAGACAGAGAGAGACCGAGGACAGAGAGAGAGACAGAGAGAGAGAGAGAGAGAGAGAGAGAGAGAGAGAGAGAGAGAGAGAGAGAGAGAGAGAGAGAGAGAGAGAGAAAGAGAGAGAGAGAATGTGTGTCTGGAATATTTGGATTCTGATTGCAGATGAAGGCCCAGCATCTAGGAAAGTAATTCAATTTTCCTGTAGCCACAGAGTCAATAAGCAAGATTTCAGCACTAAACTGGTACCTCAGAGACTCTTTGTAAGAAAGTACAATGCCCAGCGTGACCCCTCAGCAGATAGCCCAGGTTGACCTAGAGGTTCAGGGATTGTAAAATGAGGCATGCTTGTGTTGCTGTGAACCTCAAAGGGGATGACAGATGTTAAAGTGATTTGCTAATGAATACGAGGGAGTATTATACAGCACACTGTGCTAATGTCATTAGGTAATTAACACTATGCAGGAAGGCACTGGAGTGTCTTAATGAAAGAGAGATTTTTCATTTTCTTCTACAAGATGAAAGTCATAAGGACACTTAATATTTCCTCAGCTCATTGCGTCTATTTTGTTATGTTTGGGATTTGATTTAAGTAAAAGCTAAGAATAAAACTATGCAAAATTAATGAATAATGCACAGCACAGATCCTCTTTACAAAGAACCATCAATACAGTGTTTCAAGACCAGCTCGTGATGGAGATGTGTGCGTCTTGTCAGAGTTCACAAAGAAGTTGTGGGCAGCACTTGTTTAGCTCTTCCATAGAGGACCCACAGATAAGTTGTTCTGTATTCAGTTAGCCATAATGAAAAGACAATGATCATAGCTCTCCCGTATCGACACCCCATAGTAGTACCCTCTCTTCTCCATTAACTTGAGGCTCCTGAAGGCAGGAGCTTTAATACAGCACTTAGTATATAAAAATCACCAATACTTATTGTGCTCACCGAAGTACTTAGTGTGTTATGGATAAAGCTCACTGACCTTACTGCTTCACAGCCCTGTGGCTGTCCCAAGAGGACCCTAAGGGTCCAGAGAAACTGCTGACACTCAGTATTTGCTACTACTAATTTCTCTAAATGGTTACCACTTTTAATTATATATTTATAATCAGATCAATTCAAAGTTATAACTGATGACTCTAGTTACTCTGGCTAGTTGGGAGAGGGTGTTGGCCTCCAAAACTGCTCCCTTATGATAGAGCATGATGGACTGACTCTAGTCCTCATGGTAGACTTCCATTTAATACTTATTTTAAATAAAAATCCTCTTAATAATAATAGCTATTATTATTGCTTGACAGTTCTGTGGACAAATAACTCAACAATCAATGAGTGGATTGCTTAGGGCATTTCTTGTGATAGAACTATTAGGATGAAATGGTACAGTTATATGAAAAAAAAAGATAAAGCCTTAGAATTTATCTGTCAGTTTAAGCACTTCAATTATTCTGTTTAGAAAAGAGATTAATCTATCTATAGATGTTGCTGGTGGTATGGCAAGAATGGTGTGGTAGTCATTGATCTGTAAACCATGCTCTCTCTACTGTTGAATGAATGGTTACAGGAGGGGGCTGACTTGGACGAAGCATCCCTTGTTTCTATAGGAGAACATCAGCGCCCTTAGCACACGTGCTTACTTAGTCCTGCTGAGAGGCACAGAATGTGCAGTGAAGCTGAAGTCAGGAGCTTCCATTCAGTAGCTATAGGTCCTAATCTCTGAGTTTGTTCTCACAGATATAATGTAAAGGAGGAAGAGATCTCTTCAGGGCTGTGAAGATAGTTCATAAAATCATGGAAGGAAATGCTGAGCCAAGTTCATGCTGAACACTCAGTATTTGCTACTACTAATTTCTCTAAATGGTTCCCACTTTTAATTATGTATTTATAATCAGATGAATACAAAGTTATAACTGATGACTCTAGTTACTCCTTCTTGCTAAAGGGTCTACATTCTTTCTACTTACATGAGAAGAGCTTCAAGCAATCTAGGTAAACAGTCAACTGGGCAGAGCTACACATCGAGGTAAGATCTGACTATCTGACTCCACTCCAGGCACCAAGGGGGAAACAGTGCCATTAACTCCCCAGAGGAGAGGAGGGAATGGAAGGGAGCTCATTCAGGAGGTGAGCTCTATTTGCTGAGGGCTTTGTAGAGTCTTTACAGTGACCTTGTGCCATTACCACCACTACACAAATGATGAAAAAGGAGTCATAAGAAGTATATTGGGCAAGACTGAACTTCACGTTCTGTCTGTCATGTCTATCAGAAATGGAGTTACAGAACTCCATTTCTATTGCCCTGCATGGTTTCTTTTCAAGTGTGAAAAGAAGTATCCAAACTGCTAGATTCTGAGCTAGCCCAGTCTAATACACAGACAATGCATCTTCTACAGATAAACTCCCAGATTAAATGGGGCTTATGAATGATGGTTTTGGACAGAGCTGCTGAGTTTGCTGAGGGGCTTCAGGAGTCCCAGTGAGGAGTGGAAGCTCTCATCATGGTAGCCATGGAGCCAGCTGGACACTGCCTTCAACCATGAACCTTTCTTTGGTTTCTATTAGACATCAGCATGCTTTATAAAATGGGCACTTTCTGTCTCTCAAATAGCTTAGAAGCCACTCTCTTTTATCCTAGCATAGATGTTGTAATTTGGGTCTCATTTAGGATTTCACTTTAACAACCACCATGATGCAGATAAGTTGATGCTTGTGTTATAAATTTCCATTTTCTCATTGGTAAAAATGGAGCCTCTGGCAGAATTAGATATACCTATTACCATTCATTTTATCCTTATAGCTACTCCTGTACTACACATGGAGATCATCCATTGGTTCTTTCAAGTGTCAAAGATATCTGCAACCACTGGTTGCAACCCTAGAAAGCAATTCGGATGGGGCATTCTTTTTACAGCTGAGGAAGCCAGAGTCAAAAGGAGTGAAGGCTCACTCAAGGTCCTGCAGGTCCCACAAACGATGGGGTTCACATACTCGTGGTGCTTCCTCTAAGCTGAGTGTAGCCTGCACACATCATCTCTGTGTTACTTCCTTTAGCTCCCCCCTACCCCTGCTTCTGGGGTAGGAGAGGTAATGGGGAAGGTCTCACATTGAACTTTTCTTTGAAACCATATGGTCAAGGGAGGACAAAGTGAGAGCAAGGGTCCATTCATTTCTCTCCCTGTTCTTGAAGATGTGTGACACTCTCTCATCTTAGGAGTACTGTGAGAGGCTTAGTCAGGGTGGAGGACTGTATACCCAAATTAGTGTTCCCTTGTTAAGGAATCTCAAGAAAATAGGGGATTCTGGATACTTAATTTCTATCCAGAAATGGCACTAACCCAATGCTGTAGGAGAGGGCTGTATGTGAGAGGACATAGTACTGATAGGAAATATTATTTCTTTCCTTATGTCTCTTAATAGTATTATCTTTCTATTTTCAAAATGTCTGTACTCTCTGTAATTACCACAGCAGAAGTCATTCACCATATGTGTGTGGGTCACAGTGGCCATATAGGGTAACCTATTACTTCAATATCTTCATTTAAAAGCTCTAAAACTTTCCGAGTTGGAAGCATGATTTCTTATAAGTAAACACGGCAAGTTTGGTAGAGCTATACTTTCCAAGATATATCGGGTAATAATGAAAGATAAAAATCACGTTATTTTTCCATGTTTTCATATATGTATTAGTCAGTTCATGATGCTATAACAAGATGACTCAGAAAGGAGCTGTAAACAAGAGATTTATTCCAACAGTTCTATTGTCAGAGCTGCAGGCTAGGGGAGCCTGTTTTGCAGGGGAAAAGCCTTCTCTTTTACAAATGGCAGCCCTTTGCTGTGAGTTGATAAGGTGGTGAGACTGGACTAGCAGCTTTCTAATATGTATTCTCAAAAGGTCATTTCTGCATCAGAATCAATCTCCTTTAATCTATTCGACTTCTAGAAGCCTCATCTTCAGGTACAATCATATTGGGGGTTTGGTCTTCACCTTGAGTTCAAGAGAAAGGAGTATAAAAAATTCAGTATGCTCTAGTGTGTTTTTAAAATTAAAAAATAAAACCCATTTTGTAAATCATATTATAAATTATATTTTATAATATATGGTTTCAATTATTATTCACTTTAGAAATTTTCTTAATACTTTGTATAGCAATGAAGATGACTGTAATTTGTTGGACAAAATACAACAATAACTTACAGCCATATGGGAGGTATAGCTTTAAAAAATTAGGGAGAATGGATCAGCTTATACATTTCTGTCCCAGGGGCCATAATCAAAGTCTTCTATTAGACCCTTCAGATCCAAGTGTGTTCCGTGTATTGTAAGACTCAGGAGGTGCCCCACCTGAGGCTAAATAGGCTAAAACTAAGCATGTGATCCCCTAGACAAATGGCACACAGCTTGCCAGTGGCAGAACCAAGGGCATGAGCACAAAGGCAATAAAGTTGTTAGAACAATTCTGTCACTCCTACAGAATAGAGAAACGGGAACCCACTAGACATCATAGATTACATTAGTAGTGCATGGCACGACGGAGTTTAATAAGACTCCTGTTCTGTTTAATAAGAACATGAAGGACCTGCCAGAACTTCATATCTAAAATGGTAAAGTGATCTGATTTCAACCCCCAGCTTACCCTTTTGTTGGTTTTTAAAATGCCTTAGATACTCAACAATCCTGACTCAGACAGAGTGAGCATGGATCAAAGACCCATGAATACATTCTTCATTCTATCTCATGTGTCCACTAACCTGGTGAGACACACTCTCTCTCTCTCTCTCTCTCTCTCTCTCTCTCTCACTCACTCACGCACGCGCACGCGTGCGCGCGCGCACACACACACACACACACACAGGCACACACATGCACAAATGCACGCACTCTAGTCTATCCTTGTCTACGGAGAGATGAAACAAGACTCCAATTGTGGATAAGACTTTCTTGATATGTGATTGGGTCTGCCTGTGATGCCTGATGCAGACTCCCTCACATTCCATTAGAACACTCAGTTTAAGGGTTGAAGTCAGTGTCGTTCTGAAAAATGTCTCAAATAATCAACTCTGGGGAACAGACTATGAATTATATAGTTTTCCAACTACTGTGTAAATGTTCTTCTCATGTCTGATTTGAAGCTTCCAACTTGGTGTCAACTGGCACACAATATTTCCGATAGTTTGAAGATATGTTTCTGTAAATGGGAGGGAGCTGGCCCAACCTATCACTGTGTAATTGTCAGGACTTGGAGGGTCAGTCATCCACCTCTGCGTGGTAAGCGGTGATCACTGCAATCTACTTGACTTCTGCAGAGTCACAGAACTCCGCCGTGCCATGCGCCACTAATGTAGTCTATGATGTCTAGTGGGTTCCCGTTTCTCTATTCTGTAGGAATAACAGAATTGTTCTAACAACTTTATTGCCTTTGTGCTCATGCCCTTGCTTCTGTCACTGGCAAGCTGTGTGCCATTTGTCTGGGGGGGGGTCACATGCTTAGTTTTAGCTTACTGGAGCTCCAGTTTCACCTGGAAACTAGAAAAAATAATAGCTTCTCTGTTAACTGAAGTGATGTGTGAAGGTCCTGAAGATGAACAGTCCCTCAACATTAGCATTGTTGACAATAAGTACTGATAGGTGCTGAACAGCACTTGAATGACTGCATTTAACAGGAGTGCAGGTTTGTGATTGCTATTTAGATGGATAATGTCACTAATTAATTTGATTAAATTAAGTAATCCCTAGCCTAGGGCATTAGTGAGACTCACTCTTGGGCATTTTTGGTGAAGATTAACTGACAGAATATGTCCTGAATGTGGGTGGCATTATCCCATGTGCTGGGATCCCAAGCTGAATAACAAGACAAAAGCTAGATAAGTACCAGAATTCATCTCTCTCTGCTTCTGGATCTTCCCAGACAGAGTGAGCAGTCCATTCTCCCAGGACCGGACTTTTCCAGGCAGGATGGACTGCTGAATATACCCTTCTTCTCTTCACTAGCGTTCTGTCAGGTATTTCATCAAAACAATGAGAAGAGCAACAATGTAGCTATATTTAGAGATTTTTTTGAAGAGGAACTTTAGAAGGATGGAGAGAGATACACATAGAGAGAAAAAAACTCACTCGTGTGTGTGACACAGAGAGAGAGAGAGAGAGACACAGACAGACAGACAGACAGACACAGAGACACAGAGACACAGAGACAGACACAGACACAGAGAAACAGAGATGTAGAGAACAGAAAGAGCACTTCAGAGGACAGAGAAGATGTGGGAGCAGAAAGAGGGGGAAGAAAGGAGAAAGAGAGAGAAAGAGAAATGAAAGGGCATGGAGAGGCAGGCTTCGGAACTCTTGCTTAAGAAATATGATGATTCCTGTTTTATAGTCCTTGTCCTACCGCCTTGCTTGGCAAAGCAACCCTATCACAGGATTAGGACCTTTGCTCTAAATAACTGCTGGAAAAAGGCTGTTCCTACTTGGCATTCTGGAGTCATTCCTGCAGGTTTTCCAGCAATTGCACTGAAAAGGCTCTGCTCTGCAAATTTCATTAGGATTCATCAAGGACACCCTTTATAGGTTGTTAATAAAAGTATTGCAGTGAGAGGAGTCCAGTGTCAGCTCTGGCATCTCCTCAGCTAAATAAAGATCCCCAGAATAGACCCAGGGTTTGTCAGAAGGAGCCACCTGGGGCCACTTTCCAATCTATGTAATAGAAACTATAATTGAAGCCCATTTTAATTAATTTATCTTTATAAAAAGACATGAATAAGATGATATTGAATTCTTCATTATAAATAAAGTTATATTCTGCCCCTGGCCCCTAATTAACTACCTCACAGCTTATTTCTAAGATGTGTTTGCTATGACGTTATTTTGATTAGGGCTTATCCTCATGTCATTCTTGGGTATGTACTGAGTTTTTCAGTTAACATTAGTTCTGCTGGTTCTTTTTCTTTCTAGGAATGGATATGAGGTCTCCTAAGCTACTAATTGGCATTTTAGGTATTGATGGCAGATTCTGAGTATCAGGATCAATTGACTACATGTAGGACTGAGAGACAGATTGAGTATTGGTTATGGCTATGAATGGCTCCATATTAGTATCATCATGCTGCCATGACTAGTCGAGAAACTCTTAACCATTCTCTGGCCTCTGTGTGTATTATTTTCCTGACTGGCCAAGTGGAACTTATTTTCAGGGCTTCCATTAGTTGGCATGAGGCCATTCAGCGGCACTAGCTGTCTGGGGATGACACTGCTTCTGACAATTGCTCTGACTAACCTGTCCAGTGCATATTGTCACCACGCAGAATGTTTCAGTATTTTGCCTGCCGATCCCAGTTAACTCTTAGAGTTTTTCTTCTTTTTGTGATGACATAAGGAATTAATATACATAAAATGTTTCCTCAGTTCTTCTCAAGTGACCAATAAACTCAAGTAACTATAATTACTTTAAAAGCACTGGATAGACAGCACAATAAAGGAATGGATTCTGAAAGTATGTCGAGGTAAATTTTATACTACTGGAACTCAGGCCCATCTGTGAGAGTCCATTAGAAGTGTTTCTATGATGCTGGATAGAAGTGTTTCTATGATACTGGCTCATCAGTAGAGAGTGCGTACTATTCTAATAGAAGAGTCAAAATGGGATCCCAGCAACCATGTTATGATTGCTTGTAACTGCAGCTACTAGGCACCAGACTACCTCTTCTAGATGTCCTGTGTACCTGTATTCAAGGGTGCATAACACTCACGAGCATAATTTAAAATAGATTAAATGGTAAAAACTATTACCTATTTACCTATTTGGGTTTGTAAAGGAACAGTCCAGTTGGAATCCAGTGATCTCTATTTTGACAGGACGTGGGGCTCTTGGTTAAGTCATCTGTCCATGGCCACACTTTTAGTTAGAGGTGAGATGGGAAAAGATGGGGTCTGCTGTTGCCAATGTAGAGCTATCCACTTCATGCAGCATGTGCCTTCTAAATTACGTCTAACTCAAGGAGCATTCCCCACAATCACAGCTAGTAACAAATGCACCTCTAGTGCAGTGGAATCCTGACCAAAATTCTCCAAATAATGTCAACTAAAACATAAATATAATATCATAAGAGATATTTAAGTATTTTGCCAACTGACATCTGAGGTGCCAACTCCCAGTATGACCAGTCTTTGCTATATTTTAAAAAAATTTCCTCATGCTTTGTTCTTTCCCCTAAATTGGTAGAAAAGTATCTTTAAACGGTTTCCTTCAGCCAGAGTCAAGTGCAGAGAAAGTTATTCCTACCTGCAGTGATCTTTTGATATCTGTTTTGGGCTCTGTAATTTTCCACAGTGCCTGGGCCTTCATATTGTCTGTAGCATGTGTCCCAGTGTTTCTTGTACTAATCTCATGCTAGAATACTAGTGACCAAGAAAGCCCTCTTCCTTGTTTGGTACACACACACACACACACACACACACACACACACACACACACCCCAAATTTCACAAATATACACATACAGCTTCACATGTAGACATATCACATATGTGCATATGTCTAAATACATACACAGACATGCACATACATATATACCTCTAACTTTTACCATTCATTTTCCCATTAATTTACTTATTCATTCATTTTACATGCTGACACAGCCCCTTATTCCCCCCATACAGCCACTTCCCCCTCCCTTTCAACTCTGAGAAGGGAGAGGTTTCCCCTGGGTACCAATCCAGTCTGGCACCTCAAGTCACTATAGGACTAGGCACATCCTCTCCCACTGAGGCCAGACAAGTCTACCCAGTTAGGGGAACAGGATCCATAGGCAGGCAACAGAGTCACATAAGCCCCCCTCCAGTTGTTTGGGGACCCACATGAAGACCAAGCTGCACATCTGCTACATAGGTGTGGGGGGGCCTATGACCAGCTCTTTGACTGGTGGTTTAGTCTCTGGGGGCCCCCAAGGGGTCAGGTTAGTTGACTCTGTTGGTCTTCTTGTGCCAGAGACCTGGGATTAGGCAGGCTCCAGGGAGTCTATGAGGGCAACTCTAGCTGAGACTCCTAGCAGTGCGGGATATGGAACCTGATGTGGCTACCTCCTATAGCCAGGAAGGACTTCCAGTGGAGGGATAAGGAAACCAACCCACAAAAAAACCAAAACTTTCAACCCAAAATTTGTCCTACTTTCTTGCTTTTGCTAGGGTGTAGTTTCCCTCCTCATGTTGGCGGTTTCCATCTATTATCACTTGTAGAGCTGGATTTGTGGAAAGATATTGTGTAAATTTGGTTTTATCATGGAATATCTTGTTTTCTCCATCTATAGTAATTGAGAGTTTTGCTGGGTATAGTAGTTTGGGCTGGCATTTGTGTTCTTTTAGAGTCTGTATGAGATCTGCCCAGGAACTTCTGACTTTCATCGTCTCAGGTGAAAAGTCTGGGGTAATTCTGATAGGCTTGCCTTTATAGGTTGCTTGACCTTTTTCCCTTACTGCTTTTAATAGTCTTTCTTTGTTTAGTGCATTTGGTGTTTTGATTATAATGTGCTGGGAGGACTTTCTGGTCTGGTCCAGTCTGTTTGGAGTTCTGTAGGCTTCTTGTATGTTCATGGATATCTCTTTCTTTAGGTTATGAAAGTTTTCTTCTATAATATTGTTGAAGATATTTACTGGCCCTTTAAGTTGGAAATCTTAGCTCTCTTCTATACCTATAATCCTTAGGTTTGGTCTTCTCATTGTGTCCTGGATTTCCTGGATGTTTTGGGTTACAATCTTTTTGCATTTTGCATTTTCTATGACTGTTGAGTCAATGTTTTCTATGGTATCTTCAGCCCCTGAAATTCTTTCTTCTAGCTCTTGTATTCTGTTGTTGATGCTTGCATCTATTACTCCTGAATTCTTTCTAAGATTTTCTATCTCCAGAGATGTCTCACTTTGTGATTTCTTTATTGCTTCTACTTCCATTTTTAGTTCGTGGGTGGGTTTTTTTTCAGTTCCTTCACTTGTTTGTTTGTATTCTCCTGAAATTCTTTAAGGGATTTTTGTGTTTCCTCTTTAAGGGCTTCTACCTGTTCACCCATGCTCCCCTGTATTTCTTTCAGGGATTTTTGTGTTTCCTCTTTAAGGGCTTTTACCTTTTGACCCATGTTCTCCTGTATTTCTTTAAGGGAGTTATTCATGTCCTTCTTGGTGTCTTCTAACAGGATCGTGAGAAGAGACTTTAAATCCAACTCTTGCTTTTCCAGTGTGTTGGGGTATCTGGGACTTGCTGGGCTCTGATGTTGCCAGGTAGCCTTGGTTTCTGTTGGTAGGGTTCTTGCATTTACCTTTCTCCATATGCTTATCTCTGATCTTAGTTGGTCTTGTTGTCTCTGGTTGGAGTTTGTCCCTCCTATGGGCCTGTAAGCCTGTGTCTATACTCCTGGGAGACCAACTTTCTTCTGGCAGGGTCTGTGCATAGATGGCTGTGTAGCTGTCTGGTTCCCTGCTGCAAAAGGCGGCCGAAAGGGAAGACTCCTGTCACAGCTGCTCCATTGATCATATGCCTTGTGCACTCCTAGCTGTACCCCTCCAGAGAGAAGGTGGAGATCTCACCTCTGCACTCAGAAGTGAAATCGCTGCTGAGAGATCAATCTTTCCTGGTGGGCCAAGCACAGAAGGCTTTGGAGCTGCCTGGTTCCCTGCTGCAGATGGCAGCTGGAAGGGTAGACTCCTGTCCCAGCTCCTCCACTGATTGTATCGAGCATTTTTCAAGATACAATATATAGTTTACTGCAGTCCCAGTGGTGTGCAAGGTCTTTTAGGGATATTCTTAAAACTGAAAATTTCTACACTTGAACAATAACTTCCCAACTGCTGTTCTTATTTCTGCTTCTGGAAGATTAGCTTTCTCAGATATGAAAAATGAATTTATGAAACCCTATAGCATTTGTCTTTTGATCCTTAACTTATTTTATCTGATGTAATGTCTTCCAGACTTATGTATGTTGTTAAAAATCACAGAAGTTCTTCCTTCTTTACGGCTCAATAGTCAACTTGTGTGTTTATGTCTGTGTGTGCTTCAATCACATTTGTTGATTTGTTTGTTTTTTCGAGACAGGGTTTCTCTGTATAGCCCCGGCTGTCCACTAATCACATTTATGTAGAGTTCATATACATACAAATCTATGTACACCCAAATATTTTCCAATTGGAACATACACATGCACACACATGCACACACATGCACACATGTGCACACACATGCACACACATGCACACACATGCACACACATGCACACACATGCACACATGTGCACACACACACACACACACACACACACACACACACACACACACACACATCCCACCACCTCTTTCTGTTGGAGTAAGTGCTTTGAGGTAGAATAAAACAAGTGTGTTATGTGTGAGTGTGAGTGATAAGTTGATAAATAGTAATTACTTCTTGATAAGGCTAGTCATGCAGATTGTCTTTTACATACACAGAAGTGTGAGTATTTTCAGCATCCATCTCCCAGAGTGAAAATACTTGGCAGAAGAAGTGGAAATTCCAGAAACCTGAGTCAATTACAACCACAGCTTGTCTGAATCCAGTGCTTCTGTTCATTCCTCCATGCCATGATTTCTTGTTAACTGAAGAATTAATGCTGGACCTCAAGTCTCCTACATTATAATCAAGTAGTTCTTTGGGTATTAATAGTCTCTGAGTCATGTAGTTAAAAAAAATATGCAACCAGTGTGTCTTATCCTAAGGAAGTAAAAGTGGTACTTAATAAAGGAATGGAAGAATGCCCTCAAATCATTTCAACCTATCTAAGTTTCACTTCACATTGTCCAAATCCAAAGCTCCACAAAGACCTTAAATTGGCCATTAAAAGGGCTAGGGTTAAGGTTCTCTGCAGAAAGAGACACAAGAGTGAACTGGGCATGCTCCATTCCTTTATGATGCTGTTTCTACAGCATGTCTTCAGCTTAAGGTCAAAATAGAAGTTCTTATGGAATGTTGGCAGTATATTTTATTATTTGAGTGTGAGGTTTGTGTAGGTATAAGTCATAGACTTTCAGTGCTGATAGACACTTCAGGGATGTCTGCTCTGGCTTCTTTGCTTTATATATAAACCAAGTAGATTCTCTATGGTCATGCAGCATGAAGGCTTAGAGAAAATGCATTCATAACTGGGTTTCCAGGGTTTTGCACAAGTCTCACTCATGGAAAAATTTAATAAACATTAGCTTACAGAGTTCCTGGCTGGCTGTGGTGATAAGTGCCACATGTTTGCCTAATTGTGGAGATATCTGATTCCCTGGGTATCTGTCTCATTGCCTTTAAGACCCACTAAAACATCAAAATTGATTCTTGTTTAAAGGTCAAGAGCCTCAAGTGTCCAAATGAACAGTTAACTCACCAAAGTCTGATCTAAAAGAAATTTCAAGAAATTTCTCTCCAGTCTTTAGTGGGGGGGAATTTTCATCCTACAGAAGACGGAGAACAATGGAGTTGGCGATCTCTCTGCCTGTGAAGACTCCAGTTTCTGTCCTGAAAAATCACAGCAAATACTATCTGCTCCTATTTTACCTCATGACCCCTTGATCTCTCTTAATATTATGGGAACGTTATTAACAAGATTGATCATGAGAACTGTTGAATTTTTGACTTGATATTCAAAAGACTGGGGGAGCAGGTCAGACAGGATTAAAAGCAAGTGACAATTGTATAATTTTATTATTTGAATAAAGACTTTATTTTCATTTATGTATATATATATATATATATATATGCATATCTGTTCCTGTGTATGTGTATGTTCCTGTGTCCATGTCTATGTGTGCATGTGTGTCTGTGTCCATGTGTGTGTTTATGTGTATGTTTGCATGTGCATGTGTATGTGCTTGGAGTATGTGTGCACAGAAGTGCAAGCGCCTGTAAAGAACAGAAGACTGTTATTAGATCCTCTGGAGCTGGAGCTATAGGTGATTGTGAGCGGCCTAATTTGAATGCTATGAGAACTGAACTTGTGTCTTCTAAAAGAATAGTTTTCACTCATAACCACTGAGTATCTCTCAGACCTTCATACAATTTTCTTACCATGTGATAAATGGTGTGACCCTCACTAAAAGTAAATTACTACTATGATGGACATGTGGTCTCTCCTGATGGAAAGATATTGAAGAGATTTAGAAGAATTCTAATTTCTAGTTTCTTTTCTTCTCACTGGCATATCAATATGGTAGCCTTCATGGAGTCCTGGGTGTATACAGGACCCTTCTACAGAATTTATGGATCTCCTTCTACCACTGAGATGGCCAGCCTAAGAGTTAGGGCAGTGAACTACTCCTACAGGGCTAGAGAGTATGGTCAGATAATAGAATGATAGTGGATATGGCATCAAGGAGTGATAAAGCACCTAGATGTTTTTACTCCTGATCCTCAAACTCTTTCCTTTTTAAATAAAAGAGTGAAAGTATAACATTGCCCAGAAAAGGTAGGAATCCCAGAGTTTGGTCTAAAGTCACCGAGACCCAAGACTTCTGTGTCTCTCCTGATGCTCCTGTCCTTGTACTCCTGCACCTGGTACGGTTGGTTCCTGCTGCTCTTTGGTGGAAGATGTGTTCCATCAGGCACATATCCTATTCCTGGGTGGGAACAGTCCAGCTGAAAGGCCTGTAGCACACAAACAGCACAAAGACTGGCCATCCTTGTCATTTAACTTACTTTCAGAAATAGTGTCCAGGTCATCAGGAGCTTATCAAAGCATGTTTTTTAAATACTTGCTTCACAGGGAAATTCCATGCCAGATTTTGGGAGAATATGGTTGTCTAGTCCCTTTCCTTTGAGGAAATAGAGTTGTCTATGCAATTTCTTCTTACATTGATCCAAATGGGGCATGCCAGTGAGAAGTACAAAGCTTTGGAGTTATATTTTGACAAACTCTCTGTTTATACTGGCTTTGCTTGGTCTATTCTAATTCCACCTTGAAAGCCCCATCTTCCTAAATGCAATGTTTTTTCAAGGATTGCTGTACATTTTACTGGAGCATTTGAGTTCCATTCAAACACACACACACACACACACACACACACACACACTTTCTTTCCTCCTCTCTCTTTCCAATATTGTTCAAGAATGTACTATTTAGAGGTTTTGTAACCATGGTGGAATCTCAGTGGGAATTCTGACAGGGATGAACTTTTGTCCCAAGGTCGTATAGTTTAACTCTAGAATCTTCCAATCCTCATACTCCCCCTTTTGATTAGAGCACTGGACAAGTGTGTTGACAAAAGCTGAAAGTAGTTACATTACACACAAAAAGCCAATACTAGCTGACATTAAGGTGCAGTTGTATCAAGATCCTGTGGGCTCTGGCTTTTACCCATTGACAGACCAACACTGCTCTTTGTATTCTACACCTCACTAGTTACAGCTCGTCTTGATTTGCATACAGGCCTATCTTCTTTTCAGAGCTCTGCACTCTGCCTCCATTGTCCTGCTGATGTCTGTGCAGAATATATTTCAAATGACATCTTAGATACCTTCATCCTGGGCATCTTCTCCATGATAGCAGTTAAATCAGTGGGTCTTTTAATCTCCCCAAATCCTGGCTTTTACTCACGGAGCTTACTGTACTGCACTGAAATTGTATGTGTAATGTCCACCTATCCTGCTCTGCTCTCCAAAGAGAATTTGTTCATGTTTTTGCCCTCACTGTGATATCCTCATTTGTGATCCAGAGTTCCTGTACAACTGACCGAAAGTGAAGTGTGATTATAAGATAAGAAGAACAGCTCTTTTGGGAGAATCAGCAGATATGCAAAACACTAACACACATTCCAAAATTTTCAGCAAAGGATAAATGGATTGTGTATCTTCTCCCACACACCAAGGTGTCAAGTACCATGGAGGCAATTACAGCTTACCTGATAGTTTTGATCATGCTGAGGCCCATTTCAACACAGCAATGAGCATGGTCCTGGCGGGGCTCAGGCAGTCCAGACACACAGTAATAACAGTCCCCCAGGATTTTAATGCGAAGACAGTGATGCTCCTGAAAGGAACAGAGTGGTAGAGAAAGGACCGTATCACTAGGAGGACCAGATCATCAGAATGCTCAAGAAAAGATGCAAATGGAGTCAAGTGTTCTGTACTTCAGAGTCAAAAACCCCCAAGTTTAGAACCTGCTTTTACAGTTTCTGTACTTTGGATCTGAAATGTCTTGCAAAGCCCTGGGTAGAAAATTCTTGGGTAGTAAAAGCTTGGTGTTTTGTGATGTGGTGGAAACTTGAAGAGGAATGGCATATGTGGGGGATGTAAGAGTGAACCTAGTGGAGGAAGAAGTGGGATAACGCCAAGAATCAGACACCTTGGTTTCCTGTGTCTACTTGAGGAATCCTGATTGGGCTGTACACAGCCTGAGATCTAAGGTGGCTACCAGCAAAATGGTGAGACAGAATAAAGGACCCAAGCCCAGAGCGATGTGCTTCCTCTGTCTTCACGGACATCCCGATGGGCAATCTACCCGCCCCCCCCCCAAAGTCACGGCAATCAAATTAGATTCAGCAGGTTAGCCAGTGTAATGCCTCCTTTGGCCCTTGATTATATAACTGCAACCTTATTGGCTGAAAAACTGCATATAAGTTTTGTACTGAATAATAAAAGTCAGATCTACACCTTGATGCTGGTCTCTGGGGGTCTGATATCTCTGTGGGAGCCATCTCTACTCCATCCCCTGCCCCCATTTCAGAAACATTTCAGTCCTGTTTATGACAGCTGGCACCCAAAAGATGTAGTCAATGGTTTTCTAGTCCCTGGGAGGATGTACTGCTGATGTGGGGCATGCTACCATGTGGTGTTTCTGCTCCCAGCCTCCATGAGGTTAGTGGTTTGTAATCTCATCACGGGTCAAAGCAGTAGGGCCAAACAATTATTGTTTGATTCTCAAAACTGGGGCAAAATAAGTTTTCCCCCTATGAATTAATCAGTCACCTCTGGTATTGTGTTACAATATGAGTAACTGTGTGACATTTTTTTTTAGATGAATGGTTCAGATTAAGTATCCTCTGACAGGTCTTCTAAAGCTGAACCATAAAGAGCTATAATTTTCTTAGTAGGGGGCAATCTTTGGAAAAAAATGGTCTCAGGGCTTCAGAAAGGAGTTGTAAATAGAAAGGGTCTCACTGAGCTGGAAGCTCAGTAGACACTCTTGAACCACCAAGATGAAAAGCACTATGCTGACTTCCTAATGTAAGCAATTTGGTAACTATTGAATACAAGCTAAAAAACAGTCAAGCAGAACTTGAATATGTTGATTCTTTGACTGGGTCAGATTTTCAGAACCTTCCTAACCACCCAAGTGGGCGCAGGTTGTGCATACCTGACTTCTGGATGATTTTAGGAAATGGGGGTTCCTGTTTACTGGCTGTTCAACCAACTTATTATTCTTTTTTAAATAAGAGAGCGATTAGTGATTAAGTCTGATCAGAAAGAGGGAACTGGGGTCTCAATCTCTAGAGTACAACAGCTAGAACAAACCTAGAGATTACCTTGCCCACTAGTGCTAGTGTCTAGGCTTGTGAGCCCACAGAACCATTATTAAAAACATCAAAAGGCTTAGGATATTGTCATAGAGCACATTTTTTTTTTGCAAAATTCATCAAGGAACTATTTTAAAAAAATCTGTCAATAACCATCAAAACAATAACGAAAATTCTATCAGCTTGAGGCCTTGTCACAAAACAAAACTTTCAAAATTGTACCCAACAACTAAAACCCCTCAAACATCAATGGAAATGCTACTATTTAGGTATGGTGTCCATCACTTGTAATCCTAGCACTAAGGAGGTAGAGGAAGGAACGTCAGTAGTTCAAGGTCAGCTTTGACTGCATACTGAATTTGAAAATAGCACGGGGCAAAAATAAAAAATAAAATGCCAGGGAATGAGGAAGAAGGGGAAGAAGAGGAGGAAGAGGAGGAAGAGGAGGAGAAAGAGAAGGAAGAGGAGTTTCTATACTAGCCCTATTCCTGTGAAGGAGCAAAGATTTTTAAGACTTCAAAACTAGGAAGACTTACTCTTAAAAAAAAAAAAACAAAAAACAAAACACACCTAAGTGAATTCAGTATGACAGGAGTCACACAATGCTGCCCTTATCTTGGTTACTCTCTTTTTCTCCTCTCATGCTCTTGAGCTAAAATTTCTCTGTTTGAAAGTCTAAGCTTTGTACTTGAGAGAGAAGACACAGTGTTTGTTTTACGAGTCTGGTTTATTTTGTTTAACATAACGATCTCCAGTTCCATCCATTTTTTCTTCCAAATGTCATGGTTTCATATTCTTTGCAACAGAACAAACTTCTACTGTGTGTTTGTATCTCATTCCCCTCCCCTCTCTGTCTCTTTCTGTCTTTCTCCCTCTCCTCATGTTAATTTATAGGACATACATTTAACCAGGAGATAAGAGGAGGAAGAGATACATCACTTTAGTCTTCTAATTTAATATATAGATTTAAATCATAAATACAAACAACTATATATATATACATATGTATATATACATATATATGTATATATATAGCTAGTTAGTGAGTTAGTTAGAAGATTTATATAGATATCTTGATTTTTGCCTATAAAGGAGACTAGTGTCAGTGTTTTAACTCCTTACTTTGATTTGCAGAACACTGAGGCTGGAAGGCAAGGACTGTTGGTTCTAGTCATGAATAATCACCTGGGGGAGGGAACAGTGTGTGTGATTTAGGAAACAGTGTGTGTGATTTGGGATGGAGAGAATCTAGTGCTAACAGCCTCAGGTGCAGAGGTTGCCTCGCTCCTGGCTATGGTGAAGGATAAAAAGAAAGAGATTGGACAGGAAATACTTTGGTCTAAGAGTCTGTATTATCTGTATGACTGTCAGGTTTGCAAGTTTTATTGCTGGAAACAGTGATAAGTGAGTTTTAGTTCTCTATATATGACAAGGTCAAAAGAATCTACCTTGTCCTTAATGCATAACAGAGGACACGTGGCCATCCCTTAGCAGTGTCAGTGACAGCTAATGCTTCGGAGTAGCCTTCTCTCTGTCCTACATGCCACTTCTCATCTTTCACTTTGGACCTCACACATACAGGACGAATAGCTGTCACCTTTGCTTTACAGACAGAAAAGCCACAGGGTGAAATATACAGAGAATACTCTAGGCTACAGTCTTCCATACTACAGGTGTACTACTCAATGACTCCAAGTCTGTGATATCCCCATGGACACTGAAGTGAAAATGTTTTGGAAAAATCTAAGTAAGGAAAGAATGAGCCACCTTGCATAAAACATGCAGTACCAGCCAAAGGTACATTATAGTCTTTCTGTTCATCTTATACCATCTTTTCATTTACCTTCTGGGCTGTGAGTCCGACAGGTGATCTTTAGGCTTTTGGAGGCAAAGCCCACACCACTAATAACTAGGTAGGTGAGGATCTCAAGATCACATATATATGACTCTGGAGCTCAATAAATGCCCTCTCTTAAACTTCAAGAATTATATGACAGTACAGAATGGCAGCTCTCCTAACAAAAATATATTCTGAAAAAGAGATTGCATAAAATGATTGACTACCCTCTTGGGAAGATACTGAACAATGTTCACTTCCAAGGTCCATTTTTCTTGTAAACAAAAGGTAAAACTGGCAACATTCCTGAAAATCTATAGGCCCTAAGGAAATGGGAATATATCATCTCTCTCTCTCTCTCTCTCTCTCTCTCTCTCTCTCACATCTATCTATATATTCATTAATTATCATCTATTTGTGTGTATATATGCACATATTATATAAAACATTTCATATACAAAATAAAAATATGTAACGTATACTGTATAGTTGATACATATGTATATACAGGGAAAATGTAAATTTGCATATGTATATATATATGTGTGTGTGTCTGTGTGTGTGTGTGTGTGTGTGTGTGTGTGTATGCAAGGACCGGTTCCTTATCTACCAAGTTCTGTCAGTTTTCAGACACATTTTTCTTATCATGTTTGATCATCTGTCATATGACTTAATAGAATGCTCCAAGTAAATTCAGAAATTGCTTTGAAAATTCATGCTAGAGAAGGCAGACTGCTTTGGAAAAGAAATTTAAGGAGTAAAGTAGAATAAAGACCACCTTCTATCTAAAGTCAGTCTTACAATCTTTCCCTTTCCATCCCGATGTGTTTAGTACCATAAAAATCTTGAAAAGAGTTGATTAAATTACATATGTGGATAGTAGAAGAAATTGGGGAGTCCACCTTGAAGATTGCTATACATTTTGGAAGGAGCTAAAATTACAGAAATAGAAACTCTGCTATTATATATTTGATGTTTCTGTTTTACTAAAACATTTATTTCATTAGAATCAGAGAAGCAATATGCGAACATATTGTTCTAGTACAACTTAAACTACAGAAAGGTCTGCAGTGGCCTGGAACACCCACTTTCCATCACATATCCAGTGCCTTGGGAGTTCAGTCTCTAAGTTCTCTAAGCTCTCCTTGAAGGGCAGGTGCCCAGGCACACATGCTCTGGGCTTCACAATCTTTAGCCATAAATTTTTCACACTATGTTTGGAGGTATCAAACTTGATTTTTTTTCCCCCATATAATGTCATCGCACAATATCTTCCTATGTCAGCTCATGGAGATGCCATCTCACTAGACATCGATTGATCAGCTTTCCACAGTTGCCAAGTTTTGTCAATGATTCAAAACACTCTAAGCTGAGCAGCCTGACCCCCAAGGACACTGTAGAAAGCCCACTAAATGGAACTGAATTTCTTGGGCAACTTGAATGGAATTTTTGCATTTCAACTTCAATGCAGTGTAAAATATTCTGTGAGATGGATTCTCCCTGATGTCTCTGTGATTTAAATCCTAAGGAAAATACCAACAGTAGGCAACTAGAGTCTTATCAAACTCCAGAAGACATAAAATAAATGCAAACACCCTTGTGTGTAAGAGCGGAGCCCAGAACTCAGCTGAGCTAGGGACTTGCCTGAGGTGGAGGAGAAGGAGAGTCAAAGGGAAGTTTTCTCATTTCAAAGCAAGTGGAATCTCAACTCTGCAGGGGAAATGCTTCAGCCCTTGAGGCTGAGGTGCTGGAAGGGGAAACGAATGGCTGGAAGTTTATTTTTAATGGACCTCAGCTGAGACACCACATGTACTATTTAATTTATCCTTTTTGATTTTGATAGGAAATGGAGATTCAAGAGAGATGATCTACTGAGGAACATCCAAACCAAATCTATACCTGAGCCTTGTGCTTCAAGGCATCCTGTATGAGCAGAGATACTTTAGTGTCCCGTCCTCTTTTCCCTAATATGCCTGAGGTCTGTAGTAAGTAGCCACAGCCTGTCTGGGTTTTAGTCATAAATCCTTACCTGTGAATAGTTCTGGATAGTTTATTTTTTGACCCTTGGTCACTCCATGAATAAGGTGGGAACAACCAGGTCTGCCTTGCAGGTTAGTAGTGAGAACACCGTGATATAATCTGAGGAAAAAAATTTCTTCCACCATAAAAAGCACTTGGCAGTAGTGGTTTATGATTATTAAATATTCTTTCCAAAATTGCTCAGTTCACTCCATGATACTGATTTGCGTGTGTGTGTGTGTGTGTGTGTGTGGTGTGTGTGTGTGTGAACATGTGCATACACATGGAGGCCAGAGGTCAAGCTTGAATGCCTTCCTTAGTATATATACATACATACATATACATATACATATACATATATATATACATATACATATATGTGTGTGTGTAAGTGTGTGTATATATGTATGTATATATATATGTATATATGTATGTATATATATGTGTGTATGTATGTATGTATATATATATGTGTGTGTATGTATGTATGTATGTATGTATGTATGTATGTATACACACAGAGTCTCTCAGTGAGCCTTGAACTTAACAACTCAGTTAGGGAAGCTGGTCAGCAAGCTCCAAAGAGCTACCTGCCTGTTTCTACAGTGCTTGGATTATAAGTGCACACTGTTGTTCTAGCTTTTTAACGTGAGTGCTGGGGACTAAACTCAGGTCCTTGTGTTTGTATGGTGAGCACTTTCTCAACTGAGCCATCTTTCCTGCCCCAGCTTTTAAAAGAATCATTTAATCAGATGTTGCATATCTTAGATCATCGTCTCTGGCTTCCTCTACACTTCGGTAGTTTGTCTGCTGTATGTCCCCTCTTTGCCTTCTCTCCCACCCTACACAAAAAATCACCAGGGGGAGAAGCCAAGGCTATGAAACAAAGCTCACACTTCTTTAAAAGCTGCACTGTTCCCTCAAATCCTTGTTCCTCCTTTATTCTTGAAGCTCACTCATGACTGGTCTCTCCCATATCCACTATGCTCCTGCAGCCTCAAGCCTCTCAGACCCTCCCAAGCAAGCAGGCTACTTTCACACTTGCATTTTCAGTGGATCTCATCCTAAAAGTCCTTGCCTAGTCTGGAGCCCTCATCTCAGGATGTTGCCCAGTCACTAGGCTATTCCTAATCTTGTTACTCCTTTCCTTTGCCCACCATGATGCCCATGTTTATCATTGTCTGAAGCACATTTACTACAATGTTATAGACTCATCTGTTTTCCTTTTTCCAGACTGGGGGATTCCTGGGGGAAGGCCTTGGTTTTCTCTCTCCCTAGCTTTGTATTGTGTCCAAATATAGCAAATAATAAATGGTTGAATAAATTAGATGATGTTAAACTATGTAACTTTTCTGTCTGTCTCTGATTCTCTGTCTCTGTCTCTCTCTGTCTCTCTCTCTCTCTGTCTCTCTCTCTCTCTGTCTCTGTCTCTCTGTCTCTCTGTGTCTCTGTCTCTCTCTCTCTCTCTCTCTCTCTCTCTCTCAGTGTGTGTGTGTGTGTGTGTGTGTGTGTGTATGTATGGGGGTGATTTCTCTGACATAAGAAAATGACTTTGACCACATCTTTTAATTCTTACTGGACTACTTTTGTTCTTCTTTTTGTCTTTGAGAAAAAAAATCCTATGAACCATATTTGAAAAGAGAATAAGAATTTGTAACTTACATGAACCATTACTGGTTCAATGATGAAAGGAAATGCCATATGTATATTTTCCCCTAAATGCCAGGTACCAGGTAAATTCAGCCCTCTTCCTAAGAGGAGACTTCAGTTTCCTATCTACTAGTTCAGTAGCATCCACTAAGAGTTTAGGATCCTCTTTTCCTCCTTCTCCTTCCTCCTGCCTTGCATTTTCCCTTACCACATTTTTTTTTCCAGTTTGCTAACTGGCCTCTCAATCAGGTACGAGACTTTCCCTTTTGGCAAATGTGTGCTGTCATGCAACCACCATGGAAAAGGTACAAAAATGTCATGTCACTCTGATTTGTCCTATTGTGAAGGCTCCTTTGCTAGCAACGTATCCATTCCCATCCTAGTGTTCCTCATATCTCCACACCTGCTTCTTGTGTCTGCCATTTTGTCTTTTATAGAATGGCTTCTAGCTCCCCAAGTCTCCACTTCCTATATCTACCACCTTTCCCTTGGTACACTATATTTGAATTTCATTATGGCCATAGCATTTTTTTTCACTACTCAACCTCACCAATCATGTTTGTTTATTTTCTTCTGAGAATTAGCTTCAGAGTCACTATCTCTAGGAAATAGTCTCTGATAGAAAGGTTACATTCTGCCTCTGTGGTTTCAGAGCATCCCAGGGTTGACAAGACTCTGTGGCATTCACTAATAACCCTTGTATTCCCAACTAGACTTATCTTGAAGAAAAGAGAGACATTCATCATTCTCCTGCTCCCAACAGGTAGTGGCATGACAGTACTTAATGACTGCTCAGATGCAGCTATGATAAGACCTCCTTTGGAATGTGATGGCCTTAAATTTGGAATTCTATCAGTGAATTTGTACTTGACACAGTGTGATTTAATTCCCACCGAGGCTCAAGAAGTCAGTAGTGCTTTGGATATTTCACAAAGCTGGGACTTGTATTACTCTTATTTGAACTCTAAGCCACTCTAAGTGCAGGGTTACAATCTATTTCTCTGTCGCTTGAGTAGATCTAGGACTACAAGTCTGTGTTTTGATAGTAGATGCTCACCTTGTTGCCTCTACTTTCTAACTTAGCTGCGATTAAGGGAGCTGGGGAAAAAAAAAGGTATTGTCTTATTGGCTAAAATACAGCTCTCAAGGTAGGTCAATCAAAACAGTGGTGGGATTGCCCAGCACATCACTGGTTCTTGCAAACAGGCTAATTCACTGCAGATGGCTGGAGCTGACTAGGAAATTGCAGGCAGCCAGCTCTGCATACTAGCTCTGAGCCTGCAGCTGGATGGTACCTGGCCTAGTAAAGGGAGAGTGGAAAGTAGACAGAAAAGACCGGGTTGATTGTCACTCAACCAGCTGTCTTTCATGAGAAAATCAATCTGAGAAACCACCCCTCCCCACTACCACCTCAGATTGCTAAATAAGCAATATTGGCCTCCAGGGTGTGAGAGGGTCAGGGATCCATGCATGGGGACAGGATGCAGGATGGCAATGGCATTGACAATGAAGGCTGAATCCCTTTCTCCTTAATTCCACATGCAGGCCCTCACTTCTGCAAGGACTAGGATGGAATTAAATGCAACTCACATGGGCCAGCCGGTCAAATCTGGCAAAGAGCTCGTTGAGCATCCTGACCAGCTCCTGAGCAGACAAGGTCGTAGAGAGGTTGGTAAATCCTTTGACATCTGCAAAAAGAATACTAAACAACAGGGGAGGAGAGGGCGAGGAAAGGTGGGTTAATATTTTAATCCATCTGGGAGACACACACACTCCATTCAAATAAATCAACCATATCTGAAGCTCTCTGCCATGGATGCTAAGAGGGTCAACTTAGAAGTCAGGAAGGCTAAAAGGACAACTGAAACCTGTGGTCTCCTGGTCCTGTGTTGTAAAGCACCCTGAAGAGGTCATTAGTAGGAGAGCCATTTGCGATGATACTTTATGATTTATCTCTGTGTTTCACAAAATGCAGTAACACAGATGTCACTAACACAGAACAATACAAGCCCCCGTAGGAAAAGAACAAAACCTCTTCATTCCCCAAGCACTCTCTGAGTGTGTCCTACCCTCCCTGCCAAACAACTAGAACTAGGTTTCCCCAAAAATGATGAACTAAGGTGACAACACTGAGAGACCTTGGTAGAATGATAAGCTAAACACTCATATTTGTAAGGATTTCAGTGATGTAAAGTCTTACTCTATGTATATGGCTTTGAACAAGGAATGGGTAGAGTCCTCTAAAGAGCCAGGCACTGCATGACCACTGTCTTGGTCAATCTGCCCTGCTTCCTGCTGGGACCAACACTGCTGTCTCCATGCTGGGGACTTGTAATAGAGCTGGTACTATCATTAGAAATCAGTTCCCCACTCATCTTGCCTTGCTGCTTCAGGACCTCAGAATATAAGGATGGATGCTAAACAGAATGATATGATGATATTTGATTATTGCTTGTGCTTCAACCTTTGGGAAATGGTAAGGAATGTTTTATGCCCCATGGTTTTGCACTCTCTGTGCTGCTCCCTGAGTCCTTTCTATTAAAATCCTACATGTGCTCCATAACTTCATTCATAGGCTACTAATGAAGATTTATAGGGGCCTCTCCATTTGATGTAAACTGTCAGACCCATCTCTAGTGTCTTACCAATTCTGTGCTCCCCCTACTCCCTGTCACTTAACAATAGCACATTGACACATGACTCAGTGGGTTCCATCTATTAGTTATGAAACAAGACAAAAGTCACTTCTGGGTTCTCCCTGCTGAGAACATAGTTGGCTTTACTCCATGTTTTCTGAACCAAATCAGCACAACCACTCAAAATTAAGTCCTCTTTTCCTAGAGTGTGTATTGTTTTAAGTGGAGAACCTTAGATCCCTTGTGGACCCATAGTCACATATCCGCTCCTGCAAGGGGCCTTGGGTGAAACCTTGCACACTGATGACGTAGAGGTTCCTGCTTCAGTCACTGGTGCAATAAGGGATTGGTGATGGACAAAAGCAGCCTGCCATTTGTCATTCTGTCTCGCCCAGGTGCTAGACTCAAGGTCGAAAGATTTCTTCACTCACGGCATAAATACAGAATCTCCCAATAGGTATAACTTCGCCCTTTACCACCAGAAGGAGGCGATAGTCATATAACACATAATGAGACTTGGAAATGTTCAGGAGATAAATTTTAGGCAGCAGTCATCAAAGAAACACTGAAAACTCAAACACCAGTAGAGAAGGGGGAACAAACGAGGCAGGTTGCTAGGAGGAAGGTGACAAGATTAGAAATAATTTCAGAAATGCTCCTAATGCCGCTGCGGGTGGCTTTGGGGGTGGGGGAGGGGGCGGAGCAGCCGGTCTGGCTTTGTTCTCAGACACTGGCTAAGGAAGATCCTCCTCCGCTCTCCTTCTTTCTGGACTTATTTTAGCATCCAGTGGCCTCCTAACGGGCAGGTGGAAGAGGCCCCTCTGCCACCAGTGAACTGATCATCCTCCCAGCTCCAGGAGCCCACGATTGCAGGCACCTCCCTGCTGCCTCCCGGAGAGGAGCAAGTCCTAGGGGCTATGATGCTCACAGAATTCTTTCTTAGAACCTGCTCCTATTCTCCAGGGCCATGGAGAACGCAGAGCAGGGGGTCGTGTGCTCATCGAGTGCGGTGTGAACTCCGGGAAAAGAGACCCCATCGGAAGATGTGTTGAATGAACTGGTGGGGTAGAGTTCTCGTAGACCATAGAGCGGAGCAAAAATGATCAGCGTAGAATGGAGACCAAGTTCATTCAGTGAACTCCAGAGCCAGAGTAGAGTGCTGTACATGGGCAGGCTTATTTTATCCTTTTTTTCTTTTTAATGTAGTTTTTCATTTTTTTTCTTCTTCTTCACAGTGATAGGCCCTTTCATACGTTATGTATTTTATTACATATATTAACTCCAATACCTGTGTGAACATTCTGTACCTGGTGCTGAGGACACACATTTCAGTCCACTGTCCTACAGAGAGGACAACTCTAACTCAGGCTTTTAGCAGAGATAGTAACTCTCATTTGGATGCCAGACTTTGCCAAGCAGACCTTTGCAAAAAGCAACCTCTGTGAGAGCTGTGTGTGTGTGTGTGTGTATACATATATATGTATATATATTTGCTTATTATTTTCTAATATCCATCAAATTTTTGCTCAGTCTGGTCCTACCTTGATTGTCAAGCTACTTTGTCACCAGTAAAATACAGTGGGAAAACAGTTAACACATGTACATCCCAAAGTTCATCCTTAGCTAGAGCAGATCAGACTTCATGTCTCTGCTTTTTAAATGTGGCTGATCCCTGTCTCAGGTAGGGCCTAAAGGAACCATCTGTTCCAGACAAACTTCTCCACACCTCACTGCATCTTCTACTTTCTTGATCCTGATATGTCTCCTAAATATGCACCACCAATTATAATCCTTTGCACACTTGATAGTAAAACTCCCCACTGTGTTGGGTAATAGATACTGTGATCTAGAAGCAGTATTGATGAACTCTTTTTTGTTTTTTTTCCCAGAGCCGAAGTTCTATGTGGGTGTACCTCTCACTGGGGTTGCTTTTTGCAAGTTTCTGCTTGGCAGTCTTCAGTATCTAAATCATGGTGGCTGCTATCACTGCTAAAGGTCTGTCAGAGTTGTGCTCTCTGCAGGACAGTGTGCCAAGCTGTTTCTCCTCAACAGAGGCACATAGTGCTCCTAGCATTATGGTGCTCCTAGGCAGTGTTATGACTTTTCACCAAAGCTGAGAAGAGAAGGGACCGAGTGTGTGTGTTTGTGTGTGTGTGTGTGTGTTTCATTTTGGGAATTCATCAATACAAAGATTTGCATCCAATGCCAGGAAATCTTGCCTGATGAGATTTGGTAGGAGGGAAATGCAATTCTGTTGTGCAAGCTGAAAATGTCAGATGCTAGCTTTTCTGTCTTTTCTAGAAAATGACTAGGCGTAGCCAATCATATACATTTGCCTCAGGCCTTAACTTAAGATGCAAAGGGAAAAAAAATCAGAGGAATGGCAAAGGAAATGAAGCAGAGGCAGCAATGTGCCACATCTGCTGAGGAATTACAGCACCCTGTATGTCAGGACTGGGGTTTATTCCAGAAGAACCGGTCTAAGCAAAAACTGTTGTTGTAGCCCCAATGTGGCCCAGTGTATTCATGTGGTTTTGAGGTATTTTTCTGCCTTTGTGGCCTTTCTTTATTCCATACCTTCCCCCAGTCCAATTTTCTATCCTTCCTCAGATATTCTGTGAGCTGCAGTGTAGCCTTTAAGTGTGTTTTTAATTCACCCAGGACTGATTGTTTGCAACTAGGAAGTGTGTCTGAAACAACCTACAATATGCCAATACTCAACTGAATTTTTAATCCTATATTTTGTATATGTATCTTCATTCATGGAATCTACAGAGAACTCTGCAAGATAGCTGCTAAATCATGGGTTCTACAGACAGATCCTGAAATTGAAATCAATGAATTATTCAAGGTTGCATACAAGGAAAAGTCAAAATTAAGAACTAAATTAAGGTCTTCGTTACAATGGAGGCAACTCTCTGGATTTCAGTATCTGCCACACATACTATTATGCTGAGCAATAAAAGGATACTAACAGCCAGGTGGACTGATGGATGGATAGATGGATGGATGGATGGATGGATGGTTGGATGGATGTCTATGTGGACAGATGGATGGACAGGTGGATGGGTAGATGGATGGATATTTGGAAGTTAACAGATAACCAAGTGGGTGAATGTATAAATGTATGTGTATATGGTTGTGTACAAAAATATGTTTATAATAGAAAAGAGGCTGCATCTTTGTGTTGATTTCACACATTCTGTGAGGGATGTCTGGAGGAGATTGTGTAATTATAACTGATTCCCTTAGGTGGTATTTTTAGGATGAGTTTTTTAATGATCTTCTAAAAACCTTTTGGATTTAAAATAAAGCAAATTAACTTTAAAGGACCCTTGGAATAAATCAATCAGAAAAAATAATATAATTTCCCAACATTTTTCTCCAGCTTGAAACTGGAAATGTTGACATCTCTGATGAGTTATCACCCCTTATTCTGTTAATCAGGTAAACAAAGGACTATACCACACCTGGCACTCAAAGCAGAGTGACAAGAGTGATAGGCACATATGCATTACTGATCCTGTGGAGACCAGGGTAGGGTGTCAAGGTCCTCACCTGACGTTCTCATAGCGATGGATGTAGATGCGGTGGAACTGATGCTGCAGGTGCTCATCCTCCACGTTGGTCATGTCATTGATCATTTCTAGGACAACAAACCTGGGGAGCACAGATAGCACAAGCCGCTCCTAGGAGAAGGAAGAAGGACAGCTTGTTAGGCTAAACTGTAAGACTGACATGGGTTGAGAGTAGAACTATAGAAGACCAAGGCCTCTTAGATTGTTGGAGTTGCTAGTGTTGTATCATTCCATGACCATGCAAGTGTCTATTGAGTAGCTATGGGTGTGGCACCTACTGGAGTGGCATTTACTGTCTAATAACATATAAGAGATGCCACATGTCCCACACCCAGAGACACTGACACACATTGATGAGATGTGAAGAGTCACATAGAAGAACAGAAAATCATCAAAGAATGCGATGGCTGATGATGTGATTCAAATCAGGGGCAAGGAATGGCCTTCCTTGGAATGGTGCTAGACCTAGTATTTGTGATGAGCCATTCCTTCTAGAAATTATAAGTAGTTAATGCACTTGTCATTCCACTTAATTGAGGGAGGGTGTGAGTGAAGGTTGGTAAACCAAGGGAGAAAGTTGTAACAGACAACAAGAATAGACATATAGATCAATCTTACAGCACCAGATGCTTATATTTAGTTCTAATGATAACTAGAAAGAGTTCAGTGGTACTATGTGGAATAGTGATGCAAACCTACTAGCAAGTTAAAAGTTTGGGTAATGAACTGTGTATGGGACCAATGGAAGAGGCTGAGGGTTCAGTGGAGGAAGCTCCTCCAATGCTCGTGGTGGGAAGTTGTGTTAGACAAAAGATTCACAGGACTAGCAGAGCAAAAGAAGGTTTCACTGAAATAGGTAGATTCCAAGTCTGGCTGATGGGAGAAACTGCTACAGGTATGAAGTCAGGGAAATGTAGTAGAGGAGCCAGCTAGGCACCAACTCTCTTTTGAAAATATTTTTTCATTAAATGCACTCCTTGATCATTTTACACATTTATACAATGCTCTGGTTATGTTCATCCAACTCTTCTTTGATCTCCCTTCATTCCTATCACCCCCTACTCTTCCCTTCATGTCCTTTTCTCAAATTCCTGTCTTTTGTGTCAGGAACCATAATGGGACAAGCTAATATACTAGCAGGTGATCATCCTGAAATGGCTTGCTTCGGATTATTATATAATCTGCGACAGGTGAGCCCTCATTCAGCAAGGCTGTAGGGGACTAATTTTAGGAAAGATTCCTGCTATTAACATGCTTTTCCTGTTATTATTAAACATATATAATAATCAGTAAGGAATAGCACACCCCTTTGGAGTAGATCTCTGCACATCCATGAAGATGTACTGCCTTATAGTGATGCTATGTAGACAAATAGATGACTTAAGTTTTAGTGATGATCCTATAAGAATTCCTAAAACTATATCCGTGATTATTAAGCTCTTTTATAGTGGAACTTCTATTAGGTCCTGTTCTGATAGTCAAAACTGCAATGAGAACTCTGCTAGTCTCCCAAGTGTCACCAATTAATTGCTCTTAGATGGCAACCAGACTTTCTCCTACTCAGAGCATATTCCAAGAGGTTGTAAAACAATTAACCAAAGGTCATAAAAAGAGAACTGATGATTTATTATAGGTGCTAGGACAGAAGATAAAATATTGACTGGGTTTATCTATACAAAACTTCACTTATAACTTAGTTATGGTGTTAAACTTTCTATGAACCTGTAGAGAAGGCAAATGGTAGATGTTTAGCTAGATAATTACTCCTAATGGATATGCATGTAAACATTCTCTGTTGTAAACTTCTATTTCAATTTATGGTTTGATTTTTGTGTGAACTTGTGATGAACTTTGTAACATGTGATCATGTATTCTGAAAGATGTATAAGTACTGAAGACAAAAGGGAATCATCTCATTCTCATTCTCAATCTCATCTCTTCTCATCCCTTCATCTCATCTCTTCTCCTCTCTCTCTCTCTCTCTCTCTCTCCCCCTCTCTGACTTTTTACCTTTCCCCACTTAGAAGAATTTTTCCCTTTCCTTTCTCCACTTAGGATCTTTCTGCTTTTTCCTCTTAGATAGCTTTCGTAGGAAACTTTTTACAACTTAGTAATAAACTCATTAACCACTTCTCTAAGTGTCCCATTTTTCTCCCTGTGACTTCTGACCAGCAGGCTGAAAGTTAGAGCCCAGCAGTTCCTGTGGAGACAGTACAAAGGCAATTTACCTAATCTTTAGGAGTTTGAGGAAGAGGTGCTAAATGCCAGAAACTGCAGTTTCTGGCTTCAGAGGATTATAGAAGGCAGGTCAGCTACAGTAGCATAGTAACTTAGACTTAGATAAGTAAACGTTTTATTATACAGCAACTCTAAATTTTCCGTAAGACAAAGTTTTACCACCAGAATTTCGTAAGACAGAGTCTTACCCCCGCTGACGCTCTTCCCCCCTTGGCTGCCTCAAGAAGAACCAAGAAGAAAGAACTCCTCTGCTGGGGCTGGCTCTGGACACTTTTGTTCTCTTCTGTTTGTGACCCACTAAGTTTATCCAGGGCCGTGGATTTGGAACTATCCATTGAGGCCTAGTGGGCTCAACCATAGGTACATACAGCAACAAGACATGACTTTTCCTTCATTGCAATCTAGTAGTGGCCAATAGCTCTGTGATTAACTGTTGACATTCAGGATTGTGCATATTTAGTGTAGGCTACCACAGAGGCACCAACCCTTTATCAAAGTGAGACATGAAGACACATGTAGTTAGCAATTGGAGACCTGGCATCTGACGATAAAAGTCCACGCTAGTAGTTAGTGATCACTGAGAAAAGAAAGACCCTGTTAACTACCAATACAAACTAAATCCTCAAAGATCCTTGTGTGTGGTGCCATCCAGACAAGAGTCTGGATTCTGATTTGCAGCTGGAGATAGATGCATTCTGCGCACTATGTTTAGTGCTGCTCTACGGCACTTAAGCATTGTTGTTTATTACAAGCGTCTAAATGCAACTTCTGCAGAAAGCACTCATCAAATGTACTAATTGCATAGGCTGCACAGCCAGGATGCAATCCTTCTCCTTCTCCTCCCTGCTGGGATCCTTACAGGATGGGGACATCTTTGTATTCTGAGTCTCAAGGAGGTATTGCATGCTGTTCCCCACAGGAAGTAGAGATGTAGCATTACACAACCTATTCAGTCTATGCCTCTGATCCCTGATTTGTCCTGAGGTAACTCACTGCCTATTTTGTGCGGTTGCTGTGAGAATTAATGAAGTGGGATTTGCTAGGACCTAGCACTCTTTCTTTCTCTCTACTCTAATTAACCCTGCCCTGAATACAAAGGACTTTAATAATGAAGTGACCACGGAGTGCTGTATCATGACACTTCTCCCTGCCTTGAAAGCTGTCCCACGGTGATTTTGAGAGGTGTATTTTTTTTTTTTTTGCAAATACCCCTACATCGTGCCTTTTTCATGCTCCCTAATGCTATTTGTCAACTTTTCAGGTGTTTATGGCCTTGTTCATACAATTGCTGCTGAATAGGAACAGGTGCTAATCATGGCTTTAAGGAGGACCAGCACTCAGGATGGTGGATGACATTTAATTATGATGCCATATACCCACTTAACACAATCTGGGTAAGAGTGGGGAATGGAAATAAAGCATACAGTTCACACACATGCACGAGTGCGCACACAAATGCCCTGTGGTCCATTTGCAAGGGTACTCGTGACTTACCTTTTCACTAGTAGTTGCATTAGGGTTGAAGCCTAAGTGTTAAAGTGAAAGGAAAGGCTTTCATGGGGGGAGAATGGCACAGAGCACGGGCAGGTGCTGCTGCTGTGTGCATAGGATAGTCCTGGCTTGTAAGAACTGAAAAGAGGCAGAGGAAATGAACTTGGTCCTGCCAAGGCACTCTTAAGAGGCTATTCCACTCCTGAAATCCAGGTCCATGTTCACGAGACTCTTTCATGGATTCTGTATTCTGATCACCAGGCCGAGTGGCTGGCAGCTTTGTAAAAGCCATGTGCTCTGCCCCTTACAGACCCACTGAATTGGATTCTAAGGGTAGCATCAGGTAGGCACAGTGTTTAAAGCTTTAAAGGTGTCTGGGATATTGAGTCTAGTCAGATGATGCTAGCCTACTTTATATCAAGTAGTGGTAGGCTCTACATGATGCCTCAACTATATATAGTTCATAATAGCTGACATTAGTAGAAAAGACCAAAAAGATGGCATTGGCAAACTGGTCACCTAAGATGTCAATAGCAGAGTACTCAAAACAAATCGTGGTACCCCAAATTATAGGCTTTTTACCAGTTCCACTTTCTACAAAAATATAGTCTAACCCCCTCCCACCCATTCTGCAAGGCTTTTTAAAAATATTAACTTATTTACTTAATTTAATTTTATGTGTGTGTGTGTGTGTGTGTGTGTGTGTGTGTGTGTGTGTGTGCATGCTTGCATATAAGGCCAGAGGATGGCACTGGATCCCTTAAAAATAGAGTTACAAGGCAGTTGTGGTCCACCATCTGGGTCCTGGGAACCAATTCTTGGGCCCTTTCCAAGAGCAGCAAATATTCTTAACTGCTAAGCCATTTCTTGTGCTTCACAAGGCTCTTTTAAAACTAACTGTTAGGACAATAGATATGGTTCAGCAGTTAAACACCCTTGCTGTTCTTTCAGGGGACTAGGGTTTGAGTCCCAGCTCCAACGTAGTGGTTTATAGCCATCTATACCTCCAGTTCATGGGCTCCAATACTCTGTCCTGGCCTCTTTGGGCACAAGGCACTTTTGTGAGGCACATAAATACAGAAAGTCATTCACAAACAGAGGAAAATCCCCTTAATTAGGACAGCAGCTAGGTATTCCTGCCATAGGGGCTGAGTGTCCCTATGAGGACCCATTGCATTAAGAAATATAGGGGTTGTGTTCAAGCAGAGTTTCTGAAAAATGAGTGAGATATTGAATATTTTTACTAATTGTGGTATTAATTTAATCATCCACTGAACAAATAGTGATTGAGAATATCCTTTGTGCCATCCTAATTCCAGTCATAGGAGAAGCAAAGGGAGAAGCTGGATCCTTTAGGGGAGGTTTGATAGGTAGAGACTGAGAGGGTTCCTGGATGGCATGCTTGGGTAGTACCCTTACCAGTAATCATTTATATGGCTCTCAGAGCACCCATGGTGGTTAGACACTGAGTTAATAGGGGCCATCATACATAATCTCAAGTGCAATTCACCATCACTGTATAGAGGGAATCATTAATTGTAGCTTAACAAACGAGAGAAGTAAACTAACTTCCCATGGTCACATGATGAAGACAGGGCAGTATTTGGTTTGTTAGATTCTTCAGACTCTTCCAGAGCTTTCCTTCACCTTCCCAAAGATATAAGTTTCTGGGGAATTTTTTTTCTCTAGTTCTTCGAAGTAAAAATCTTAACTGTTTTGGAAATTGGAAGCACACAGTCTGCTTAAACAAAGAATGGACCTGCTGCCCTCTCCCCTGACCTGCTACACACATTTCCAGACCCTGTAAGATGAGAAGATGAGACAGTGTTGTGCATCTTGTGTCCTCTATGCTGAGTGGGTCACAGAACACTGACGGAGTATATTTGTGTATTCTGGCTAGCAAAGTGGAGTCCCACTCTTTCTCATATTTTAATATGAATCTCATTTATTTTATGAAAGGGGTTATGCATTCACTCTGACATAATGCCCCTCTGTGTTGTTCCTTCTCACAGCATTTACCACAGCACAAGGTGCTAATTTGTGTATATGGCATTCAGTAAACTGAACTTGTTTGAAATCTTTTTTTTTTTTTGTACAGAAGGTCCAAGCAGATGACCATGTGTAAAGAGACTTCTGTAAGTGCACACTTGATGAATGGGCCAGCAAAACCTGCATCTGAATATGAAACATTGGGCTAAATCAAGCAATTGGGATAACCTCGAACAATTATATTGTAATGGCCTAGAGACTTTGAATTTCAACAGAGAGAAGGCTATGATTTTTACTCCTCAACTTACAAGTCTTGGGATCATTCTTATTTTTTTCTGGGGGGAGGGGAACATTCTTAGAAGCAGATCCAGTGGTGACTTGGAAGCCTCGTCCTGTTTTGCTGGATCCACTGCAGCTACATTCAGCCTGGTGATATGAGGTATGAGGTGTCCTCTTCCTGAATGCTAATGTGAGGTGGGGGTGGGGTGTGTCTGAATTCTGCCTTTGGATTATACCATGCAGTGAGTGAAAAACCTTGGGGAGCAGCAGCATCCCATAGGAGCACCCCCGGTGGTCCACAGGGCTCCAGAAATGTGTGAACAGATCTGTTTATTCATAAGCAATGCTTTACTGGCACGAGGGTGGTGAAAAGCAGCCACTTTGAGTGTTTAGAGATTCAGCTCGTAACAACTCTAGCTAACTGAATAAATGAAAAATAGTGTGCAGTGGTCACCTTTTTGATTTCCTTACCTCAATTTCATTTTCTCATGGAGGCCTCTCCATGGGTCCATACTGAGATGCCCCCCCTTCTCACCCCCCTCTTCATGCTACATTATTTATTTCATGTTCCCCTTAGCACTCGCTAGTACTTAATTTTGTGTCGATTTTACTTACTTATCTTTAAAAATTGTTATTAAGAATGCCTAAGTTCAAGAAAACAAAGGATGATAAACGGTAGGAAGATGTTAGTGAGGAGAACACCCAACTGCTGGTGGGAATTCAACCACTACAACAATAAGTCTGAGGATTCCTCAAAAACTATACATAAATCTGCTCTATGACCTAGCTAACCAATGTCGGGAGATAAATACCCAACAGGATCTTTATCTTACTACAGAGGTACTGGCTTGTTCCATAGTCACAATAGCCAGGAAATGGAAATAGCCCAGCTGTTCATCAAGGAATGTAATGAAAATGTTGTACATATGAACAGTGTGATCCTATTCAGGTGTGAAGGTGAACGGTACCATGGAATCTACAGGTAAATGGACAGAACTGAAAGAAATACAGTGCGATAATCTAGAACCAGGAAGACAAAGACTGTGGCTTCTCTTTCTCTCCTATGTGGATCTTAGCTTAGAATATTTAGGTTTGTATAGTTAGCTTGGAGCACTTGTACAACTCAGGAGATTAGAAAAGGGACATGGGGAGTGAGGGAAGGAAATACCTTTTATCCATCTGTGGTTGTTTGAATATGCTTGGACTAGCAAGTTATACTATCAGGAGGCCTTGTTGGAATAAGTGAGGCCTTGTTGGAGGAAGTGTGTCACTGTGGACACCCTCCTCCTAACCACATGGGAGCCAGTCTCCTCCTAGAGGCCTTCAGATGAAGATGTAGAACTCTCAGCTCCTCTTGTACCATTCCTGCCTGGACATTGTTGTTCTTATAAGAGCTGCCTTTGTTATGGTATCTGTTCACAGCAGTAAAATACTAAAACACTATCTATCATCTGTCTGTCTGTCTGTCTCTCTGTCTGTCTGTCTATCTGTCTGTCTATATCCCAAGCAAGCACTCTTTCCCCTAGTCCCCACCCTCTCACTGAGACCCTCCTCTCCTCCCCCATCCCTTCCTCCTCTGAGGGAAGGAAATATCTTAAGGGAGTGAGAGAGTAGAAATGTAACATAAAGGTAGAAAAAGGAACAAAGTGTGGATGTGGGTTTGAGCTGGAAAGGTAGGCCCGAGAAGGTAGAGGGGAGGGATAACAAGCTCTAAGGACATTTTAGAAAGCCATATGGAAATCTACTATTTTGTCAGATTCCAAAATATATACATATCTACAGATAGTTTACATGGAGTTATCCTACACATGTGATATTATTCCTCCCAGAAGCCATTAATTGTCATATCAAAAGCCCAGTTTCTGAGATATCTCCCTTCAAATCATTAGTTCTGTGAGGAGGCAGAGGTCCTCGCCAAACAATAGTTATTTATCTCTAAAAGGAAATATTTGTTTGTGGGAATTGAGTTCGATGTGGGTCTTTAATTTGCTTCTTCTATTTAGCACTAATGGTTCCAGTACTTAGAAATGTACCTCACACATACTAGGGCCCCGGGTTTTATCGATTACATAACATTTTAAATGAAGAATTTTAGTGGACTCTTACCTTTCTGATCCACTTTTATATAAGTAGCAATTGTGAAATAAGACTATTTACTTCTTTACTATTGGAAAAGCATTATTATTGAATGATGTTTAAAATTTAAATTAAATGATAATAAATTGGTGTGTATTAATATGCTATTCTGTATTCAAATAGATTGATAGAACATTTCATTGATGCTATGATCTTACACACTTTAGATGTAGCAATTACAGTATTGATCTATTGGCTCCAGGAATGTTCATGATAGTTTCTTCCATAAGGACAAAGTGAGCAGGCATAAACTGAAAATTTATATAGTCTCCCTTATTAATGCTTTATCTTTGTGTGAAATCTAAGATCATAAAGTAGATGTTAAAATTATAACCCATAAATTTATTTAATAAATTTTGGTGTCCCAAACTAAGATAGTTAATCAGAATTCAGTGGAGCGTAAGAGAGAACCAACTTAGTCTGGTGGGAGAAACAGACATTAATGAAATGATCACAGAAATAATTATACAACTTAATCTATCACTAGTGCAATTAAAGAGATCTACTTGATACTCTGAAAGTCCATAATGAGACATGAGAGTGTGATTAACTTAGATGAATAATTAATTAGTTGAAGTTCAGATATGTGCCTGAAAATGTGTTTGTGTGTGTGTGTTAGCAGGTATGAAATGCCATCCTAAGGGGAGAGAAAAACACTTGCAAAGGATGATTGAGAAAGAATGTCGACATGTTTGAGATGCCAAAAGAAGGACCATGAATAGAGCCCAGTAAAGTGGAGTAAGTGAAGCAAAGAGCCGGGGCTTGTTGGATAGTAGTCTCAGAGTAACAAGAAACAGTTGAAGTTTTTTGTTTATGGATGAGATAGGTTTTAAGTTGACTTCCCTGTACCTCTATCATTTCAGCTAAGTATGGAAAACATTATGTTCAATAAAATGGTGATTCTGGAGAGAGGCAGGCAAGAAGGAAACAAAATGATCAGTGCAAAAGCCCAGACAAGAGAATAGTATAGACTAAGCTCTACAGTAGTAGGGTAGAGAAACATGAGCACCTGAGAAGGTTGTCTGGGGGACTTGTACGAATAGGAGGAAAGAGGGTGCCAGCGACCATTATATTTCTAGGTTTGTCAAGGATGTCTCTAATCAAATAGGCTTCTCAGGGGTAGAAGGCATTAAATAGAGTGGGGGTTGAAAATGACTGCTATGATGCCTGACTTACTATCCTAGCATTTGTCAGTGGCAGGTATCACTAATGATTTCCCACAGTGACTGCAACTCAGCCATGTAACCCTGTGCTGTAGGCTTTCTGGTTGGATGGAATTAATGATAAAAATCAGGCTTATTTGTTATTGTCGTTAAACAAATCAACCGCTTTTTCTAACCTTTCACCTTCTTGTTTAATTGGATGCTATCCGAAGAGAGAGGGTTTCCATGACCTTTTATGCACAGGTAGGTATGATGTACCAGAAGGAGCCTGCTGCTCACCACAATTAGGGTAGGCAGGACAATTACCTTGCCTGGAGAACAAGAAGTCAGTGTTGATGAGCCAGGGCCAGAGGACAGACACACCAGAAGGAAGAACTTGTTTGAATGTTCATACACAATATGGTCCAAACAGGAGAGAAGAGAGACTATTTGTGGGCCACTTGAAGTTGAAAGATGGCCCAACAATAATGAGTGGCAACTGAGGAAGGTCATTGTTTAGTTTTATGTGTCTACTGGACAGGCTTCTTTGATGACTCTAGGCTATGCACATATGGAAAAGCTATCCCACAGTCTACTGACCTGATTCTGGGTTAATAAGGCTCCTATTTGTCATTATTCTATTCCTCATATTTGACTGTTGTACTATTCCAGAGCCCATATAAACATGATGACCTCTGTTTCAAATTCCAGTCCCTTCTTAATGCACCTCTCCTCTGTCACTCTTGGCCAATAGCACAATGAGGGTCTGTTACTTTCTTAAGAAAATCCATAATCAGTATCTCCCTTGTTCTTTGAGTGTGTGTGTGTGTGTGTTTGTGTATGTCTGTGTGTGTGTGTGTATGCATACATGCACATGTTCAAAAATGTCTGGGTGAAAACATGTGTATGGTGTGTGCTTGCATGGTACATATGTGGAGGTTAAAGGATACCTTTAGGTCTTGGTCCTCAGATATCTTCTACCTTCTCTGTGAGACTGGATCTCTGATTGGTCTGGAACTTCATCACATAGTTCTATGTATCTGGAGCACAAGCGTCTACATATCTTCTCATCTTTATTTCTCACCTACCCATGCTACTTGTGTGCCTGGCTTTTTAGACTGATTCAGAAGATCCAAACTCAGATCTTCCTGCTTTTGAGGAGGACTAAGCAAGCTCACTGCTTTCAAGGGAAGAGTTTTCTGGACTAAGCAAGCTCAATGCCTCCTAATCATAATCTTGAGTAGGGTATCACAAGGCCGTGCTGGTCTCCACATAGTCCTGTCTGTCCTTCAGGGCACTTTTTGAAAGTCATTTAATTCCCCTTCCTTCAGGAAACTGAGGTACTTTTGCCCCGCTGTATTGGTGCTTCTGCCTCTTGCTTTCCCCTTTGGCAATGCTCACTGTATGTGCTAGGCTGTCTGTTTTACTACCCTGATTCTTGAAGATGGCGATAGTGTCTGCATTGTTCACTTAGGAATCCTTGACAACATCCTCAATGCTTGAAAGTAGCAGGTGCTAAGTAAATAAAGAGTTTCTGTATGAACTCACAAACAGTATATGTGTAAGTAGTCTAGGAAGAAGAGACACCTGAATGCACCCTTGGTGTAGAATGTTCACAAAATGTTTGCTAAATAGTCGAAGTTACAAGGCTCGTTGGATCCTCACTTGATGTCATGCCATCAATGCTTTCCTGGGGTATCTTTAATATAACATTTTTTGTAGAAAAATTCTCCAGCATCCAGCCTTGCCAGGCTCTAGCCATTTGTGCTACTGGCAACTGTCCCAGGTCTTCCCTCTGTAAAGCATTTTCTGCAAGACGATGGGAGTTTGCCTGGAGTCTGCATATAAAAGCTCATTTTCAGCACTTTTGTTTCCCTCAGATTTGTTCACTGCTTGGGAAAACTTCATTCAGATCCCTGAAAACACAAACTGAAAGAAAATAGGAGAGTTTACCCTTTATTACAATTCTCAGCTCCTGCTGAGGACCAATATATACTTTTCTGGCTCTAGAGATTTTAAGTAAAAAGATCTTTCTTGGAGCCAGACTGTGGCCCTGGATAGAGTCTATGCTCACACTCTGCATCTATTTTCCTCCCTGGGTTTTTCCATTTGCATTAAAAGAAACCCTGGTTGGATTCAAAATCTATGAAGCAGCTGCCTTCTGGATTCCCTGTTCGATTCACATAACCTTCAGTCACCAATATGGTTTCACGCCCATCAGTTGCTACAGTACCTCTGAGGAGAAGTCAAAGGCGAAACAGTGAGGAATTGGAGATCTTTACTTCATGCAAGTGTTCATATCAGAAAAGGAGAGGGAGAAGGACAGCACCGTGGCACAGGCAGTCCCTCTGAGTTTACATGCAGCTGCAGAATGCCTGTGTGGTTCTGGAAAGCCCTCACCTCTCTCTGGCTCTTACAACCCCAGGGACTCCCTTGGACTCCTCTTTACTCTACTCCGGCCAAAGAATTATAAACCACAGCCAACTTCTAGGCAGTAAGACAAATGAGTTCTGGGGTTTCAGGCAACGTGGAAGACACCATGCAACATTTCACATCCACTTTGTTTCACACCCACTGTTTATTGAAACTTCCCATCCATTAGAGTTGCTAGTTTCATCTCATTTGCACCCAAAGATACTAAGGCTCAAACGGTTTAAATCAGGCAGTGCAATCTCATGGATTTGGATCTAGATGTGGTGGTCTATGTCTACAATGGCCACACTTGGGAAGCTAAATCAACGAGTTCTAGCCTAGTCCAGGCTACAGAGCTAATATTTAAACAAAAGCAAAACAAACAAACAAACACATCAAAATAGTAACAAAGAGTCATTTGGGAAGTGTACAGCAAAGATATACACAGATGTTCCTTTACTAGCTAAAACTTAGATCACAATCTGCTCATTTAATCACTTATTCACACAGTCAGAAAGTAGGTGACTGTGGTGGTCTGAATGAAAATGGCCCCCACAGACTTGTAGGGAGTGGTATTACTGGAGGTGTGGCCTTGTTGAGGGAAGTGTGTCACTTGGGATTTGGGGGATTTAAGGTCTCAGAAACTCAAGCCAAGCCAGTGGTTCTTGGTCTCTTTCTGCAGCCTACAGATCTAGATGTAGAACTCTCAGCTTCTCTCCAGTACCATGTCTGCATGCACACCCCCATGCTTCCCACCATGACGATAATGGACTAATCCTCTGAATTGAAAGCCAACCCCAATGAAATGTTTCCCTTTATAAGAGTTACTGTGGCCATGGGATCTCTTTATATCAATAAAAAACCTTAACTAAGACAGTGGCCGAGCTCTGGGCCTGGAGATTATCAGAAAATAAACAGACTTCTGAGTGTGGAGGTGAGTCTCCACCTTCTCTCTGGAGGGGAACATAATAATCCTCCTCTCACATAATAATCAAAACACCAAATGCACTAAACAAAGAAAGTATATTAAAAGCAGTAAGGGAAAAAGGTCAAGTTCTCTCTGGAGGGGAATAGCTAGGAGCACACAGGGCATACAATCAGTGGAGCTGCTGGGACGGGAGTCTTCCCTTCCGGTTGCCATTTGCAGCAGGGAAACAGACAGTTCCACAGCCTTCTGTGCACAGACCTTGCCAGAAGAGAGTTGGTCTCCCAGAAGTACAGACACAGGTTTACAGGCCCATAGGAGGGACAAGCTCCAGTCAGAGACAGCAAGACCAACTAACACCAGAGACAACCAGATGGCGAAAGGCAAGCACAAGAATACTACCAACAGAAACCAAGGCTACTTGGCAACATCAAAGCCCAGTTCTCCCATCACAGCAAGTCCCGGATACCCCAGCACACCGGAAAAGCAAGAGTTGGGTTTAAAATCTCATCTCACGCTGTTAGAAGACATCAAGAAGGACATAAATAATTCCCTTAAAGAAATACAGGAGAACATGGGTCAAAAGGTAAAAGCCCTTAAAGAGGAAACACAAAAATCCCTTAAAAAAATACAGGAGAGCATGGGTGAACAGGTAGAGGCTCTTGAAGAGGAAACACAAAAGTTCCTTAAAGAATTTCAGGAAAACACAAACAAACAAGGGAAGGAACTGAACAAAACCACTCAGAATCTAAAAATGGAAGTAGAAACAATAAAAAAATCACAAAGTGAGACATCTCTGGAGATAGAAAACCTTAGAAAGAATTCAGGAGTCATAGATGCAAGCATCAACAACAGAATACAAGAGATAGAAGAATCTCAGGTGCTGAATAGAAAACATTGACTCAACAGTCAAAGAAAATGCAAAATGCAAAAACCTTGTAACCCCAAACATCCAGGAAATCCAGGACACAATGAAAAGACCAAACCTAAGGATTATAGGTATGGAAGAGAGCAAGGATTTACAACTTAAAGGACCAGTAAATATCTTCAACAAAATTATAGAAGAAAACATCTCTAACCTAAAGAAAGAGATGTCCATAAACATACAAGAAGCCTACAGAACTCCAAACAGACTGGTTCAGACCATAAAGTCCTCCTGTCACATAATAATCAAAATACCAAATGCACTAAACAAAGAAAGAATATTAGAAACCATAAGGGAAAAAGGTCAAGTTACCTATAAAGGCAGGCCTATCAGAATTATACCAGACTTCTCAGCTGAGACGATGAAAGCCAGAAGATCCTGGGCAGATCTCATACAGACCCTAAGAGAACACAAATGCCATCCCAAACTACTATACCCAGCAAAACTCTCAATTACCGTAGATGGAGAAACCAAGATATTCCATGATAAAACCAAATTTACACAATATCTTTCCACAAATCCAGCCCTACAAATGATAATAGATGGAAACCGCCAACATGAGGAGGGAAACTACAACCTAGAAAAAGCAAGAAAGTAATCTTTTTCCAACAAACCCAAAAGAAAGTAACCACACAAACATAAAAAGAACATCAAAAATAACAGGAAGCAATAATCATTATTCCTTAATATCTTATAACATCAATGAATTCAATTCCCCAACAAAAAACATAGTCTAACAGAAATATTTTCATGTAAATCTTCAATTTTATCAGAAACTGTTTGTAATTCCTCTTTCAATCAATTTAGTAAAATTTTTTATGTCTACCATTTTAACTATTATTTTCCATGATAATCTTTAGTTTTAACATTTTTTTTCTGTATCTTTCTTCAATTTTGTCAGAGATATTTTCCATGTAAATCTTTAATTTTGTCAGAAAATGTTTATAATTCCACTTTCAATCAACTTAGAAATATTTTTATGCCTACCATTTTATCTGTATAATTTTCCATGATAATCTTCAATTTTAATGTTTTTCTATATATATTTTCAATTTTATCAGAAATATTTTCCATGTAAATCTTCAGTTTTATTAGAAAATGTTTATAATTCTACTTTCAATCGAATTAGGAATATTTTTATTCCTACCATTTTATCCATATAATTTTCCATGAAATAGTCAATTTTAACATGTTTTTCTATATATTTCTTGAATTTTATCAGAAATATTTTCCTTGTAGATCTTCAATTTTATCTGAAAATGTTTGTAATTCCACTTTCAATCAACTTAGAAATATTTTTTGCCTACGATTTTATCTGTAATTTTCCATGGTAATCTTCAATTTTAATGCCATTTTATATTTTTCTACAATTTTATTAGAAATATTTCCCATGTAAATCTTCAATTCTATCATAACATATTTCTACTTCCATTTTTTTCAATTAATTTAGCAATGTTTTTTAAGTCTACCATTTTACTCTTTTAATTTTCCATGAAAATTGTCAATCTTGATGTGTTTTTCTATGCTTCTTTAATTTTCTCAGAAACATTTTCCATGTAAATCTTTAATTTTATCATAAAATGTTTTTACTTCCTTTTTCAATAATAAAAGAAAATAAACAGATGCACATGTAGAAATAAAAGAATATTGGCAGACCACAGGAGAGGCTAAAGGAAGTTATTGGCTTCTTTATCAGATTGGTCAATATGAGAAGGTGGAGGAGCTTGGGCCTCTATGTTAAATGGGCTGTCTTCCAGACCAGGGGCAAGTCAGAGTTTTGGTAACCAGGAAGGTTCTCAGAGATCTGAGTGTGCAGTCTCAGCAGCAAGCATGTGCTCAGTATCTGTCTAGAGTTTTAATCCTTGAAGATACTCAGGTGAATCATATGATTATTTGAAAATATTTCCCCAACATAATATTTTTATTATTTGAGAATTTCATGTAGTGTACCTTGACCACACTTCCTTCTCATTTCTCTCATGTCTATCCTCCCACCCTGCGCTATCCCCTCCCTAAAAAGAAAACAAATCCAGCTGCGTTGCCAATGTACTCACTAGAGCATGGCCAAACTCAAAGTGGCTATCCCCTTAAAGAAAGCTTAGTCACTCCCCCAAAGCTATCAACTGCGAAGAGCTACATTTCAGCATCGCTATCACAATTCTCTTTAATAGTGTCCTCTCTAGACTATTTCTAAGTGTGTGTGTCTGTGCGTGTGTGTTAGGGTAAGAGGTTGTCACAGAAACCTTCATGTCTATTATTCTGTTATGAGTCTGCAGTCATCTATACTACCGCAAAAAGAAAAACAAACGAACAAACAACAAAACCATCACCAACAAACCAAACTGAAGCTTTCTTGCCCATAGCAGCACCTATCATTGACTTCCACATGGTTTCTAATATCAGGACTCATTGCATCATGGGAGGAGGACATCAACAATGTCCTCAGTGACAACAAGGATCGTGGACATTAATATGGTTGCTGGAAGCTTCCATAGAAGATGCTGAAAATCTTAAGTCTGATCTAGGATGCCTCTGCTGAAGGACTCATGTGAAACTCTCAGATTCCTCCTGTGCTCAGGAGACCCTCCTCTTTCTGCTTCTTTGAAATCTATTCTAATAGATGAACTCGCTCTTGCTGCACACAGTGTGGTAGACCTTCTTCCAATTGATCTCCATTTAGCCAGTGATCTAGCCTGACTGATCCGTTATCTTTAGTCCCTCCCATGTGGCAACTAAGCCGGCCACTACAGGACAAATGGTCTCTAGCTGGTAGGAAGCTCTCCAAATGTCTATCATTTGGATTATTTCTGCAACTCAAGGCTGACCAGGAAACCATGGAGCTTTTTTCCATTGGCCTAGCCACCAGTTTTATCTGTTACTGCACTTACAGAGATTGATTAGATAGTAACTAAAACATATTAAGTAGGAAAAGAGAGATGATACTTGGAGGAAAATGGAGAGGCAGGCCACTTGCGGTATATACATAATACAGTGGAAGTGAATGCGTGTTTGTGTATCAGAGATGTCTTGGAGGATATCAGTAAGGACTGAGCTGTGAGACAGGGAGTGAAGCAGGTTATTGTTGTTGCTCACATGAGGGTGTCTAGCTAACCTATTATAGGACCTAACGCTTGGGTTTGAATGATTTATCCCTGTCCAGATCTAGCTGGGCATAGCATTTATTTCACAGAGCCTGTGTAGTGTGCAAAATGTCTATATTTGTGAAAGAATCAGTGTCTACCATTTTGTGGTCTCAGGCTAAATATTTGCTTCCTACTTTACTTCAAGCATCACCTTAGAGTTCCAGTGGCACATTGGTGTTAAAGCTGTTGTGCATTTTGAGGACAGACAGAATTTGGGAAGTACAGTGTACTGAGAGACAATTGTGCTGCCCAGTGGAAACCCTTCAGTGGCTCTTTAAGTAATTACAAAAATAAACAAACCCAAAACCAAAACCAAAACAAAACCTGGACTCTGGCATTTAATTTTATATTTTAAAAGTTTCTAGAATTTTACACTCAGGATGGAAAATTTAGCTGTGAGCGTAATAGCAGACCCTGCTGCTTGCTTGATTCCTAGGTATATCTCAGACTGATTCGACAAGGGACTATATAATGACAAGTCCATATAATGCTCTTGCCTATTTGACAGTGGCCTAAAACTACGGGCATATCTGTTCTACTTAGACATAGAATCTGAAAAGTTTGAGGGATCAGGCAAAGTCAAGCTGAATCTTCGGTTTTTCTGAGACTGCTAGTAGGCGGGGCTTCTTAGGGTCCCAGTTTCTTCATCTATAGAATGGGAATAATCATCTCAGCCTCCCACAATTTTTGTGTAGACTAAGGAGCAAAGCCCTTTACATATAGATCCTGCTACACTACAGGTGGCTACTAAACACTGTAGCTTTATGTTGTGTTTTCATCATCTCAGCAGACAAAGCTTAGGCCATGGGCTACACTACACCACATCCAATATTCCAGTATAGTCAGTGCAGCTCCATGGTGTGGGATGCACAAATTAGATTTCAGAAATTTTTCTTCCTTTTATCTTTTCAGAATGAAGTGCTATTCAGATCTTTTTCACTAACAGTTCCAAGATATAGCAAATCGGAAACCTGCAGGTGTGGCTCTCCCCTGTTGTGCCTGTTGTGTACCCATCACTGGATGCCCACTGTGAGACAGGGGACACCACCTGCAGTGAGACCAAGACCACATTATATATAAACCTCAGGCCAGAGTCTGTAACTTAGCTATGTTACCTTGGGCAAAGTACTCATTCTCCTCATGTTTCCTTGTTTCTGGAGAATAGAGAATGGAGAAAGCTACTCCAAGAAAAGCAATAGAAGCCATCATGCAGAAAAAGGCTGGAAGCCCATCCTTACCTGAATCTGGTAATGACTAAGAGAAGTCCAAGCTATACAAGCAAAAGAGAAGTGAATATTACATAAATGACCTATAAAGGGTCCTGTGTCTCTTCATACAACCCCTTTTGGTCCTTTCTCTTCGCTCACTAGCCTGCTCCCATTCTTAGAAGGGTGTTTCCTTGCTTCATAAACTCTATGTACTCATATTTCTACCCATGTGTCCTGGTCCTATATTTTCTTCTGTAGAACACAGGAGCCTGGTTATTTCACTAAAGACTCAACTATACTCCTTATAGCATCATTGCAAATCCCTGCAAAGGCCAAGAGTAGTTTCTTTCTGGAAGAATGGTCAGAATTGCATCTTGAATAGTGGAGGCATACCATTAATGGAGCAGTGGAGTGGAAGTAGGCAGTGCCAGGTGTGGTAAATAAGGGATGAACTCCCTGTCTGTAGTGAATGCAAACTAATAATAGAAAGACTGAATGATGTCCTGTTTGTCTTGCCACTGAATTGATAATTTTGAACAATGAAGAAACATTCCTCTTCATGTCCTGGGACATCCCTCAGTAAAGGATCCGCATACTGCCCTTCCCCTTCTGCTCCTTTCCTGTTTGGCATTAGCACTTCTCATATGCAGGATCATGACACTTGCTCTATCATCTAAGGCTTAGGACACCCACAGAAACTAGTTAAAGTGTGGTTGCCAAATAGTGACACCTCTAGCAATAAAAATGCAGGCAACTTCTTGGAGTAGTAAAACAATAAAGCAAAAGCAAAGGCATTATGACACTTGTGTAAACTGCGGTGCTCTCCTGAAGGGAAATTAGCCACCGCTAGGAAGAAAGAGCATACTCACTGAGACCCCCAAAGCATTAGACTCTGCTGAACAGCCCTTCTGGGAAAATCTTCCTTTTAAGCACCTCTCAGGGATCGAAGACTTCAAAGTCTCTTTAGTGATTGCTTGATGAATTTGCTCAGTTTTAGAAAGCATTCTTGGGCATGATGCTACCAAGACCCAGAGTGATGGACTACTGTTTTATATGTGTGGTACCCAGATGTTCTGTTAAATATTTGTCAGGATATTTCTGTGAAGGTGATTTTGGATAGGGTTAATTTTTAAATGAGTGATGTTTAAGTAAAACAGGCAACTTTCTATAAATGTCCTCATTTAACCAGGCCAGAATAGGACCAAAAGGCTGATTTCAACAACAGAAAGGTTTTCATTCATATCAGATGTATACAGAGTTCCAACGGCAGCCTTGGTTCTTTCCCAAGTCTGTACTTTGACAATTTTAGAACATAAATTGCAGATTTTCAACTTGCCAAACTCTAGAATCATATAAGCTAACCACTTAGGATGAATTATCAGAGTAATTTTGATTTCTACTTATCTTTGAGACCTACACTCCCCCCTTACACACATATTCTTACACACACACATATTCCTCCCACCCCACTAAATCTTCTTTGTCTCCAATGAGCCCTAATATACCTATTATGGTTACTGTCAGTTCCACTGTTGTTATTATATATATCATTCCTATTAACTATACTTAAGCTCCAAGTGATGAATGTATGAGAAAAAAAATGTCAGATAGCTGGAGCCCAAAATCAGAGAGATTTATCTTGTCTAGAGGTCAGAACACTCCTGATTCTATTTGAAGTTCAGTCCTGAATGGAGGCCAGAATGTCAGAACTGTGTAGAGAAGCTGGAACATGCTCTGGTTTCCTGTTACCTTTCTTCTCTCCTTAAAAGCAACTTATTGAGCACAGCTGCCTAGAAGCTAAGTGTGGTCAGATATCTCATTGCTCTTCCTAAGTACCAAGCTATCAGGACTCCATATCTCTGGAAGAGGCAGAGGGCTCTGCTTGTCTCCTTCTAAAATAGCATTTACACTTTAGTTTTCTTTTATAATAAAACTTCCCCCTAAAACTCAATCTTCATTGTCCATGAATCTCATTCTCTGAATTCATGAAACAAACTCCTGAAGCCACTGCCCTTGATGGTCATTGTTTGCTTAGCACTTTAGGCCCCAACATTATCTTTAACTGGGACAAGAAATTCTCTACCACACTCAAATCCCACAGGCTTCTCTCTGTATCTCATCCATCATCAAGAACAGAACTTGTTTTAAGTTTATTAGAATTTTACCCTTCCACTGCTGCCTGCTCTTTCTGCTATGGTAGACTTTTGCCAGGTCTGCCACAGTGAAGACACCTTCTTCTGATACTTCCTAGAGAACCAGTCACGCTCAGGGCATTTGGAGTGCAGAGAGGCCTGGGAGCACAGGAGAGCTGGTCTCCCAGAAGTACCTACATACCTGTGTGCACAGAGAGAATGGGAATTGCAGGAGTACAGATACAGAGGTTTGCAGGACAGATAAGCCACAGTCAGAGATAACAAGACCAGCTAACACTAGAGATAACTAGATGGCAAAAGGCAAATGAAAGATCATTACCAACAGAAACCAAGGCAACATGACACCATCAGAACCCAGTTCTCCCACAACAGCAAATCCTGGATACCCCAACACACCAGAAAAGCAAGAGTTGGATTTAAAATCACATCTCATGATGCTGATAGAGGATTTCAAGGATATAAATAACTCCTTTAATGAAATACAGGAGAACATGGATCAACAGGTAGAAGTCCTTAAAGAGGAAACACAAAAATCCCTTAAAGAAACACAGGAAAACATGGGTCAACAGGTAGAAGCCCTTAAAGAGGAAACACAAAAATCCCTTAAAGAAACACAGGAGAACATAGGTCAATAGGTAGAAGCCGTTAAAGAGGAAACACAAAAATCCCTTAAAGAAACACAGGAGAACATGGGTCAACAGATAGAAGCCGTTAAAGAGGAAACACAAAAATCCCTTAAAGAATTTCAGGAAAACACAAACAAACAAGGGAAGGAACTAAACAAAACTATTCAGGATCTAGAACTAGTAGAAACAATAAAGAAATCACAAAGTGAGACATCTCTGGAGATAGAAAATCTTGGAAAGAGTTCAGGAGTCATAGATACAAGCATCAACAATAGAATACAACAGAAGAAAGAATCTCAGGGGCTGAAGATACCATAGAAAAACATTGACTCAATAGTCAAAGAAAATGCAAAATGCAAAAAACTTGTAACCCAAAACATCCAGGAAATCCAGGACACAATGAAAAGACCAAACCTAAGGATTATAGGTATAGAAGAGAGCAAGGATTTACAACTTAAAGGACCAGTAAATATCATCAACAAAATTGTAGAAGAAAACTTCCCTAACCTAAAAGAAGAGATGTCCATGAACATACAAGAAGGCTACAGAACTCCAAACAGACTGGACCAGAACAGAAACTCCTCCCGACACATAATAATCAAAACACCAAATGCACTAAACAAAGGAAGAATATTGAAAGCAGTAAGGAAAAAATGTTAACTAACTTATAAAGGCAGACCTATCAGAACTACACCAGGCTTTTCACCAAAGAGTACGAATGCTAGAAGATCCTGGGCAGATCTCATACAGACCCTAAGAGAACACAAATGCCACCCTAGACTACTATACCCAGCAAAACTCTCAATCACCATAGATGGAGAAACCAAGACATTCCATGACAAAATCAAATTTACAAAATATCCAGCTCTACAAGGATAATGGGTGGAAAATACCAACACAAGGCAGGAAATTCTACCCTAGAAAAAGCAATAAAGTAGTCTTCTTTCAACAAACCCAAAAGAAGATAGCCACACAAACAGAATTCCACCTTTAACAACGAAAATAACAGGAAGCAACAATCACTTTTTCTTAATATCTCTTAACATCAATGGTCTCCATTCCCCAATAAGAAGACATAGACTAACAGAATGAATACATAAACAGGACCCAACATTTTGCTGCATACAAGAAACCCACCTCAGTGACAAAGACAGTCTGTACTTCAGAGTCAAAGGTTGGAAAACAATTTTCCAAGCAAATGGTCCCAAGAAACAAGCTGGAGTGACCATTCTTATATCAGATAAAATTGACTTTCAACCAAAAGTTGTCAAAAAAGGTAAGGAGGGACACTTCATACTGGTCAAAGGAAAAATCTACCAAGATGAACTCTCAATTATGAATATATATGCTCCAAATGCAAGGGGACCCACATTCATCAAAGGAACTTTAATAAAGCTCAAAACACACATTGCACCCCACACAATAATAGTGGGAAACTTCAATACCCCACTCTCAACAATGGATAAGTCATGGAAACTAAACAGAGACATAGTGAGAAACTAACTGAAGTTATGGACCAAATGGATCTAGCAGATATTTATAGAACATTCCATCCTAAAGCAAATTAATATACCTTTTTCTGAGCACCTCACGGTAACTTCTCCAAAACTGACCATATAATTGTTCACAAAACAGGCCTCAACAGATACAGGAATATTGAAGTAATTCCATGCACCCTATCGGATCACCACAGCCTAATGCTGATCTTAAGTTCAAACAAAAACAGCAGAAAACACGCATACACATGGATGTTGAACAGTGTTCTACTCAATGATAGCTTGGTCAAAGAAGAAATAAAGAAAGAAATTAAAGACTTTTTAGTATTTAATGAAAATGAGGACACATCATACCAAAACTTATGGGACACAATGAAAGCAGTGCTAAGAGGAAAACTCATAGCTCTAAGTGACTCCAAAAAGAAACTGGAGAGAGCTTACACTAGCAGCTTGACAACACACCTGAAAGCTCTAGAACAAAAAGAAGCGAATGCACCCAAGAGGAGTAGACGGCAGGAAATAATCAAACTCAGGGCCCAAATCAACCAAGTAGAAACAAAAAGAACTTTGCAAAGAATCGACAAAACCTCGAGCTGGTTCTTTGAGAAAATCAAGCAGATAAATAAACTCTTAGACAGACTAACCAGAGGGCACAGAGTCCCTACCCAAATTAATAAAATCAGAAATGAAAAGGAGATATAACAACAGAAATTGTGGAAATTTAAAAAATCATCAGATCCTACTAGAAGAGCTTATACTCAACAAAATTTGAAAATCTGGACAATATGGACAATTTTCTAGCCACATACCATGTGCCAACATTAAAACAGGATCAGATAAACCATCTAAATAGTCCCATAAGTCCTGAGGTAATAGAAGCAGTTGTTAATAGTCTCCTCCCCCCAAAAAAAGAGCCCAGGATCAGATGGATTTAGTGGGGAATTCTATCAGATCTTCAAAGAAGAGGTAATACCAATACTCTTCAAACCATTCCACAAAATAGAAACTCAAGGAACACTACCCAATTCATTCTATGAAGCCACAATAACGCTTATATCCAAACCAAACAAAGACCAAACAAGGAATGAGAACTTCAGACCAATTTCCCTTATGGACATTGATGCAAAAACACTCAACAAAGTTCTGGCCAACCGAATCCAAGAAATGCATCAAATAGATAATTCATCATGATCAAGTAGGCTTCATCCCAGGGATACAGGGATGGTTCAATATATGGAAATCATCAATGTAATCCACTACATAAACAAACTCAAAGAAAAAACCACATGGTCATTTTATTATATGATGAAAAAGCTTTTGAAAAAGTTCAGCATCCCTTCATGATAAAAGTCTTGGAGAGATCAGGAATTCAAGGACCAAAACTAAACATAGTGAAAGCAATATACTGCAAACTGGTAGCCAACATCAAACTAAATGGGGAAAATTGAACCAATCCCACTAAAATCGGGGACCAGACAAGGTTGTCAACTCTCTCCCGATCTATTGAATATAGTACTCGAAATCCTAGCCAGAGCAATTAGACAACAAAAGGAGGTCAAAGACATACAAATTTGAAAGGAAGAAGTCAAAATATCACTATGTGCAGATGATATGAACGTATACTTAAGTGACCCCAAAAAAATCCACCAGAGAACTCCTAAAGCTGATAAACAACTTCAACTAAGTGGCTGGATATACAAACAAATCAGTAGCCTTCCTCTACTCAAAGGATAAACAAGGTGAGAAAGAAATTAAGGAAATGACACTCTTTACAATAGTCACAAATAATATTACATACTTTGGTGTTATTCTAATCAAGCAAGTGAAAGATCTGTATGACAAGAACGTCAAGCCTCTGAAGAAAGAAATTGAAGAAGATCTCAGAATATGGAAATATCTTCCATGCTCATGGATTGGCAGGATTAATATAGTAAAAATGGCCATCTTGCCAAAAGCAATCTACAGACTCAATGCAATTCCCATCAAAATTCCAAATCAATTCTCCATAGAGTTAGAAAGAGCAATCTGCAAATTCATTTGGAATAACAAAAAAACCAGGATAGTGAAAACTATTCTCCACAACAAAAGATCTCCTGGGAGAATCACCATCCCTGACCTCAAACTCTACTACAGAGCAATAGTGATAAAAACTGTATGTTATTGGTATTGGAGATAGGCAGGAAGATCAATGGAATAGAATTGTAGACCCAGAAATGAACCCACGCACATATAGTCACTTGATATTTGACAAAGGAGCTAAAAATATCCAGTGGAAAAAAGACAGCATTTTTATCAAATGGTGCTGTCTCAACTGACAGTCAAAATGCAGAAGGATGCAAATTGACCCATTTTTATCTCCTTGTACAAAGCTCAAGTCCAAGTAGATCAAGGACCTCTACATAAAACCAGATACACTGAAGCTTATAGAGGAGTAAGTGGGGAAGAGCCTTGAACACATGGGCACAGGAGAAAATTTCCTGAATAGAACACCAATGACTTATGCTCTAAGAACAAGAATCAACAAATGGGACCTCATAAAACTGCAAAGCTTCTTTAAGGCAAAGGGCACTGACAATAGGACAAATTGGCCACCAACAGTTTGGGAAAAGATCTTTACCAATCTTATATCTGATAGAGGGCTAATATCCAATGTATACAAAGAACTCAAGAAGTTAGACTCCAGAGAGTCAAATAACCCTATTTAAAAATGGGGTACAGAGGTAAACAGAGATTTCTCAACTGAGGAAACTTGAATGGCTCTGAAGCACCTAAAGAAATGTTCAGCATCCTTAATTACCAGGGAAATGCAAATCAAAACAATGCTGAGATTGCACCTCACACCAGTCAGAATGACTAAGATGAAAAACTCAGGGGACAGCAGATGCTGGAGAGGGATGTGGATAAAGAGGAACACTTCTCCATTGTTGGTGGTATTGCAAGCTGTCAAAATCACTCTGGAAATCAGTTTGACTGTTCCTCAGAAAATTAGATATAGTACTACCTGAGGACCCAGCTATATCACTCCTGGGCATATACCTAGAAGATGCTCCAACATGTAATAAGGACTCATGCTTCACTATGTTCATAGCAGCCTTATTTATAATAGGCAGAAGCTGGAAAGAACCCAGATGTCCTCCAACAGAGGAATGGATACAGAAATTGTGGTATACATACACAATGGAGTACTATTCAGCTATTAAAAACAATGAGTTCATGAAATTCTTAGGCAAATTGATGGAACTAGAAGGTGTCATCCTGAGTGAGGTAACCCAATCACAAAAGAACACACATGGTATGCACTCACTGACAAGTGTATATTAGCACAAAAGCTCAAAATAAACAACAATTCACAGACCACAGGAAGCTCAAGAAGAAGGAAGACCAAAGTGGGGGTGCTTTGATTCCTCTGAGAAAGGGAACAAAATACTCACAGAAACAATTATGGAGACAAAGTGTAAAGCAGAGGCTGAAGGAAAGGCCACCCAGAGGCTGTCCTACCTGTGGATTCACCTATAAACAATCACCAAACTGACACTACTATGGATGACAAGAAGTTCTTGCCAAAAGGAGCCTGTTATGGTTGTCTCCATAGGGACCCTGCCAGAGCCTTACAGATACAGAGGTAGGTGCTAACAGCCAACCATTGGACTGAGCACAGGGTCGCCAATGGAGGAGCTGGAGGGCAGACTTGAGGAGCTGAAGGGATTTGCAGACCCATGAGAAGAACGATGATGTAGGCCAACCAGACGCCCCAGGGCTCTCAGGTACTAAGCCATCAACCAAGAGGTACACATGGTTCCAGCCAAAAGAGTGATAGAGGAATGTCTTGTAGGGCATCAGTGGGAGGAGAAGTCCTTGGTCCTATGAAGGTTCAATAGATACCCCAGTGTGAGGAAATCGAGGGGGGTAGGTGGGAGTGGGTTGGGTGGAGAGGCATATTCTTGGAGGCAGGGGGTGGGAGGATAGGTTGGGGGTTTTTAGGGAGGGGGGAAACCGGGAAAGGATATAACATTTGAAATGTAAATGAAGAATATATTCAATAAAAAAAGTTTATTAGAATTTTCCAAATTTGTGCTGTGTTGTCGTGATACTCCAAGCATGAATTGTATATTGTATGCACAGTATTTATGGCTTGAGAGTGCCCCAATGTCACGTCTTCCTATGGTCAGCATCTTTAGAAAACTATAGTACAAATATTAATACTTTTTACACTTGTTAGCATGAGACAGAGTACCATTAACAACCACTTAGCTTCACCATTACCTCTTCCAACAAGGAAAAGATAAGAAAACCAAGGCCTAGATAAGTGTAAGACCTGTTGACAGTCACTCAAAGTAAATGATAAAGTCAAGATCATTCTCCCTGGAAGTTATATCTTAGCTGTGCTACCTTGGGCAAAGGGAGCACAAAAATGGTAATTAGAGATTCACCAAGTCTACTGGAAGTGGGGCTCTGAGCTCACTCTGTAACTCAGGCTGCCTTTGAGTTTGTGACCCTCCACATTAATCTCCTAAGTCGTTGAGATTATAGGTCTACACCAGCAGGCTCAGCTTTTCCTCTTAATTTTGGATCTAAATATCTTTTCTTGAGTTTTGCTGCTTAAATATCACTATCTGGTTTCTACAGCAGAGACAATGAAATGACACCTCTAAATTTTGAAACAGAGCTCGGTGACTCATGCTCTTTTCATTCAATCTTTCAAAATCCATGCAGTCTTCTAAGGCAGCTAGCTAGCTAACTCAGATGTCCCCTCCTTTTAGACTGCTATTCAGGGAATGTACAATTAGGAAAGAGTTGGTGCCACTGTGCTCTGCACCGCGGAAGTAGCTACATTGTATGCACACTGCAGTCCATCTGTCTTGTGCAACCCTCTTGTTGGCACAGGGATCAAAATGGCTGCCATAAGATATTAATGTTGGGCTGGAGAGATAGCTCAGCTATTAGGAGCACTGACTGCTCTTCTAGAGGTCCTGAGTTCAATTTCCAGCAACCACATGGTGGCTCCCAACCGTCTGTAATGGGATCTGATGCTCTCTTCAGGTGTGTTTGAAGACAGCTACAGTGTACACATATAAATAAAATGAATCTTTTTTTTAAAAAAGAAAGGTACTAATGCCACTAGAATAGAGGTCAGTACAGGGAGCCATATGTGCCATGTGCTATCTAAAGAGATACAAAGATAAAAACTGAGATGCTTTATATTGTCAGGGAGTTGGGATCCCTAGAGCTATACATTAATGTTTTCCCAGCTGGGAGTGTCATGTTCTCTTTTGTGTCTCTTTATGTAACTGCACATCACGAAGCAATGGGTCACTTGTAGCTCTTCATGATCCTCAACTTTTTAACAGCAGAGGCTTCAAGAGTCATCCACCACTTCCCATCATGTCTCCATTCCTACCAGCTTTTTAGATGCCCTGGTCTTCTGAGCATGTTATTATCAGGTAGCATGTTTTTAATTATCATTGCTATTGACAGTTTTAGTACCTTCCCTCATTCTTTCTCTTCTGGTCACCTATTAAAATTTTGGAAACACTAGAGCTTAGTGTAGAAGTCATGCCATTCTGCCTTATTGGTCTGTATTACCTTCCTGGGTAATTGCCTCCAGGTAAATGCCAAGCGTAGCCCATCTGTTCCAGAGGTTGCATTTTTATTTTGATTTCTATTCTTAGATTTAAATTCAAACATCCAACAGCGAATTTAACAGTTCCAGGAGATCAGTGCGCACCGTGTTAACAAGACAAAATTGCCCACTCTGTCCTCTTCTCCTCGTATCTCTTTGAACACTATTCTCTCAACACACAGGTTTTCCTGCTCCTAACTGAATGATTTACTCTGCATTGTGCTCAGGCATAAAAGTAGTGAATGGGTTTGGGAAAGGCAAGAGAGTTGGACTTATATTAGTTGAGAAGACCCACCATATAGGGAGAGGCTGCTTGAGACTGGTAAACCTTGCTAGATTCAACTGGTACTCAAAAGTTGCCTGGGGGCTCTGTGGACAGACATAGGAACACATGATCTGCTGGGGCATCTATGAGTTTGTTTACTAACCTGTCTAATTGTTCAGAAAATAAGCTTCTCTCATACTTCAGGAACACAGATGCTTCACTGTATTTAAGTCCATGCATATGTGGACTGTGTGTGTGTGTGTGTCCACTGTCTCTTGTCACCTCCTACCACATGTGTTTTGAAATCTGTCTGTGTTCCAGTTATCAACAGAGCTGGGATCAAGTTGCAAAAAATGTATAAAAATGCACTCTCACAGAGGCACGATAACACAGATCAAATACAGACTACGATTCATTTGGCTTGTCAGGAAAAACAAAACCGGGCAAGCTAATAACTAATGAAATCAGAAATAAGGCAAAGTTAAAAGCATTTAAAAGGCCCACAGCATGCATAGTAAAACAGCTTCATGAACCTGAAAAATGACATTTAATCATTGGCAGAGCTGGTGATATTTTCCCAGGGGCCAATTCGTATTTATAGACCTGTTTCCTAGTCAGTGTGAAAGTGCTTTGTTCATTTTAAATGAAAAATGATTTTTTTTCTGGTGGACATTTAGGAAACCACAGGAATGTGGCTCAATCTATTTGCCAGCCTGATCTTCATACTACTTAGGAAAAGAAATCAATTTTGCTCTGGACTAAGACAGACGGGTTTCAATTTATTTTATAGCAGCATGGTATATATAGTTTTGTCTCTAAAATGGGAATAATATCTGGCCTCCCATAGAGGGTTCTGTATAATGAGGACATCCTAAGTCATGACACAGTTAGGACTCAGTGAATGCTAATTACTTTTTCTTCATTCCTTCTCCATAATTCTTTGTCTTCATGCTTTCAGCATTAAAAATGAGCAAGAAAATGGTTAATATTAGAGCATTTTATTTCATTTCTGTCTTTGTTAATTAACCAGCACAAATATTGTCTCTCTTCCTGGGATTCTGCAGGTAATGGGGAGACAAGGCAGGGTTTACAATCAATACCTTACAGAGTGTTGGGAAGGGAATTACAGACAAGAGAAAATTAACTCAAGAGAGTAGATTGTTTGTACACATTTATGTAACAACTCTGCTTGAGAAATACCTACAGCATGTATTTGTGTCCTGGCTTTGAATCTTGCTTTAGCCAGTGTAACACAGATTAATGCAATAATAGACAAGTATATGAATATTCACATATATATATATGTATATACTTAATGGTAAATATATCTATATCTCCATTTGTATCTATATGGGGAAAGAGATACTTTATGTGTACATATACATAGCAAGTGGGTATTACTGTCTTGTTTTGTAGATGACTGACTATATTGGTTCAGAACTGAAGAAATTTACCTATGTGATTCCAAGCAATTCTAAAAGGGCTGCTCTCTTGAGGGAAAAGATTTTACTTAATGTCCCATAATCTACTCAGCTCTGGGTGTGGTTTGTGTTTTGGCCTGTAAGACTTACTCCGGAAAAACTAGTAAGATGTTAAACGAAGGCTGTGTTTCAACTACTTCTGTTTTTTGTCAGTAGCTATACCATATCTAGTGATAAGCTCTGGCTACCCTAAGTGGCTACTGGTTACATTTGTTAGGGTAAATGTGGAAGGAAACACAGCCCTGTCACTAATTGTGGTACAAGGGGCATGCTGGCCTCTGCCCTTCACAGTCATCCAGAAAACTGTTTCACAAGTCTAGAAAAGGACAGCTGATGTCTGAAGACAGGTTTCATCCACCTCCAAGGCCAGTGCACAAGAGCAATGCTGTCTTCTTGTTTAATGGAGGCAGAGGTGAGAGGGGAAGAAAGAAAGGCCTTTTAAAATTTCATCAGTTCTATCAAAACCCCTTTCAAAAATTCACCACAGCCTTACAAATTATGCATGCCCTGGAAAGTCCTTCTGATTATGTATTTGCAAATGTCACACCACACATATTTCCACCATTCCATTAGACACCAAAAGAGCATGCATATTTGACTTTATTTGACTATTCAATTCAATTTCCCTCAATAAATAGTAATCATGTCTGATACGCGCCAGGTTCAGAGTGTGCTGCCAGGTGCTCGCTGTAGCCCCGCCTCTGAGCAGAGAAGCATAGAAACATTCTTGCCACCCTGGGAATTGTGGGGGATAACCGTACACCCCTTGGAACAGGGAAGGGGTTTCTAATGATGGCAATCTCCCAGACAGTCCCAGGGTGAACATTTACTTCAAGCAGGTCTCACAGTGACTCAGCATTGTGGGTTGGGGCATTCCAAAACAACAAATCAAGAAGATGGGATGCATAATGTGATACTCTTCTACTCACATATATACAGCTCCTAGGGTGCAACGCTGGGAATCAAAATTGGGTCTGTGGGCCTCTGCTGTCAATTTATGGATTAAGTTGTTTATGTATGATGTAAATTCTCTCGAAATAAAACTCTCCTGTGAAATTCTTACATGAAAGATTGAGAATCACAGACTCCATCAAACTTGACATTAGCTATTGGATGTTTCCCTCAGTAATGAAAAATGTACTTAGTATATCACAAACCCTTAAAATACACACTACCTTACTATGAGACACAATCCCACTTCAAATGCCCTGATCCTTTTTCAATCTTTCCACCCTGTCTTCTGCTGTGGTCCTTGAGCCTTTGGTTTAGGACTGTTTTGTAGAAACTACCCATTGGGACTGGGATCTACAAGAAGCCACTACACTGATAATGTCTTGTCAACATGATTACCTAAACATGAGCTAAACAAGGAAAACGTTAATAAACATGCCAAAGAGGAAGGGGAGAAAGACATTAAGGCCTCAGTCCTACCAAAAGTCCTACAGGTAACTAAGGAATGCTGAAAGCAGGAGAAACAGTCTTCCTTAGGGAAGAGCTCACCCTGAGAACATATACAAAAGTAACATTATGTAGAAATTTAGGAATATCTGTCTGTCTGTCTGTCTGTCTGTCTGTCTGTCTGTCTGTCTATCTATCTATCTATCTATCTATCTGCTAGCTATCTATTATCTATCTACATCTATCATCTGTCATCTGTTTATCTATTGTCTACTTCTCTAAGTCCATCATCTATATATATGTAAGAACAATTAATAAAAAGAGGACTTGAATTTGAAAGAGGGCATGGTGTGGTAGTATATAGGAGACTTTGGAGGGAGTAAGGAAAAATTATGTAATTATATTAGAATCCCCCAAATAAAAGAAATAATTAAATATTACACACCATAGTTGGTGCTAGGGAAAAGGATTGAATATTTAAAAAAGCCACTAACTATTGCTTCAATATAATTAAAGGCCAAGGACTTTTTTTTTGGATACCTGCAAGTGCTTGTATAAAAACAATATCTATATCTTTAGTTTTTCTTCCCCTCCCCAAATCAGAGGAGACATTCAGAATGTATCCGTTTTAAAACTTGTATGCTTGTTAAGAGAGACAATGCCTTGGCTATTTACAAGGTGAGGGCTTTGGTACTGAAGGCGTGCTGTGGAAGGTGACATCTCCGGTGGCCCATTTCATCCAGGGTGGCTCCTGAGACTTCAGTAAGCTGCAGAGGATGTAGGAATGAAAACTGAAAACAGTAGCTATTAACATACCACAGTCTTTCTGGGGCCGCAGAGGGAATGCTCCACAAGAGCTCACATCTGCGAGGACAAACTGAACTTCATTATTGTTAGTGTTAAAAGACAGGTTGGCTATGTGTGTAGTAAGATGTGAAAAACTGTCGCCTATTTCAAATAATAATATGCGGTCATTTCCATGGCTACCTAATTAGAACTGTGTTGTAGTACAGATTTCAGGAGCCTTTCTTAAAACAATTAAAAAAATAAGTTTTTTTAAATTTCCAATTCAGTTTCACAATTCTGGTATATTTATTATATTCATTGATATAAAGCAGCTTATATATTCATTTACTAAAGTTACAAAGATATAACTTTATGCAAAACTGAACTTTTCACATTAATTCAAGAATATCATATTTTATTAGCATTTGGAGTTCCTATGTAATTTAGCAGTTGAACGAGGAAACTTCAAATATTCATCCTTTTGGTTGCAACATTAGAAGATTGTATATCCTTGTCAGACACAACACGAAATATCAATACTTGTTATTTTAAAATAACATCTGTACTATATTTACGTTTAAAATTATCTTCCTATTATCTTCTCATTTTATGGCCTCTACAACCTGGTGAAGTAGAAATGACTAAAATCCTGTCTCAGGTGAAGAAACAAGGTCAGAGAAGCAAGCTGTTCACCGCCAGTCTGTCTAGTCACTCAGGCTGCCAAATGGCAAATTTGCTTTACTGCTACGAAACAGGCAAGGCCAGTGCAGCAAAGGAGATTATCAGAGGAGCAGGGCTGAGGCTCTTTACAACTTTTTCTCCACAAAATGTCCTGGGAAAGTGCTCCTATGACAAACTCTGTGTCTGGAGCTCCTCTCTATCCTTCCTTATCCTCCTCTTCCTCCTCCTCCTCTTCTTCTTCCTCTCCTTCCTCTTTCTCCTTCACCTCCTCCTCCTTTTTTTCTTTGAGACAGGGTTTCTTTTCATAACCTTGTCTGTCCTGAACTAGCTATGGAGACCAGGGTGATCTCAAACTCGCAGAGATCCACCTGCCTCTCCCTCCCAAGGGTTGGGATTCGGGGCATCTGGACCTGCAAACCAATGGGCTGGTTAATGAACTGAATCATAAACATTTTTTTTCTGGTCTTTAACTATAAACTTGGGTTCATTTTATGCTCAGAAGAGAAAATTATAAAAAACAGCTTTCTAATTTATACCTGAAAACCATGAAAATATCATTATCAGTCAAGCATACCTAGATACTCCTTGCAATACTCATGCATCCACAAACACCAGTTTATTCTTTTATATTTCAGTCCACAAGCAAGAGCTACTCTTAACAGCTGCAGAAAAATTTTAATCCAGCAACATGGATGCTTTTGCAAGGGATCACATCCACAGACTTTCTAGGTTGATGTGATCTGACTGGAATTCAGACATATTCTGGACTATAGTGTGATCTGTCTGAAATAGAGATGTGACCTTAGTACAAACCTCTAATCTCTGGCAATAAAGGTAAGATTAGCTTGTAGCAGGAAGCAGCCATGTTTGAAAGTGACATCAAATCGCAGGGTAGACAAAGTGACAACTCAGAGAAAGATTTAACAGATTGAATCAGAGTTAGGATATGCCCAACTCTTATGAGAACAGATAGAGCAAGCAGAGAGAGAGAGAGAGAGAGAGAGAGAGAGAGAGAGAGAGAGAGAGAGAGAGAGAGAGAGAGAGAGAGAGATTTACTGTGATAATTTTACAGAGACAGGTTGCAGGTGAAAACAGAATGTGCCACAGACTAAGAAGGAGCCAGAAGATTAGAACAAACTGGCACAGCTAGTTTGAGGCCAAGAAAAGCAATTCAGTGAAAAGTCAAGAGAAACCAGATTGAATCAATCTGCTTGGAGAGGAGTTCGAGCCAGAACAGCTGAGATGAACCAGCCAGAGTTCAAAAAGAACTAGAAAAGGTGAGCAGCTTCTTCAGCAGTAAGCCTCTGAGACAACAATTGCTCTGAGACAACAATTACATCTGGTAAATAAAAGTTACATTTATAACAGCCTCAAATATAAGCTAATTTTCTTTGATTATTCTATCTTTTGCATGCTAAATTTGTATCTCTTTGTACTTACTTAAGGTCATCTCAGTGTCTGACAGCCTGATGACTTTGTTTTCTGTGGAACATGTTTTCTTGTTTAAAGTAAATGTTTAAAGTGGATGGAATTGCTCTGTAATTTCAAGACTCAGAAAGCTGAAGTAACAGTATCATCATGAGTACAGGATCAGCCTGGATTACAGAGAACTAAGTCAGTTTAGGTTATAGAGTGAGACTCTGCCTTAGAAACCCAAATCCTAACCAAACCAAAATAAATTGGACCACACAGCAAAATATTAAGAGGATCAGTGGAAATACTGACTACGACACTGCCAAGACAGATCTTAAGAGGGCAAATACCAAGAGTTAGGTTCTGTGTTCGAATCATCTCTTTAGATCGCTAGGACTGGTGAGATACATGTGTTTATTGTCACTGTTTCTTGGATATGAAAATCCAGGTACAGAGAAATCATGTGATTGTCCTCAGACACAGAGTGATTGATGACCTCAAGTGATTTTATACATCTGTGAACTCTAAACACCAGAACTTAGAAAATGTTTTCTTGTATGTAATACGTCACTTGAGTCTGCCCTGATACTTTCCTAACATTCTCTAATCTATTGTACAAGATCATCTCCTACTCAGTCATGCATTTGGCTAACCGTTACTTCTTGAATTTAGTGAAAAATGAAGGAGTTTGCTGTAGGCATTGTGTTCCACTTGGTGCATTCAATGGATCAAGTTTATTCCGCTTTCTTTCAATCTAGTTGGCTAATAGACAATGATGACTACAGTAATTAATAACATTAGGGAAGAAAACAACATTGAATCTTTTGAATATTACAAAGTGATATGAAATAATATATGTGATAATTTAAATACTTTGATGTGTTGGGGAATAAAGAGTTATAAAGACAAAGAATTTACATCTTAACAATGAATATGCAATAGATTTGACTTCTGTCCAACTGAGGTGCAAACTCTGTTGGACCAAGAGGCAAAAGGAAGATGAAGTGCTGAAATATCCAGGCCTGCAAGAACACCTTCTGTTGGGTATGTTGGCTTCTGTAAAATCCAGCATTCATTTGGTGAAAGAGGAAAGGGTAATGGAATGAGTCTTCTATACTTATCGAGAATATTCATGTATTTGGAGAAGAATCTTTGTGCGAGATAGTCTTAACTCAATGTTTTACTCATCAATAGAGTTACCTAATGTTTAAATTCCAGAGTAAATATGAGAGGAAAAATACATAGTACCACATAAATCCGGATCTTGACACTGACTGGTGGAGATGTATGATGTGCAACATATAATCCTGAGACTAAGCACCAAGGTCTAAGGTCACATGTCCCAAGGGAAACAGATCACCCTATGGTGACAGAATGAGATCAGGAAAGACAGTTACCCAAAGTGGCTTTGTAACAGACACTGTTGAGATAATCCACCAATCAATTTTATAGAAATGGCACGAAATGATTGATTAATCTATTAATCCCTAGAAAGCCTTAATCCTATCTTAAAGCCATACTTGGTGCTACCTCCTAATATCTTATAATATATATTAAACTTTATCATGAGATTCCAAGGGGAAACACCCAATTCAAACCCTAGCATGGGGTAGGGTTCCCTGGGAGCAGGCTGATGTCACTGGCTTCTTCTGGCTGCAAGTAGTCTCTGTGGGTGTCTTACTCCCTCCACAGTTTCTGTCTCTACATAGTCCTTTCCTTGTTGCAGTCCTCCTTTTTGCTTTTTGGGTTTCTCTCTGTTTGCTCTTCCTGTGATAAATGCACCAGTCATGTGAGGGTAGCATGAATCTGATTTCATGTTAACTTGACTAAATCTGAAAAGACTGGTCTTTCCATAAGATCATCTGCTGAAGTTTAAGTGAACGTATATTTGGGAGCAGATAGTACTTCACCCAAATATCCAAGAAATAGGTATGAGCTAGGCAGATTTTGATTTTAAAAGGTTCAGTTTGTCAGAGAGTCAAGGGATTGTTGCAGACGTCTTGAAGAGACATGGGAAGTGGAGAGAGGCTGTTGGGATGTAGCTCAGTTGATAGAGTGCTTGCCTAGCATGTAGAAAGTCCTGGGTTCGAACTCCAGTACCATACACACCAGGAATGGTGGCACGTGTACATAATTCTAGTGCTTGGTGGAGACACCAGGATCAGAAGTTTGAGATCATTCTTGGCTAAATAGTAAGTTGAAGGACTGCTTTTCCTTCATGGGACCCTTTATCAAAAAGAAAAAATAAGTGGAGAGAAATAGAGAAGATGGCTAAGCAGGAAGACCAGTGGTGCAGAAAATGACTTTACATAAATGAGGGTGGAGAGAGTTTGAGAAGCTGCTCTTTGCTAAGTTAGGACACAGGAGTTCTGGGGAAGAAGAGATCAATGTTTGTCGAGTAAATGAAATGATTATTTTACTTTGTGCCAAGTTTTTTTTTTCTTGTCTAGAAGAAGACTCCTCACTTAGGCTCTGATTTAACCTTGTAGGTTCAAACTGCTAATCAAGGATAATTTCTGATTTTTATTTTCAAAGATTAGCTCATAATTTGGGGCTTGCATAAATAATTTACAGAATTAAATGAGACGTTGCATTAGAGGAGCTACCCACTGAAATATTTCACTGGCTTGCCCTCCTGAGGAAGGATTTTAGTGTATTCTACATTCATAGCTTCCTGGTCTTTTTCAGTCTCTCCCCCTCATATCTGCTCCATCAGCCAAGTCCTATCTTTACCATCAAGCAGGAATTTTTATTTTCAAATCTGATTATATTGGCTGTATTCACTATCACTATGCCTAGATTTAGTTTAGTGTAGTGTAACAAAAAAGCCCAAAACAATCAAACAACAACAACAACAACAACAAGAAAACAAGCTTTGTTTCTAAGGAAAACCTGGGTTATACTCTGTGGAGAACTCAATAAACAAAAGAAAAAAAAATGAAACAAAAAAATTATTCTGACAACATTGCTTCCAAATAAGCCATGGGCAATATATTCTAAAATATTAAGAAACAAAAGCATAACATGATTTTGTGCCAAGATGATTATGAAAGTGTTCTTGCATTGTTTTCCGTTCTTGATTACCAATCTAACCTGGTATCTTGTACAAAATAAAGGGTATAAAAGTCCAGTCCATGAACCTAAACTCAAATCCAGCTAGCTTAGCTATATTACACCTGGGTTATTTAAAATGTATGTATTTTATTTTTTTCTTCTCTAGTCTACTACTATTTTAAAAATGTGACTACAGTTATATTAAGGTAACAGAATGGGACTTTCTGTCAGTATTTCCTAGGTGGGCTGTATTAAATATCAGGTCTGTTTAGATTCATGAGATAAAATATTCCAATGTGGCTCTCCTAAATTTTGAAAATGGATCAAAGGTGTGGAGAGCTGTCATGGTGATTGATTTCCTCTTTCTTGAATGTCTCTGGAAATGTTAATTGTATGCAAATGAGTACAGGGTGATGGCCTCTCTGTGGATCAGGAGTATTTAAAGTGACTACTACTTGAGGATGAAACCTGAATAGGAACACAAAGAACATGAAAACCTGCACTATTAGACTCTGAGTGTATACTGATGTCAAACTCAGGATATGACTCAAATGGTCCAAGAATCAACTATTATTCTTAACTAACACTCTTGATGCCCCACTAAGCCAACCAATGGACTAGGTACTTTCTATAGGTAGCTTGATTTTCTGGCCATAGCCTCAAAATATATAGAGTTTCATCTTTGATAGATGAAACTTCTCAAATTTAGATATTAAACTTTGGGCTGCCTAGACTCAAATCCATGTTTGTGTTTCTTTTTAAAGCTCACTTTGCCATCTCCCCAAATGCAAATTATGGAAAGGTGGAAATATTGGAAAGGTGGAATGAGGGGTGGAGGACTGCCTATGTGGGGGTAACAACAATTCTCTAGAGCAAAGGCAGCTGAGACACGGAAATCAATGACCATTAACTCTGAGATTTTGCTCATAGCTCAACACTTTCCTAACAGCTAGAAGGAATCATTGTGCTCATCTACTGTGGGGAAGCCATTGTTTCCAAATTGAATCATCCTCATTTGGAGGGTGAAGGAGAGAGTTCTAAGACTCAGAAAGCCAATGAAACTTGCAAGGCTTCAAGAAGCTCATGTTTATCAAACTCACCAGATCTATAAGCTCCTTACCCAAGGTTGTAAAATAGAAAAAAAATGAGCAAAAACCCTCCAGTGGAGCAGATGGCATGTTGATTGTGGGTTGTGCGGGGAACTCCAGTACAGCTTTCATGAGTTATCAGACACACTGAGGTGATGTGCGATTTGGATCATGAGTCTCCCTGTGTTTAACCCCAATAAACTCATTACTCCAAGTTAACTTCTACGGATTATTTCTTTAGTTTGCTTTTGATAGTCAACTTGGGGTGAATAGATGTTTGCTCCTATTTCTTCAGGAAAAGTAACAGTGCCCTGTCATTGACAGAATGTTAAAGATTCACAATAGCTAAAATTTTTGTGTGCTGTGGAACGAGAAATAATTTCCAACTGAAAATGGTAGAGGAAGCTTCCTAAGGCAGGGGTGACTAAGCATGTGACTCGAGATATTTTGGCAGCAATAACCCTGATATTTGTAGAGTTTCTTACAGTTTAAATAACATGGTTTTAGACATTATGTTATTGGTATCTCTGTACACCTCCATTGATCAGAGAAGGAATTATCTGAGAGTCATTTCTAATGTAACAATGACTAAACACACACAAAGTGATTAAAAAAAGGTTTTGGGGGTTGGCAAGGTTGCTCAGTGGGTAAAGTGCTTCCCATGTAAGCGCAGGGACCTCAGAGCAGATCCCCTGTGACCAAATACAAGCTGGGCATGGATATTCAGGAAGTGAGGGAAACTTCTAATGGATGACCATGTTGGATACTTAATAGTCATCAGTGAGAGTTTCCCACCCCAGAATCATGAAAGGCTCTCCCTGGCCATGATTCTGTGTGCAATGTGCTTTTAGAGTAAGCCTTGTGGTAGTCATTTATCCTGAGTCTGGTAAATTATAGTAAGGTTCCAATATGTTCTCATTGACTGAAGAACACTGTTTTCATTTTAGACTCGTCTCTAGATTGAAATGTTCAAGAATGTACAGCACTGTCCTTTTCCACAATGGCACATGAATAACAGAGGAGATTATTTGGAGAGAAGGAAAGACAAAAAGGAGGTACAGAGGGGTAGGGAGCTTTCTAGATTTTATGACTCTTGATATTTTTATTATTTTTATTTTTTATATTCTTTATTTACATTCCAAATGATTTCCCTTTTTCCGGTTCCCCCCTCCCCGAAAGTCCCATAAGCCCTCTTCCCTCCCCTGTTCCCCATTTGTCTAAGAATTTCATGAATTCATTGTTTTTAATTGCTGAGTAGTATTCTATTGTGTAAATATACATGGAAACTATCTCTGATAAAATTGAAGAAATATGTAGAAAAACACGTTAAGATTGACTATTTCATGGAAAAATTATACAGATAAAATGGTAGGCATAAAAATATCCCTAAGTTGATTGAAAGTGGAATTATAAACATTTTCTGGTAAAACTGAAAATCTACAAGGAAAATATTTCTGATAAAACTCAAGAAATATGTATAATAGCATGTTAAAACTGACTATTTCATGAAAAATTTTACAGATAAGATAGTAGGCATAAAAATATTCCTAAATTGATTGAAAGTAGAAGTAAAAACATTTCTTTATCCCTCTAATGTATATATAATTAAAGAAAGAACTTTGGTAATGACACCCTATAATTCATTCAGTATTCTCCTTTGTCAATGAAGTTTTTGAATGTTATAATACTGTAGTAGATAGTATAGGAAGGAAAATACAAAGTTCTGCATGGATCAAGAAGCTTGCCATTTATGTATGATACACAAATACTGAGACTAAGTTGGAAAGTTCCAACCTTACCAGACTCCAGTTAACACTGAAAATTCTATTTGAAACATCATCCTTCATTTTTTTTTAAATTTCTAAGACTTAACTCAGAGTTTGACCCACAATATGTGTTTTATGAAACACTAGTCTCACTGGATAGTAATAATGCATGAGTTAATATTATGGACATTCTGAGAGGGGACCTAAGAGGAGGAATGTACATTTGATAGGGGTTAGAAAGATGTTTCAGTTGGTAAAGTACTTGTCGTGAAAGCATGAGGATCGAGTTAGGATTACCAGCACCCACATAAAAAAGCTAGCCATGAGGCAGATTTCCGACATTCATTGCCTGCCCTCCATCCCCAGCCTCACCACCCAATCAGTGAACTTCAGGTTCAGTGAGAGAACCTATCAATAAGGAAGGAAGGAAGGAAGGAAGGAAGGAAGTAAATATGGCGTGTGGTTGAGGATACACCCAAGTTTGACTTTATGTCTTTGTATACACATGCAGACATGTGTACACATACACGGACCATACCCACCAATCCACACACCATTACACATAAAAAGTTAAAAAAACAACACACATGCACATACACATATCTATCTGTCTGCTTGTCTGTCAGTCTGTCTGTCAGTCTGTCTGTCTGTCTGCTTGTCTGTCATCTATCAATCATCTATCTATCATCTATCTATCTATCTATCTATCTATCTATCTATCTATCTATCTATCTATCTATCTATCTATCTATCTATCTGTCTATCTATTTCTATCATCTGTCTGTCTGTCTGTGTGTTTATGTGTGTCTTCAGTCTCATGCATTGTCAGTACTCATAAGGGCTTAGTGGATTTTGAATAGCACAGATTTAAACTATTTCTACCATCATGAGAAGTTACAGAATGTAACACATTGGTGAAAGAATGGTGATTGAAATAACCTTTTACTTTTGTCTCTGGAAATATACAATCAATGAAAATGAAAATATGAAAAAGTTCAACTATGAAGAATGGATGGTTGCTAGAGTAGGATGGTCATGAGTATATTTTGAGGTTGTTTCTATGTGAGGCTCTTGTAAAAAGTTTTTGCCTAGGCAGCATCATGCTGATGCCATTTATGTAAAGGAATATAAAGACTGAAGGTAGGTTAACAAAATAAGAGTTGACAGACATTCCTAATGGTCAAAGATAGACTGGGGTTTGGAGGATAGTGACCTGAGAAATTAAACTCCAAGATGAAAGCATGTCAAAGATCTATTAGATCATCTCTTAATAGATGAAATAATATTTTGCAAACAATAAGTAGAGGCTATTATATGTCTATCACTTCTTTTGTTTTTCTTGGTTTGTGTTTTTCCCCTTTGAAATTACAGTAATTATAAGAACACAAAGTAAATACCTGTTCCATCTCAATGAAACCATCCCAAAGAAAATATAAGGAGAGATCCAGAATAATGTAGAAAAAGATTAAGCTCATTAGGTAAAGATGAAGGCTACAGATATGGGGTCAGAGGGGATCTTTGTGGAAGGATGACAGTTGACCTGAGCCGTCAAGAGTGTATGAGGCTAAGGGTGAGAGGAAGGTCATAGCACATAAGGAGAAAAGCACAAAGGAGCAAGAACAGTAAAGGTGGAGAATATGCAGGAAACCATGAATGTTCCTGTACAAATGAGAATGAAGAATCTGAGATACACTAACAGCAGATGAGGTTGAACTTAATGAGTATTTTGGGGTTGACTTTGAATGTAAGAAATGGAAAACAGCAGAAAAGAAGACCAAGTAGATTTTATTCTGTAGTAAGATCTATCAACCTGGAGAAGAAATAAATGTTCTGAGATTCTTCTACTTTTTTGCCCAGCCTTAATTCTTTCTTATGAGTTAATCATATCTGTACCTTTAAAAATAGCCTAGATGCTATGAGGCAAAAGCATGGATCAAACTAGCCTACTTAGAACACAGTGGGAAACCCATTGTTGTCACTCAAGGCTTTCTCCAACCTCTAGTTCACACCACTATTGTCTAACGAAGACATTTAAAGTAAACAGAATTGCTTTAATACAGCAAAAGCATCTGCTGCATTTAAAAATAATCTCCCGCTGATGTGACATATGGTATCATCAAAAACTTTATTCCAGTGCCCCTAGAGCTTCTGAGACACCTCGAAATGCCATGATTACCATAAAGAGGTTTATGCAATTCTCAGAGCTGAAAGGAAAACAATTAATTCATTTTAATATTTAAAATAAATATGGGCCATTTGGATCATTTGGGAGAAGAAATGGGATTATAAAAACCACAATAATTAGAATCTAACTCCCCAAAGAGAGATGTTCTAAGATGTAACTTTCAGTTGGAAAATTCCCCTAGCTGATCTGTTTAAGATGTGTATTCAGTCTGTCCCAGCTTTTCCTGGATTAGGTGAGAACACTGTGTACCTGGCTTCAGTGGGGGTTACTTATGATGAGCGCAGTCTCATTTTCTTTTACACAGAATTTCTTTATAATCCATACACGTACAAGTGCAAAAAAGAGAACGAAAGTTCAAGTTTGATATTATTCAGTTAAATAAGTATTAATATAAAATGCTAGGTAACAGTTAGAATGTCAGATGAGTGAGATATAGAAGCCACCTTTACACTAATCTTTGGTTATGGAATAAGAGAAATATAGATGGCAGACGTCTTAGTCTGGATTTTATTGCTGTGAAGAGACACCATGACCAAAGCAACTTTTATAAGGGACAACATTTAATTGGGACTGGCTTATAGCTTCAGAGGTTCTGTCCATTATCATCATGTCAGGAACTATGGCAGTGTCCAGGCAGACATGACGTTGGAGAAGGAGCTGTGAGTTCTGCATTTTGATTGGAAGGCAGCCAAGAAGACTTCCATCCTCAGGCAGCTAGGAGCAAGGTCTCTTCTGCAATGGGTGGAGCCTGAGCATAGGAGGAGACCTCCAAAGCCCACCCCCCACAGTGACACTCTTCCTCCAACAACGCCACGCCTCCTAACAGTACCACTTCCTATGGGCCAAGCATATTCGAACCATGGCAACTGAAGAATGAGAAATGTCTCATAGGCTCACGCATTTGAACATTTGGTCCCAGTAAGTAGTTTTGTTTGGAAAGATTTCTGTACCTTAAGAGGTGAAGCCTTGCTAGAGTAAGTATACCACTAGGTAGAGGCTTTGAGAACTTATTTCTTTGCCCTTTTGTGTTTGCTGTTTCTCTGTGCTTTCTGTGTGCAGATGTGATCAGCCAATGTCTTGCTCCTGCTACCATGTCTCCCTGCCATAATGAATTTTATTCCTCTGGAACTACATAGACTTTTTCTTCTCTATGGTAGTTTGAATGAAAATGTGCCCAATAAGCTTCTAGGGAGTGGCACTGTTTGAAATGATTAGGGTATGTGGCCTTGTTGGAGTAGGGTATAGCCTTGTTGGAAGAAGTGTGTCACTAGGGGTGGGCTTTGGAGTTTCAAATGCTCTAATCAGGACAAATGTCTCTCCCTACTGCCTGCTGATCTGAAGAACTCTCAGCAACCTCTCTAGTATCATGTCTGCCTGCATGCTGCCATGCTTCTGGACATGATGATAATGGACTAACTTCTGAAACTAAGCCAACCCCAATTAAATGCTGTCATTTATAAAAATTGCCATGGTCATGATGTGTATTCATAGCAATAGAATAGTGACTAAGACATTCTCTAAGTTGTTTTTGCCAGGGTTTTAATCACATTAATGTAAAAGCAACTAGAACAGGGGGTTAATGTTAGAGTATGACACAGTTTGTATGAGAGTTAACTTTCACAGCATAGTGGTAGTATGAGAAAAGTTCTACTTGGGAGATAAGAACAAATCTCGTGGAGGCAAGGATTCCAATATAGAAGAGTAGCAACATATTACAAGGTGGTGACTTTGAAGACTGAAAGAACTACTCATTGCTGGGGATATAGTTAATTTGGGAGAGTGCTTGTCTAGCATGTACAGATCCTTGAGTTCAATCCTTAGCACCGTTAAAACTGGATGTGTTGGTGGAGGTCTGTAATTGGAGTATTTTGGAGGTAGTTATAGGAAGATCATTAACTATGTTTGTCTATGTAGAGAGTTGTCTCTGTTAGGGTTTTACTACTATGAGGAGACACGATGACCAAGGCAACTATTCTAAAGGCAAACATTTAATCGGGACTGGCTTGCACTTTCAAAGGTTCAGTCCATTATCACCATTGGGAAGCATGACATTGTGCAGGAAGCCTTGGTGTTGGAGGAGTTCAGAGTTCTACATCTTGATTTGAAGGCACCCTATAGGAGATTGTCTTCTTCAGGCAGCCAGGAGGAAGTTATCTTCCACACTGGGAAGAGCCTGAGAACTAGAAGACCTCAAAGTCCACCCGCAGAGTGACACACATCCTCCAACAATGCTGCACCTATTCCAACAAGGCCATACCTTAGTGCCATTCCCTGTGGGCCAAACATCCAAGCACACGATTCTATGTGGACCAAACTACTACCACAAAAGTTCAAGGCCTGACTAGGGCACTTGAGATCTTGTTTCAAGGGAGAGAGACAGGGTTGAGGATAGAGGGCAAGCTCACTTGCTTGTGGGATTTTTTTGGTGCAGTATAAGAAGGAAATGGGTAAGGAAGAACCTGGGAAGAGAAGATGAGACCAAACTCTAAAGGCATGAAAGGGCTATTTATGGGTATTAGTTCAATATCTTGTAGATGAAAGGTTGAGAAAAGATGATTGCTGGAGGGTTATCTATCATACAGAGATAAATGACAATAATGTCATTATCACTGTAGCATTTTTCTCTAGTGGTTGTAGAACATTTACTTTGCCTTGGGTTAAGATGTTCCTTTCTTAGAGGAAGGAAAGATCATTGTGTTTGTCTGTTACATACACAATGCTAAGGTCTCCTAATGGAAAAAGACTGCCTGAATTCCCTCAGCCAGATTGGGTCAGAAGTGCATTCAGAACTCAAATATTCTAGACACTAAGAGTCTCTCTCTTAACATGTATTTCTCACTAGCTCTAAACAAGGCTAGGATTCTGGGTTCAAGATGGAAAATCTTGAGACCAAGAGAATAGTTCAGGATTTACCATGGAACTCATGATTTATGGCAAAATATTTAGAAAAGAAAGAGAAGAGGAAGAAGGGAATAGGAACTGGAGGACTTGGGAAAAGTTGTGACATAGTGACAAAGTTCTTACTTTCCCTACAGATGGGACCAATATATGTTCATCTTCTAGCTGCCTGTTTTCTAAATTAAAGCTGTTAGAATTTGGGGGCTGGAGAGATGGCTCCTATCCCAGTTAAGAGCACCAACTGCTCTTCCAGAGGTCCTGAATTTAATTCCCAGCAACCACAAGTTGGCTCACAATCATCCATAAAGGATCTGATGCCCTCTTCTGGTGTGTCTGAACAATACAGTGTACTCACAGACATAAAAAAATAAATAAATCTTAAAAATAAAAATAAAAAAAGAATCCACTATGAGTGGTTGGGAAGACTAGATGGCAACATTTCTTAAAAAAAAAAAAAGAAACAGCCGGGCGGTGGTGGCGCACGCCTTTAATCCCAGCACTTGGGAGGCAGAGGCAGGAGGATTTCTGAGTTCGAGGCCAGCCTGGACTACAAAGTGAGTTCCAGGACAGTCAGGGCTACACAGAAAAACCCTGTCTTGAAAAACCAAAAAAAAAAAAAAAAAAAAGAAAGATAAAAGATGTTAGAATTTGAACCTACTCAGTAGTGTCTACCCGACGTTCTGCCATTTACTTAGAGAGAGATGAAGTACTTACTGTAAATTTGTCACATTCAAGAAGCTTGGTTAAAATCTAATGTAATGTTTGACCTCAAGAAATGTGCAGGAAATTTCAAGTTCTCCAATGATAAGTCCTGCTTCACAGGACTTCAGGCATCTTATGGGATAAGAATCACCAAGTAAGAGGGGAGCATTGTTTGTGTACCACTAGTGCTTGAAAAGCTTTATTAAAAAAAACCAATTAGTAATTATCATTAAATAGTGATACTATTAATATTTATGTTCCTATTATACAATAGTTTTAGGGCAGTTCTTCATAGTATATATAAAAGAATTAGACATGAGACATACTTCAGGGATTCTTTTTTTTCCCAAATAAATAATAGGTAGCCAAAGACTGAAGGTCCAGCGCCGTATATCATGACAGAGCTCTGTAATAATTGTATACATTCTTTGTACAGAAAATGTTGAGAAATGCCTGGTTCATAGTTAACACTCAAGATTGCATTTTTCTTTTTGTTGCTATTTCAGGAATTACTTTGTTTCAGTTATAAACTATTCCCTCTACATACTGTATGATTTCCATTATCATATACATACTAAATAAATATAAGGTGTCCATACTTTATCAAAGTTCTTTCCCCTTTAAATAAGCATTATATACATTTTTTGTCAAAATATAATTATATTACTTCCTCCTTTATCTTCTTACTTCTCTCTAGCCTGTCCCTCTTTTCAAACCCTCCAGGCCCTTTCACTCTTAGTCTCAAATTAATTACTTATTACACACACACACACACACACACACACACACACACACACACACACACACAGAGCCACATACAGGCTAGTTTTATGTCAACTTAACATAAGCCAGAGTCACTGCAAAGGAATGAACTTCACTTGTGAAAATTCCTCCATAAGACCAGACTGAAAGGTACGTTCTTAAGTAGTGATTGACGATGGAGGGCCCAGTCCATTATGTGTGGTGTTATCCTTGGGCTGGTAGTTCTGGGTTCCATAAGAAGTCAGATTGAAAGATCAATCGGAAGCAAGTCAGTAAGTATGACCTCTGAATTAGCTCCTGACTCCAGGTTTCTGTCCTGGCTTTCTTCTTTGATGGACTACAATGTAGGAGAGTATAAGCCAAATAAATCCTTCACTGCTCCAACTTTCTTTTGGTTTTGCTGTTTAACCACAGCAATAAAATCCCTGACTAAGGCAATATGTGTGGTCAAATACACAAATACTGTCTTCTGGAGAATGTCATCCTGAGTGAGGTGACCCATTCACAAAAAAAAAAAAAATCACACATGATATGCACTCACTGATAAGCGGATATTAGCCCAGAAGCTTGGAATACCCAAAGAACAATTCACATATCAGAGGATACCCAAGAAGAAGGAAGGAGAGGTGCCTGGCCCTAGAAGGGCTCAATGTAGCAGTGTAGGGGAATACCAGGAAGGGGAGGCGGGAGTGGGTTGGTTGGGAGCAGGGGGAGGGACTTTTGGGGAGGGGGGAACCAGTAAGAGGGAAATCATTTGAAATGTAAATAAAGAATATACCTAATAAAAATTAAAACAAACAAACAAACAAATATAGTTTTCTGAATCTGCTTTATTTTTGTTGCTGTTATTTCTATATGTGTGTTCTCAGGGCTGACCACTTTGTACTAAGTAACCAATAAGGGGTTCATCCCTGGGAGGTGATACTTCTTCCTCTTCTAGCAGTGATTAGCTACCTATAGTTCTTATTTATATGGGGAGGCCCCATATAGCATATACATTGATGTTGCTATTGTTCCAGGCTTGTATTTTTTAGTGAATGGAAAGCAACAGTATTCCACTGAAGAAGTGCACAACTCCCTGAAGGGAATTAGACAAAATCTAGTGCCAAACATTCAACAGATTATCTAACAATAGCCTCATTAATTTAAATAACTGAAATTCTACTCATTCACTAGGAATTGTCTGGAGTGAAAAATACATCTTACTTGACTCTGTCTACACTAGAGATGAGTATCTATACAGGTGACAAGGTGAATGAACAAGAATGAGACTATTTATAGGTTATACCTACAAAGTTTGTACTCATTCAAGATAGTCTTACATGTTTTACCCAGGGTGGGGTATTTGTCATTAATTCATTGTGCTGAGTTATATCCACAGGTCAGTTTGGACAATGTTTCTTTAAGGTTTTGTATGCTTGTAGTTTATCTGTGACCCAACCACTGTTGACGCAGGTACATTTGGAGCTATGTGTCCTTCCTTATCCAAATAACTATAAGTTTAGGGGCTGTTGGCTGGTCCCCATTATATTCTTAATGCTCAGCTAAACTCTCCCTCTTATAACCAATCCACAACTAAAGAGTTGACTTGTGATTAAACAAAATGTCATCTGGATACTTCTGTTCTGTGTGTCCTACCATAAGACAGAGCCAATACTTGAAAAATCCCACAAAAGTTGATCATTAATGTTCAACCTGACTTCTTCAGTTTTGCCTTTTATTTGCAAAAAAAGGCTGGTATGATCCTTTGGGAGGAATTATCCAGATAGCATTTGGTGTCTGTTTTTTAGGCTCTTCTGGTATCTCCTTTGCACCATAGAGAATTATGAGAAGTTAAAGTATTATAATTAGCTCTAAGAGGTAAATGGAGATGTATTTGCCAGCGACACATAATATTTTAAAAAAATGCAGAAGAAGTGTAATGATGATGAGGTCTAGCTGCTATGTATTTAAGGAGAGTCACCATTTTGCCTAACCTTCAGATAAATAAGTCTACTTTATTTCAAATGAGACAAGCCAATTCATAATGTTTTCCCAAATGAGTCCTCTTGGGACTGAACTGAATTGGCTGAGTCACATAAATAATTATACAAAATAACACTAATGGAAACTCTTCACTGACTTGCAAAGGCATTGCACACAATATTTCCAATTGTTAAGGAGGCTTTTCAGGCAGGATATTATTATATCCTTGCTATGGATGGAGAAAAGAAGACTCAGATTATACTCCACTCACCAAAATAGTACCATGCAAAGATTTCAAATCCAGGACATTCTCATTCAAAAATCTGTGTATTTTCTGCTGGATTCCTTTGCCCCTCTACCACAAAGGATATTCCCATGAATAATGGAAAACTGCAGCAGAGGCCAAATGTTAGTGGGAAGTAACTTTAGCACTGAATGATACTGAGTCAGTTATCTTAGATACTAGAGAAGGGGGTGGGGAGCAATATTCAAGGAATATCTGATCATATCTATGAAAGTGGGTTTATAAGATTGTTGTGGGTTTCATTTAATGCTTGCCTTATAGGTTTCCAAATTGCATGGGGAATCTGGTAGGTGAGATTTTGAAAGTCCCTGCTATCAATCAGCTGGTTCTAATTGGTAAATAAAGTGTTGTGCAGACAATGGCTGGGCAGGGAGACAGAGGCAGGACTTTAGGATTCACTTCATAGGCAAGGGGACCAAAGAAGTAGGAGGTAGAACTGCCACTGCCAGGAAAGGAATAAGACCTGTGCTTGAGAGCTGTAGAAGAGAGAACGTACACTCATGTAAGACCCAGGGAAGAGCAGCCCAAGGGGTCCCACATTTGGGGGTAGGAAAGATGGAATATAGATTTTCATAAGTAATAATTCAGGAGAATCAGAGGGGAGGCTCTAGTTATGTGGAAGTTTGGGAATGACCCAGCCATTGCACAGTTTAAGGCATATTAAAATAGAAAGCTGCATGTGTATGTCTTTCATTCGAGAATCTAGAGCATTTGGGCAGACAGTGAGGAACTCACCCAGCTGCCAGAGAGTTCAGAGCAAATTAATCAAACTACATAAGATCACAGCATCGTTTTTGCTTAATTCTTACAACAAAGAATTTTCTAGTAAGTGATGATTTCTTCTGCCTTTCATCCAGGAAACCGATGATACTGATCCATAAATTTATATTTTTATATACACCTTATCTAATGTGATTCACATACAAATAAAGATACTGACTGGTGAATGGACAAGAACTCAGGAGGGCAGGCCATTCCACTAGGAAGCAATAGACTATGGCCCAAAATCTACTGACATTTGGACTACTTGCATCTGGACAGTTTGAATTATCATCTTGACAGATTTGTTTCTCCGTCTATGAAATAAAAATATATACCAAGGATCTGGAGAGATGGCACAGCAGCTGAGAATGCTTTTGATGTGTTGTTAAGAGGACTAAAGTTTTGATCCTAGCACTCACACAACAAGCTAGACCAACTCTGAGGGACCAGAGACAGGTAGATCTCTGGGGCTTGATGGTTTCCAGAGTAGCCAAGAAAAATGGAAGTCCCAGGTTCAGAAAGAGAGATTCTTTCTCAAAAGTAATAATTAGCCAGGAATGGAGGAGGACACCTGACATTCCTCTCCTGTCCTCCACATACAGACATACACACACACACACACACACACACACACACACACACACACACACACAGAGAAAGAGAGAGAGAGACAGAGAGAGACAGAGAGAGACAGAGAGAGACATACTCACATTCACACATACATGTATATAATATTTACACACATACATATACTTTCATATACACACATACATATAAATTCACACAATACATGTGCATGCACACATACATATACATTCACATGTATACATAGAAATATATATGTATTATATACTTATACATTCACACACATACATGTGTACATTCTCTCTCTCTTTCTCTCTCTCTCTCTCTCTCTCTCTCTCACACACACACACACACACACACACAGAGAGAGAGAGAGAGAGAGAGAGAGAGAGAGAGAGAGAGAGAGAGAGAGAATAAACATTAATTAAGATTAGAGATGACAGTAGTCAAATCCATGGAGCAAACTAGATGTTAGAATACAATGGTCAAAAGATACTTGGAGCTGAAGAACAGGAAAAAGTAAAACCTTAAGATATGAAACATCAATTGTCATTGTCTCCAGAATTCCATAAACACAGCAAATAGCATCTGGGGAAATTCACCCACAACACAGCTCTTGCGATAGACCATCAGGAACAGCTGAATGAATTATTAACATGGCAGAGTTTTTGAGTTGGCCCAAGTCCCATGGAAAGAGTGACGCGCTAATCTGGCAATGGCTCTGCTTTGCACAGGAACATAATACACAGCCCCAGATATCTCATCTCCATTGTATGAAGTGCTTTTCTTTTGGGAAATAATTTCTCTAAATGATCCTAGAGCTATTCAGAGAACCTATAATACAGTTATTATGGAGGTTCCACAATTGTTTTAGGCATTAACTTAGGAACCCCCCCCCTTCTGAGTTCTCTAATGCTGATGCAGAATCTTGTTGTGAGTCTTGGCCCAGAAGATTTGGACCCAACTTGTCTGCCACATCCATTAAAACACACATCTGGGTCCATTGACTTCCAATACCCATGCCTCTTGATTCTACTAAATGAATTCTTAAAAAGCACTGTTTTCTATGTTCCCTCCCTTTTAGGTATGAACTCCTCACAGTTGCTGTGTAAGGTCCCAGTCCATTAGTGAAGGATTAAAATATATTTGTTACAATACACCCAAAACTGTAAGACTAAAGAGTCTGCTGTAGCATAGCGAGTGCATCTGCTATGTATACAACTCCCAGAAACATGCAAATTTAGGAGTCTGTATGGTGATTCTAAAGCTGGTTTTCAAAAACAGTCTTAATGCGTATTTTTAACAATTGCCTTAAAAAGCAATGGGATGTATGGTGTTGTCACATCGGAATATTTGTAATAGGAGCACATCTATACCATTTTAATGCATATTTCATTCTAGAGAAACATATCACTTGCTACAAGCTATTTTTAAGCATTGTACAATCTTCCCAATCAGTGTATCCAAGATTATTTCCACAATTATTTTCAAATGAAAATTAATTTTGCTAATCCTTTAACTCTAGCTACACTGCTGGGCCTGCTTCATCCTTTAGACTGGGTTTAGCCCCAGGTACATTGAAATATCCCTGCTGAAGAAACAGGGTAAAGTATGAGCAATTTGATAAGGATCAAGGTCTACAATGAGTTTACAGTTTACATTTCTATGTAGTGAAAAAATATTTATAGTTTTAAAGAAGCAAGTACAATATGAGAGTGCTGGTGATTTTTAAGAATGACTAACTTGGTCACAAACAGCAATGTCAGGTACAGGTATCAGGGAGGTATTCAGTAAGCATATTTATTTCTTGTAGGAAACAATATGGAGGATAAGAACAATGTACTTTGACTCTAAGTCTAATATGAGTATTTTAGATTCTGGGAACCCATGGTGTAAACTTGAAGAGAACCCTCTCAGAGCAGGATGTGTTTGGAAGTAATAAAGGGTCCTGTGATAGAAGGCTAGCTCTGTGATGTCTAAGACATGGTCTTGCATTTGGTACCTGTCTTTGGTTCTCTGTCTCCAGGCGGAGCCTGGCCTCCACACACCTCCGGGTCTCCAGGAAGGCCTGGCGCTGGGCGCGGTCTGAAAGGTAACTGATGAAGATCCCTGCTGTATTCATGCACATGAATAGCACCACCTGGGCCAGGACCTGGGGGACAATTCCAAACATCTGGGTTAGATGTGTCAAATAGCAGCTGCTTGGAGGGAAAGGTTAAGACAAGTAAATACTTTGGCAGGAAGTTTTTATCAATCACCTAAATATCTTGTCTTGTGCCACCTTAGTTGAGCACTACTTTCATTCTGATCTTGAATCCAAAGTCACTTTTCAAACAAACCTTTCTTGACAACTCCACACAATTAAAAACCATTGTTCTGCCCTTAAGTCTAGGTCTTAACCTTCCTTAGAAACTTGAGGTACAAAAGGCTGTGAGTTTCCTCCCTTGATTTCACCTTCCCACATCTTTCTATTCATCAACTCGAGAAAAAAAAGATATCATAATCCTTAACATAAAGAAAGAATCCCTTAAATGAGGCACCTATCTATAATCCCAGTACTCATAAACGAAGATAGAATTATGGCTGCAAGTGTGAAGCTAGCCTGGATTACTGTAGGATACTATGTCTCAAAATAAAAAACAATAAATGAATAAGTTCTTACATGAAGAGAACCTGTGATGAGAATCTAAAATTTGGGGTGTGACTAAAGAATGAACCTGGAGTTTGGGGCATGCTAAGTAAGTACTTTACCACTGAATTGCCTTCTTAATATCTACAGTTATTGTATAAAGTCTTTTCTGAACAGCACATGCAGAGGGTAAATAAAAAGTGGTCGAACTGATCATTAAAGGTCTGAACTGAGATTTGAAGAGCAGACCTAGAGACAAGGATAGTCACTTGATTCCGTTCAAGTTAAAAACATTGGCAAAAATGAAACTACGTAAAATCCACCAGTTCCAGATGATGAGAAACTTGCTCAGGATTCACCAGTTACCCAACATTGTATAAAGGTAAGTAGCGCAGAAAGAAGCAGTCAAATAGGAGTCCTTCTCCAGAGAAAGATAGTCATAGAGACACCCATTCTGACCTGAGCAGTCAGAATTCATAGCCCCCTGCTTTTACTGCTTGGTTAAAGAGAAAAGGTAAGACTGCTAGTAATGAATGAAAAGACGGGGAATAAATGGAACAGAAAACCCGGGTGCACGTCTGCACATACATGGAAACTCTACTCCCAAAAAGAAAAACGTTCACTGCATGACCTTGAGAGACCAAATTTTAGGTCTCTGAGACAACCTGACCCAGGTTTGAACTCAAGGCTAGCATTAGTTTTCAAGTGACCCCCTCCCCCCCGCAACAAAACCTGAGCCTAGCTCCAGTTCCTAGGCTAACCCCAACAAGACCTGGGTTTCCATCTTAGGTCCCCTCAACAAACCTGCTTCTAACATAAGCCTCCAGGTTATTTCCCCCAACAAATCTGCATCTCCAGGTTACAAGCCTGTCCCTGCCTAACAATCACCAATTAGGAAGAAATTAGAAGTTAAGTTTCACTGCTGGTGGAATTGCAGGCTGGTACAACCACTCTGGAAAGCAGTCTGGCGGCTCCTCAGAAAACTGGGCATGACACTTCCGGAGGATCCGGCTATACCACTCCTGGGCATATACCCAGAGACTTTACCTGCATGCAATAAGGACACATGCTCCACTATATTCATAGCAGCCTTATTTATAATAGCCAGAAGCTGGAAAGAACCCAGATGTCCCTCAACGGAGGAATGGATTCAGAAGATGTGGTATATTTACACAATGGAATACTACTCTGCAATTAAAAACAATGAATTCACGAAATTCCTAGGCAAATGGTCAGAACTTGAAAATATCATCCTTAGTGAGGTAACCCAATCACAAAAGATCACACATGGTATGAAGTCACTGATAAGGGGATATTGACCCAGAATCTCAGAATACCCTAGACACAATCAGCATATCAATAGATTTCTAAAAAGATGGAAGGAGAGACCCCTGGTCCTGGAAAGACTGGATGTAGGGGAACGCCAGGACAGAGTAATGAGAGGGGGTTGAACAGAGAAAAGAGGGAGGGAAGGGGGCTTATGGGACTTTCGGGGAGGGAGGAAACGGGAAAGGGGAAGTGATTTGGAATGTAAATTAAAAAAATAAAATAAAATTAAATTAAAAAAAAAAAGAAGTTAAGTTTCAGGTTTGACTCCCAGCACCAGCCAATTACGCTAAAGGCTATAGTACCACACCAATTAGATGTTTGCCAGGCTAGAAACACTCATCCCTGCTTGCTGCTTTCTATAAAACCTTGCCTGGAGGAATGTTCAGGGTTTTCCTCTACCAGAACAATTCTGCAGGGCAGCAGTGAGGTGAGCCTGAGCTAACTTGAGTAAAGACCCTGGTGTGATTGTATTGAATCTGCTCCTGATTGGTCTTTAGGGGTTCACAAACACTTCCTTGGTACTACAATGTTAAGGCAACACATAGGCAAGATAAGGATCGTTAGCCTATTTCGAGGAACAACACTGTTTAAGGGCTTTAATAATGTGTGCGACAACATTGAAAACTATAACATACCTATAACTTAAATTGTCACAGGGAAAGGAAAAGAGAACGCAACAGATTTTTTTTTTTTATTTTAAAAGATTTATTTATTATACATAGGTACACTGTAGCTGTTTTTCAGACACACCAGAAGAGGGCATCTGATCTCATTACAGATGGTTGTGAGCCACCATGTGGTTGCTGGGATTTGAACTCAGGACCTCTGGAAGAGCAGTCGATGCTCTTAACCGCTGAGCCATCTTGCCAGCCCGCAACAGAATAAGTTGTCTAAAGAACCATTTTTTTTAATCAATTTATATAAAAGCAGTTCCAGGTTTAAGAAACTCTGTAAAGAAGAGTACACATGGAAGGACCCATGGCTCCAGCTACATATGTAGCAGAGGATAACCATTTCAGACATCAATGAGAAGAGAGGCCATTGGTCCTGTGAAGGCTCGATGTCCCAGAGTAGGAGAATGCCAGTCAGGAAAGTGTGTGTGTGTGGGGGGAGGTGGGGAGGGTTGGTGAGCAGGGGTAGGGTGGATGGGATGGGGGTTTTCAGAGGGGTAACAAGGAAAGGGGATACCATTTGAAATGTAAATAAAGCAAATATCTAATAAAAAATTTAAAAAAAAGAATAAAAACTTCCTAATCGCGAAACATTCTTATTTTCTTATAAAAAACACACCTTTGTCACCTTATGTGTTTAAACTAACAGTACATGTGAACTCTAAAAGAAACACTCTTCTGGTTATTAGCACAGAGAGAGGAACATGCCAGCATTCACATTGAAAAAAAAAAAAAAAGAAACTCTGTAAAGTCCACACAGGCTAAATGTGAACAAGATGTGCATGTGTCTTTAAACACCAAAAGTCAAAAAGAACCTTATAGACAGTCATAAGACAATATTAGACATTGGAAATCTATTTTCCAGTTTCAGAATTATTTCTAGATTAAATGGGAAGAAATAATCTATGAGTTATTGATGAAATGTTCCTAAAATGTACTTATATTAAAAATTCTGAAATTCAAAACAAAATAAAGTGAGTTGTGTTACATAAATATTAGATTTAAAAAAATATTACTAGGAATGAATAAGGTCATTATATAATGGGAAAGTGTCAGGAAAATATTAACATGTTTAATATTATAGTCTCAAAATATACAATGCAAAATATGATAAAATTTGGTATAATTATTTATAGATCAATATTCTAGGGATGTATTTTCAGCAGTTTCTGTTATCAAGACATAATATATCTTTCAATTAATGCTCACTAGATGGAGTATAGTACCCAACAATTCTACTTAAAAATGTAAACACATCTTATGACAAGACCGGAAGCTAGCCTGCATTTTTTTTTTAAAAAAAACTAATATCAAACAAATTTTATTACTTGGTGGTTTGAATAAGACTGTCCTCTCATAAGCTTCGTTACTTGAATCCTTTGTTCCCAGTTGGCAGCACTGTTTGGATAGGTTGTAAAGGCGTGGCCATCCTGGAGGAAGTAAGTCAGTGGGACTTGGCTACGCGGTTTCAAAAGCCTTGCGCCATTGCTAGGACACTCTATCTCCTTCCTGCTTATTTGGATGAAGATGAGATCCTTCAGCTCTCAGCATCCAGCTCCAGCCACCATGACTTCCACCTACTGTAATGCTGTCTCCACTACTGTGAACCCTAACCATCTGAAGCCATAAGCTCAACTCAGCCCTTCCGTCTATATATTGCCTTGATCATGCTGTTTTGTAACATCAACAGAAGAGCAAATGATGTAGCTATGAATATCAAGTTGCAAAGCGATGAACAAAAGAACAATCATAAAACACAGTGTGCTTTGAAGTTAAAAAAATTCCACACAACCAAATCTAGGGATACACATTAATCTCGTAATAGAAAACTCATGCCTAGAGGACAGCAAAATACCACAGAGCAAAACTTGGTAGTTAAAAAAAGAATGAAGACGAATGTGTTGGCCACTGAACATATGGAATTGTCAATACCATAAAACCAAATAAAACAAAAGGAGTCCCAGAATAAATCCAAAGTATATATAAGGAAAAGCAACACACTAGGAACAGTAAGTAATGAAAGAAAAAGTAAAATTAATGGAGACCAATAAATTTGATAGTTTCTTTTCTGTCAAGGACAATAAACAGAAACACTTCATTGCAAGTCCAGTAAAGAGAAAAAGCACAAAGAAACAGAATAAAGGCTTAGAAAAACATGAAATTTAAGGCTTTGAAGGATTTAAGAAGTAATACTAATTATGGATTTTCATGTGAGTAAGATCTCAAATGTAATTAAGATGTTTCTGAAAGTACATTTCTGAAGTCGACTCAAAAAAGAGAGAAAATTAAATATGTATAATTATAATTAAAAATCTTTTTACAAGGGAGGCAACAAACTTTGGTGGCTTCATCAGATAACTCTAAAACAATTGTGACACAAATACTCTAAATATTTTATCTCTTTAAGAGAACAGAAAGTAGAGAACACTCCCCAACTCAGTTTATGAGGCTAGCTTATTTGGGGGAAAAGCTGACCCTTAACTTACAATTGTTGTGCCTTAGCCTCCTGTGTGCTGAAATTGCAGATGTATGTCACCATGTCTACCTTGGGCTAGAGTAATGTTGATATGCTGAAACTAACATAGCTGGATTAGCTACAACTGGTAAATTTTGTTTATGAGCATAGGAAATGAATTTTTAAACATAATAATTGGAAACAGAAGCCATAAATGTATAGAAAGGATAATACAACTTGACCAGACGGAGTTTCTCTTATAAATTTGTGGATAATATAACATTATTAAATCAATGAATGTGATTAACCATATATACACATACATAAATGAAAAAGAGTTTGGCGAGGATGCCATGTCAAAGTAAAATTGATTGCATTCCTAGCCACTCACAGACCCATAAAACAACAACAAAAAAAAAAAATGGTGAGCCACAGCACCACCAGTGAGCACCTGCAAATATTCCTATAACGATATTCCTATAATGATATTCCTATAATAATACCCAATTCCAGAATAGCTATGGACCAAGTTATAAAGGCCTGATGATTATTTTTCTTCTTTTTATGCATGCACATATACGCATTTGAACACGTGTGTTTGCATGCATATGTGTGAGTGTGCATGCACTTGTGTTCACACGCACAGGGAGACCCTAGTTGACATTAGGAATCTCCTTAGATCACTTTCCACCTTATTAATTTAAGACAGGGCCTTTCACCTGAAGCCAGAGCTGTCTGATATGGATAGTGTGGCCAGCCAGCTTGTGCCTAGGATACCATCTCTGCTCTCAGTGATGAGCTTATTGGGGATGGGGGGCACTAGGCTTACCTGGCATCTACACAGATTCTGATATTCACTTAAGTTTGCTCATTTTGGAGACATTTGAACATCATTCCCTCTGCCTTGGGTGCCTCTCATGATGTTTTCTTGTGTTACTGATTCTTTTTACTCTCCTGTTCTCAGTTTTGTTGTAGTTTTCCCAGGATCATTCCCTAGCTACTTCCTCAAAGTCAGATTTCCCTGACATTTATGATTCTCACAACCTAGGTGTTCATCCTTAATTGTAATTATAAACTTATTTTCTTGTCTGTTTGGTTAGTGTGTATCAGACACACCAGAATTTTTACTTACACCAGTACAGACATGGTGGTCATTCAGCTTGACTGATGCCCATTGCCTTTCACAATAGATAAGTGCTCAACAATGTATTTATAAATTGCTCTGTATTTCATGTGTGCTAAGTATTTGATATATGGCCACTGGAATGAATGAATAGCTTCCCTGTGTACCACTAATCATCATGTACAAGATATGGATGAATAGCCGGGCAGTGGTGGCGCACGCCTGTAATCCCAGCACTTGGGAGGCAGAGGCAGGCAGATTTCTGAGTTTGAGGCCAGCCTGGTCTACAAAGTGAGTTCCAGGACAGCCAGGGCTATACAGAGAAACCTTGTTTTGAAAAACCAAAAAAAAAAAAAAAAAAAAGATATGGATGAATAACGTTCTTGCAGAAACAGGGATAAAGACATCAAACAATATGCTTAACAAATGGTAACATAGCAAATGTGCTAGTGGAATCAGATAAAATCATAAGAAGCCATTTTAGTAAAGGGATTCCATCATTAGCTATGTAAACACTATACTCACCTTGTGTTGCAGTTTCAGAAATATTCCTATTACACTGAACATGACATGTGCTATTCTCATGAAAGAATTTCTGGGTATTAGTGACCTTTCAGATTTGTTGTATCTTATAATCTGTGCAACTATACAGCTCAGCTTGGGCCCCTGTTTTCTTATTGTATCTAAAAACCACCTCTCACTCAGAGCTAATATGTTAAGGATTAGATCTTGAAGAAACATCATGAATATTTTACAGATCTCTGTAGATTTTACTACTTTATACTAATGCTTCCATTCAAGATTATTTATAGAGCAAGTTCTATGGAGCATGTCACAGTTTTATTTCCTTCCTTGTCATATGTATGGGTTATGACATGGGTTTACGTTTACGTGCCTGTTCACATGTGTGTAGATGCATGTACATGTGTGTACTTGCATTAACATATGTGTGGAGGCCTGTGTTGACTTTATGAGTCTTTCTTGATGATTTTCCATTTATTTATTGAAGCAGGATATATGACTTGACCCAAGATGATGAACTTGCCTTCAGATGTTTTCCAGTATTTTCTTTTATAGATTTTGTATGGCCATTTGTTTGTAGGATGAATGTTCTTTAAAACATTTGATATTGCAGAAACTTTAAGTGGAAGGCTAAGTTATAGCTAATATAACATACTTGAATTCACGTTAAATAGGGAGCATTTTGCTGAGTGTTTTTCATATATGTTTCATCTCAGTAATGATTGTATTTGGCATACGAAGGAACTTCCTAAGTTCAGAAACTTTCCTAAGTAGCTTGCCTAATGTTAAACAACCTTACAGCTGAGGGAAGTCTCACTTAGGGATCCAAGAAAAACCTGGCTATAGGACCTGAAGGAGGTTCAGGAGAACTGCAGTTCAGTCAGGAATCTAAGGGACAATTTCCTCTTCTGGTCTTACATGTAATGGTGCCTGATGCTCCAAGGGAAACATGGGTTGTAGATTCCCTACTCTGTTCCCTGCTTTCTCTGGTCTGGTGTACCAGTGGTACCTGGACATCCCCAGTAGAGAGGAAGATCTCGGTATGATATTTGTGTGTGTGTGTGTGTGTGTGTGTGTGTTTAGGTCAGAGGACAACCTTGGCAATTTGCTACTCTGCAGATGCTATCTATTCTGTTCTGACAGGGTTTCTTATTGTCTCGCTGGCCTGGAGCTTGCCAAGAAGGCTAAACTGAAGAGGATAGCCATTGTCTTCTAGGGGATCTGCCTGTCTTTGCCTCTTTAATATTGGGATTACAGGGATGTACCACTGTGGCGAATTTTTATTTTTGCTTTTACACATAGGTGCTGTGAGAAATCAACCTTAGTTCCTCTTGTTTGAAAGATGAGCATTTTATAAACTGAGTTATCACATGAACCCTGTGGCTCAGTTCTTGAGTCTGTACAAAGGGAAGGAGCCTTGGGCGAGGTGCATGCTGCACAGGCCAGAAGCAAGAACTGATTACCAAGTGAAACTAACAAATGAGAAAGAAGCTATTAAAGGCAGGGGAAGGGTCTGGGGGGTATGTCTGAGGATTAACTACGTTCCACTTCAGATATTTATGCAGCATTTCAGGGTGAACTCAGCTCTGTGCCTGTCAGAAGGTTCATTTTTGTCTCTTCTCTCCACAAAGGCATTCCCAGGAGTATCATAATATATATGTTTAATGATAAAATGAATGCTCCAAGAGCAACTCAGGAAACTTTAGAGCCATGCTCACCACCTGAGTTCTCCAGCTCCAGGCTTATCCTTTTTTTTTGCAAGCCACAGTATACTTTCACGCATCACTAGAAAAAGATACTCACATCCAGGCCTCACTGCTAAGGGACTCAAGTCTGTCCTCATGGAGACACTAATCAAAACATTACCAGAGACGCATCAGACAGAGGGAAGTGCCACAGAAGGTGAATCTGAAGCATGAGTGGGGGTTCATGAAGCAGGAATCCAGTACTTGTGACAGTCTTCACACTCCCAGGGCTGTTCGGACTCTGAGAATTAGGGTGGGTTGGTATGAGGCTCCAGGCAAAGCAAATGGAATAGCTCCCACTCAAAGCTTTGCACCTGCCAGATGCTGGAGTTCTGTGAATATACATCTGGGTTTACAGCCTTAAGCTTTACTATGTATTTTCTGCATAAACTTAAGCAAGTCACTTTGTCTTTTTGAGCTTCAACATTCTCATTTGAATGACAGGAGAGAATATTTCCTTCCAAGAAACAGAAATGCATAGTGGAGGGCAGAAGCTCAGTGTGTCAGTCATTTTCCTGGTTGTAAACAAATAGCTCACAGAAATAATTTAAAGTAAGGACAGATTGCTTAGGGGGTCATGGTTTCAGAGATATTAGCCCCAAGTCTTCTGTTCCATTGGTTCTTATCCACAGTGAAACAGACCATTATGGAGCTGGAAAGTGTAAAGTTGAAGGCTGCTCATCTCATGGCAGATAAGAAGCAAGGGGGTTGGATGGATCCCAGAAACAGGTATAACCTACAAAATCATTCCCCCAGTGATGTACTTCCTGGAGGTTTCACCTTCAAAAGTTTTCATAGCCTCTCAGGCAATGGCACTATCTGGAGCTAAACACTCAACACATGGGCTAGTGGGAGACACTTCCTATCCATACAATATAACCAGAAAATTTGCATATTGTTGTGTAACAGTTTCCTTTGAGATTGAAACATTTTATACTGCTGGGAAAATCCTTAAACCAGAAGGTAAACAGCCCAGAATAGTTTCAGGAAGTCCCTGAAACTTGTCAGATTCACTAGGCCCCTCCCTCCCAAGAGTGAACAATAAAGACTCTTGAGAATCTCTCTCAGCAAGCCGAGCTATAAAGACTCTGAGATCAGATCAGACACTTGGAAGAAGCAGAAACCAGTCAAATTAACTGAAAGAAGTTTAGACCCAAGTGAGTCACCTGGAAAGGACACTTTCTAGTCTCTTCAGCCACCTGCAGGCTGTGTAGTATGTTCCAGGTTTCCAGCTTTTGTAATCTGTCACCAAGTTAGAATCTGGTGATACACATGTCTTTGACTCATTTCTTCTCCCTTAAGTAATCCCTCAGCAGAAAACTCATTGGTTCATCAAGTAGGACTTTGGTGGTATCCATACTTTTGTCTGTCATGAGCTCCTTATTTGGAGAGAATAGACTTGTGTACTGAATCTCCTCAGGAAAAATCTTGTCACATAACAGATATCTATGTCAAATTACTAGGTTGCTCAGTCCAGCCTTTGTATGAATATATGTGCCTATTCTTATTGTAAGTTGCTATACCATATTTGGTTGCTATCCCAGGAAGTCCTCATCTCTCTGAGAGGAAACAGAAGAGGAGTGGATCTGGGGGAAAGGTGTGGGACTGGGAGGAGAGAAAGTAGGGAAAGTAGGGAAAATTTCATGGAAAACTACAGTCAAGATGTATTATATGAGATAAGAATAAATATATAATAAATAAAATGAAATAAGAAGTCCTTTGTTTCCTAAAGTGTGGTCCATGAAGCAATGTTTTATTTTCCATTTTATCTCTAGATCAATGATGCATTATACACGTGCTTCCATTGGGTAAGAGTATTTCTGACATTGAGGATTGTTAAAATATTCAGTACTTACATTACTTTATGAGGAGTGTTTATACCTAGAACTTACTCTTCGGGAAAAAGAGTGGAGAGGTGGCTACAGTGTCAACCACGGACTCAGACTGAGTGGGTCTTATCTCTACCAATTACTACGTGGCCACCATGTTAAGGTTACTTTCCCTAAGGGAGCAGATGCTACGTAGAGTAGTTTGTATACTATTTACAAGTAGCTTAACATGTTAGCCCAATGCTTAAGAATTTGGATTCTCAAGAAAGCTATTTACTTGTGATGTATACTTGGCATAGTTAGTTAAGTTTTCTGCCCTTCACATTTTCTTGTCTCTATAATGAGAATACTTTCTTCAGAATACTGTTGGATAATAAAAGAAAGCAATTAGTAAAAATAGCTTTGAAACATAATAACTGTTCAATATATCTTGACTCCCATTGCTGTTAAATATTATTATTATTGCAAGTTTTTTCAAGGTTTCTGTAAGGCAAAAGACACTGTCAAAAAAGACAAAGTGGCAACCAACTAACTGGGAAATGATCTTTACCAACCCTACATCCGACAGAGGGCTAATAGCCAATATATACAAAGAACTCAAGAAGTTAAACTCCAGAGAGCCAAGTAACCCTATTAAAAAATGGGGTAGAGAGCTAAACAAAGAGTTCTCACCTGAAGAATATCTAATCGCTGAGAAGCACCTAAAGAGATGTTCATCATCCTTAGTCATTCGGGAAATGCAAATCAAAACAACCCTGAGATTCCATCTCACACCAGTCAGAATGGCTAAGATCAAAAACACAGGAGACAGCAGTTGTTGGCGAGGATGTGGAGAAAGAGGAACACTCCTCCACTGCTGGTGGGATTGCAAGCTGGTACAACCACTCTGGAAGGCAGTCTGGTGGTTCCTCAGAAAACTGGGCATGACACTCCTGGAGGATCCAGCTATACCACTCATGGGCATATACCCAGAGGCTTTACCTGCATGCAATAAGGACACATATTCCACTATGTTCATAGCAGCCTTATTTATAATAGCCAGAAGCTGGAAAGAACCCAGATGTCCCTCAACAGAGGAATGGATTCAGAATATGTGGTATATTTACACAATGGAATACTACTCTGCAATTAAAAACAATGAACTCACGAAATTCCTAGGCAAATAGTCAGAACTTGAAAATATCATCCTTAGTGAGGTAACCCAATCACAAAAGAACACACATGGTATGCAGTTACTGATAAGGGGATATTAATCCAGAATCTCGGAATGCCTTAGACACAATTCACATATCAATAGATTTCCAAGAAGATGGAAGGAGAGACCTCTGGTCCTGGAAAGACTGGATGTAGGGGAATGCCAGGACAGAGAAGTGAGAGGGGGTTGAATGGGGAACAGAGGTAGGGAAGGGGGCTTATGGGACTTTCGGGGAGGGAGGAAACGGGAAAGGGAAAATGATTTGGAATGTAAATAAAAAAACTTAGAAAATAAAAAAAAATTGTGTGTGTGTGCGTGTGTGTATGTGTGTGTGTCCAGGTGTTCATTTATTGGTGAGTTCATGCCACAGAGTTTTTGTGGTCAGAGGACAACTTGCAGGAGCCAGTTTTCTCAGGTGTCTTCTGGGGATCAAATTCAGCTTCCAATGCTCGACAGCAAGAACCTTCACACTCTGAGTCATTTTCTGGGCCTAAATATTTAGAATAATTATATATACTTACATAGTCCTGTCCTAGACTATACACCTCAAGGGTCCAGTGAAGACAGGGAAAAAGGAGTGGGTATATAAGGGTATCTGGTGTCTGTAGGAGTCTGCAGGGCACTCGGGGAGGACAAGTGTCCCCTGTCAGCATCATATGCCAGAGTCGTGGGCTCTCCCTATAGCTCTCAGCTATGTGATCAGCCTTCCTGCCTGAATTTCATAAGTAGTACATACTGATTTGCATAAGGGATTGAAAATAGCACATAATTAAATTTGAAAGGTGTCAGAAAAATAAAGTAGCAAACTGAAGTGAAAAATCTTAGAAAATAGTAGAAAAGGTCAAGCATGGTGGACTCCATCGGTTTCCCTTGATGAGTATCAAGAAATAATGAAGTCATGGGAACCCCTTGAGTTCAAAGAATAGCATCCTGGGAGGTGACAAAGGGGAAGATGTAATCTTTTCCAAAGATGATATCATGATATGACACACACACACACACACACACACACATACACACACAAACACACACACACACAGATTGATTAAAATAGTAAGGATATTAAATTTTATTTAATACAGAATTTGGACAAAGTAAGATATTCAGAAGAAATAAAATTGTTAAAGACTGAAAACAGTAAGGGCAGTGGTAGAGACGAAATAAATGTAATAAATAAACCTTTAAAGATAGACAAGAAATGAAGTTAACAATTTTTAATATATGAGATATCTAATGCCTCAGTACAATTTGAAAGATACATTATGTCAGTGAAAACCATTAATGTGTTTTTCTTAGGTTATTTGTATCGTGATGTTCAGAGGTGAACATAGCAGCAGCCAAGAGTGTCTCCAGGCTAAGAGCTCAGAGATCCCTGCTGACCTTTGATAAGTCATCTTACAAAAACCGTCTCCATGTCCACCTGTGTTCTAGATACTGTACTTTACATTTTTGGTATACTATTTTAATGAGCAATTCGTGTAATAGAAGACAGGGACTCATAAAGTATAAATAATTGCTCAAGGTCCCAGGTCTAGGAAGTAACAATGGGGTGACCAAATCACCCATGCTTGCTGTAACACTGAACTTTGCTTCCAAAGAGCAGAGCTAGCAAGAGATTGAAAATTCCCAATAGTGCTTAGATAGCAGGGAGGAGCAACTCAGCATGATGAAGAGGCCCCATATGTACATACTTATTTCAGGGTAATTCAAAATAGTCAAGATATGGAAACAACCTTAAAAATACCAAAAATTGTTTTTATTGAGAGAAGCACAGTGTGGTGGTTTCAGTAACAGATATAACATATAGAACTAAGCGGTAAGCTTTGCAACAGCAGGGTCCATTAGGATTAACCAGGGTTTACAATACTGAACATTTATATTTTTAAAGAATTGAGGAGGAGAGAGAAGAAAATGTGATGGTGGGGGTGGGGGATAGGAGGGAAGAAGCAGAAGAGGAATAGCAGGGAAAGGGGGAAATTAACTATGTATTTGGCTAAGCCTAAAATAAATAATGACTGATTTATTGCTGAGATCTTTGTAGAAAACTTGTTTACTCCTGATTCTTAGCAATAACCCTATTAAAAATGGGGTACAGGGGTCTCTCCTTCCATCTTCTTGAAAATCTATTGATATGTGAATTGTGTCTTGGGTATTCCAAGAGACCCCTGGTCCTGGAAAGACTGGATGTAGGGGAATACCAGGACAGAGAAGCGAGAGGGGGTTGAATGGGGAACAGGGGGAGGGAAGAGGGCTTATGGGACTTTCGGGGAGGGAGGAAACGGGAAAGGGGAAATCATTTGGAATGTAAATAAAAAAATATAGAAAATTTAAAAAAAAAGAAAAAAATGGGGTACAGAGCTAAACAAAGAATTCTCAACTGAGGAATACAGAATGGCTGAGAAGCACCTAAAGAAATGTTCAACATCCTTAGTCATCAGGGAAATGCAAATCAAAACAACCCTGAGATTCCATCTCACATCAGTCAGAATGGCTAATATCAAAAAACTCAAGTGATAGCACGTGCTGGTGAGGATGTTTAGCAAGGGGAGCACTCCTTCATTGCTGATTGAAGTGCAAACTTGTACAGCCACTTTGGAAATCAATTTGGCAGTTTCTCAGATAATTGGGAGTAGTTCTACCTCAAGACCCAGCTATGACCCTTGGTGAGACTCCTATCATCAGGGGATACGGAACCTGAAGTTGCTCCTCCTGTATACAAGACTTCCAGTGGAGGGAGGGGGACACAAACCTACCCACAAAACCTTTGACTCAAAATTTGTCCTGCCTACAAGGTGTGTAGGGACAAAGATGGAGCAGAGATGGAGGGAATAGCCAACCGATGACTGGTCCAACTTGAGACTCACCCATGGGAGAGAGCCAACCCCTGACACTATTAATGACACTCTGCTATGATTGCAAACAGCATAACTGTCATTTGAGAGGTTTCATCCAGCAGTTGATGGAGGCAGATGCAGAGAACCACAGCCAAACATTAGGTAGAACTCAGGGAGTCTGGTGGAAGAGTCTGGAAGAGTTGAGGGAAGGATTGAGGGAGCCAGAGGGGTCAAGGACATCGCAAGAAGACCCACAGAGCCAACTAGCCTGGGTCCATAGGACTCACAGAGACTGAACCACCATCCAAAGAGCATGCAGGGGCTGGACCTTGGCCCCCTACACATTTGTAGCAGGTGTGCTACTTGGTCTTCATGTGGGTACCCAAAAAATTGAAGTGGGGGCTGTCTCTAACTCTGTTGTCTGCCATTCAATCCCCTTCCCTAACTGGGCTTTCTTGTCTGTCCTCAAGAGAAGAGGATCCCCTTTTTCTTGAAGTAACTTGAATTACAACGGTGGGTGGGTACCCAGAAGGGGGACTCCAGAAGGGGGACTCCCCTCATCTGTGTATAAGGGGAGGGGGAATGGGAAAATATGGGTGGTAGGGTGAGACGTGGAGGAGGAGAAGAGGGAGGGGTTGTGATAGGGATGAAAATGAATAAGTGAATAAGTTAATGAAAAACAAAACAAAACAAAACAAATCAAATAGACAACTCCCCTCCTAAATAGATTTTGATGGACACTGTGGGGATGGGGAAGAAGGAAGATGTAAATTCTTTGTGCTCTTTTTTTCTCAACTGACCAGGGTATTTCTACACCTTCAAATTTTAGAGGATGAGAGTCAGAATCTAATCATGATTTTTATTATCATAGTCTATTTAAGTTTTAATCTAAGCACTGGGTGATTGCCTATAACCAATGTGCTAGGCATGATTCCTTGAATGAGGATACAGGATACAGAACAAGGTTCTGTCCTGGAGGTTATATTCCTGTGAACTGGGGTGTTTCTGAGAGAGAGGAAAGAGGAGAGAGAGAGAGAGAGAGAGAGAGAGAGAGAGAGAGAGAGAGAGAGAGAGAGAACAAACCTATGTGACCTAGGTTTGTTGTGAGGATAAAATGAAACAATGCACATGACTCTAGTTTGGGGATAATTGGATCCTGGCAGTCTGAAAGTGTTAATTCTCCACGAGTGGCTATAAAGATGAAATGAGGAGCTCACATGCAAAGTGCTTAGCATTTGCTTGATACATAGCCAACATCCCACATGGCAGGCACTAGCAGTGATATCCTTCACAGGCTGCCTCCTCCTCCTCCTCTCTCTGTCTCTCTGTCTCTGTCTCTGTCTCTGTCTCTCTCTCTCTCTCTCTCTCTCTCTCTCTCTCTCTCTCTCTCTCTCTCTCTCTCTCTCTGTGTGTGTGTGTGTGTGTGTGTGTGTGTGTGTGTGTTAGGGCTTCTATCGCTGCAACAAAACCACAATGACCAAAAAAGCAAGTTGGGGAGAAAAGGGTTTATTTGACTTAGACTTTCAGATCATAGTCCATCACTATGGGAAATCAGTACAAGAACACAAGCAAGGTTCGAACTTGGAGGCAGAGACTGATTCAGTGGCCATTCATGGGAGCTGCTTACTGTCCTGCTTCACATGGCTTGCTCAAAACCTGCTTTCCTGTAGAACCCAGGACTACCAGCCTAGGAATGGAACAACCCACAATGCGATGGGCCTACCCCATTGATCACTAATTGAGAAAATGCCTTGCAACTGGATCTCGTGAAGGTATTTTCTCAACTTAGGCTCCTTTCTCTCTGGTGACTCTGGCTTTTGCCATGTTAAGACACGAAATGAACCAGTACAGTGTATGCAGAAGGGTGAGCTTTCCTGTGCATCTGGAGGCCAACGATCAACCTTAGGTGTCTGCCTCTCTTTCTCTCCACTTGATTTTTTTGATACAAGGTTCCTTACTGTACCTGGAGATCACCATTTCATTGACATTGGTTGGTGAGTAAGTTCCCTATATTTTCCTATCTTTGCCCCTCAGCCACGAAACTATCAAGCCTGGCTTTCGTACATGTTTGCTGAGGACCCAAATTTGGATATTCACTCAGAGACCACTTTACCTACTAAGCTCAGCCCCTCTTTTGACTCTTTTCTCCCTCCCTCTTGTGTGTCCTGGGTTCTAGTTACTTGGGGTACCTTGAAAGTAGCTGTGCCAGTTTGGTGGTTATTTCCTTCTCCTAGGATTTGCCTTTCTGTGTCCTATTCTGTGTTCCCCAAACTGGTTCCTCTGGGCAGCATCTGTCAGATGTCTTCAGCCTCAAATGCCATTTGAGTCTGCCTAGTCCAAGAGGGAGGTAGGGGAATCTGGAGAAGGGGGGCAGTTAAGGGAATATGGGGTAGGGGGAGGAAGGGGAAGGCAAGAGAAGAGAGTGGTTCATCCTACAGTTTGCGTTATGACTGTTCCTCTAAAGTGCTGCAATTCTCATCAAGATCTGTTAATACCACCCACACCGTTTCATCTGCAAGTTCCTAGAGCAGAAACAGCTTCCTTATGGCTCAGGTGTGGGTATCTCATCAAGGCAAGTGTGCCTATAATCTTATCTCAATCTCTGCCTAAGCTCACATCATATACTCCTTTGAATGTCTGTTTCCTGTTGGAACCCTGAGTGATATAAACAATACTACAAGTTCTCTAACATCTCCAGATCCTTTAGACATTTGGTTCCTTTTCCATGAATTGTCATTTTTAATCAGGTGCACATGCATGTATACATAGACACACACAGAAGGAGAGAGAGAGAGAGAGAGAGAGAGAGAGAGAGAGAGAGAGAGAGAGAGAGAGAGAGAGAGTGAGTGTAATCTGAAGTTCTAGGACTCAAGATGTAGTAAAAGCCTCTTTGAAACTCCTCCCACAACATCTGCATTCCTATGCTGCCCTGCTGTCCTGCTTTGGAGCCTGTGCTGACCATATTGCCCCAGGGCTCCCAATGGTTAGGGGGCTCATCTGTGGGTTCTGAGGGTAATGACTGCTGTCTGCCATTGCTGGGTCTCTGTACTTGACACAGAGTAGTCAGTCAGTAAATGTGTGTTGACAGTTGTCTGGAGGAGGAGCTGGGATATTTGGTGTGATAGTCGCTGAAGAGGCACGAGTGACCTCTGCGTGCCCGTCACTGTATGAAGGCCATTTCTTAAGGGCAAGTCAGATATCTTTTTGAGAGAATGTGTTGCTGAGCAATGGGGATTTTCCAGGTTCATTCACTCTGGCAACCAAGAGAGTTTCCCCTCTAACTTCCCCTATTAACGAAGGACCCATTATCCAAAAGAGTTTTATAAACGCGGCTCTTAGGCTTTCCCATTTGCTTATGTAACACGAGTTCTTTGCAAAGGTCAAGTTTTTATGTCACCACAGCCCTTGGTGATAGATAAATCATTTCTCTGTGTCATTAAATATTGGGGCCAGTATTGGAAAATAATGAAGCAAATTCAGGGAAAACAATAACAACAAATAGTTCTCTCACAAGCTCTGCTTATATCACTGTAATGTCAAATAGTGAAACTTCAGAATGAATCACTCCCAAATGTTGGAATCATGTCCCCAGAAAGGCGTGTGCCAAGGCCAAGATGAGAGCTATTCCAAGAGCCTTTTGCTCGAGTATAGCATCTTGGTTTCTTGCTATCCTGATATTTTAGAAAAAAAAATCATGACTCCTATTTACAATGAATAAATATATGAGATCTATTGCATGAAACCAAAAATAGAACAAAAAAAAACTTACCCTGTCTAAAAGATATTAAATCTAAAATGAGAAACTATGCCCAGGAAATAGCAGAAACATAATAACAAATGTACAAACCGAAAACATGACACTTTCCTTGCAGAAATATCTTTATTGGGTTGATTGATTAGGCTGTATCAGCTAAGAAGAAACATGTGTTACAGAATGGCTATTCAGGATATTAATGGCTCAGAGAGGAAATCAGAGCCCTCTATAAACATGGATTTTGTCATCCAAGCTCACAAGTGAATGTTCCAAAGAATAGAGGCCATTTTCCTACCAGGGAACCCTGGTAGTATTTGGAGATGATGTGTTTCTCCATAACTGGGATGGGAGGGTGTGCTGCAGGTGGTGGAAGCCAGCAATATTACTAAATATATTATGTAGTCAAGTCAGCCCCCCTTCCTCCAACAGATTTATTTGACTCCTAAAGTGGGAACTAAGAAACCCTTTCCACCAGGTTAGTAGGTGGCAGTATATAACAAGCAGATCAGTGATCTCCAGATCAGTGATCAGCACACAGCTCAGTTTTCAGAATTCTTTGTATCTAGAATATAGTCAATCTATTTTAAACATTTCAGCATTGATTTTGTGTTTTGTGTGTGTGTATGTGTGTGTGTGTGTGGTGTGTGCATGTATGTGGTGGTGGTGTGTGTATGTGTAGGGTATGTGTGTGTGTGGTGTGTGCATGTGTGTGGTGGTGTGTGTGTATGTGTAGGGTATGTGTGTGGGGTATGTTTGTGGGGGTGGGGTATGTATAAGATGTGTGTGGCCTGTATGTGAGGGGGGTGTAATGTGTATGAGGGGGGTGTGTTTGTGTATGTAGTGTGGTGCATTTGTTTGGTGTGGTGTGTGTGTGTGAATGGATATGTGTATGGCATGTATGGTATGTGGTATGTGTGAGTGTATGTTATGTATATGTGTGTGTGTGTGTATGTGTGTGTGTGAGTAGTATGTATGGTATGTGGTATATGTATGTGATGTGGTATGTGTGTATATGTATTGTATATGGTATGTATGGTATGTGGTCTGTATGTATGTGAGGGTGTGCAATGTATGTGTATGTGTGTGTGGTGTGTATGGTATGTGGTATATGTGTTTGGTGTGATGTGGGGGGTATGTATGTTTATGTATGTGTGTATGTGTGTATGGTGTATGGTGTGTGTGTGTATGGTATGTGGTATACGTGTGTGGTGTGATGTGGGGGGTATGTATGTTTATGTATGTGTGTGTGTATATGTATGCTGTGTGGTGTGGTGTGTGTGTGGGTTGTATGAGTATGTATTTGTATGTGAGCTGTGTATGGTAGTGTGTCTGTGTATGTGACCTAGGTTAACTGTCAGATATTTCTAAGATCTATCCACCTTTTCGTTTGAGTGGGTTCTCTTAGTGGCACCTGGAGTTAGCTAATTAAGCTAGGATGACTGGCCATCAAGCTGCAAGGGGTCTGCATCTCATCACCTACTCAGCACTCATGACTGGCCTAGTGTTTGCTGCACAAACACTTGACAACTGTGCTATCTCCCAGCTCAGCCCCCATTTCCATAACTGTGATCTTGCCATATGGGCTTATTTCCTTTGTGTAAATGTGACTTTAAAGCTATTCTTTGAGTCGCATCCGAGCTGCAAACATCAGAGGGAAACTTCTATCTCCCTTCAAGCAACTCAAATCTGATGAGGAAGACAGACAACGAGACACACACTTAGTGTATGGAGGTTGACAATTAGGGCAAAGGTGCATGGAGAATACCTATACCTGATGTGAGAATACTTAACATTGCTGAACATCTGTCACAACCATTGTGTCCCTATCTCCTCATTTGAATTCACACAGGGAGCAAATGCTATGGCTGTTATTAGAGCCACCACAGACCTTGTTCAGTCACAATGTATTTTACAGTGATAATTCCTTTAAGGCCAAAAGAATACAAGGTCTTTTCATGATAATTCCAATTTTGTAGGTGAGGGAAATAAGGTAAAATTTACTAAGTCCCTGTTCAGGGAACCTCTCTATGGTAGTGGCAGTGCCAGGATTAGGAGTCATTTATTCAGATTTCAGAAGCTACTTCTGAAAGTACTAACTACAATGCACAGCAGTACAGTCCGGAGGCTTCCTGGGAAAACTGAGTTTAAGCTCAAATTGGAATAACAGCTTTGGGTTTGGAAAGCAGAGATGCGGGTACATTGTTCAGAGGGAGCAGAATATAGAAAGGAAGGAAGAGCAAGAACATTTGGCAAGGTGTAACACGGCAGCATTCGTGGAGAGAAAGATTAAGCCTGGAGAGACTGGCCCTGGATGTGACAGCCGGGAGAGGCTGAGGTGAGCCTTGACTCCATCAACTGCTAAGAACACACTGCGGTCATCTCATCAACCTCTCAGTGTATGGCCTTGTTTTAAATGGTAAGATAAAAGATGAGAGCTCTCCTAACTTGTTCCGGAATTATTTCACAATGGAGCTGGAAGCATACCTGATTCTAAAACCCTTCCATTCCACTTGATTGTATCCAATCTTCATGTCCAGAAATTTCTTCCTTATTATTTTAGGATTCACAAACATATCCTTCTGTATTCATACACACATGTATGTATATATGTATGTATGTATGTATGTATGTATGTATGGCAAATTTGGGGTTGAGAGGCAGGAAGAGAAATAAAACAGTTGTATAGATGAAGCATCTTAAATAATTAATTCTGTCTGCTTGAATAGTTTTGACATAGTGAGAACATGAAGATCCAATAATCTATGCTACCCTGTAGCCTGTAAAGGTGGACTCACTTTCCTGGTTTCAATGTGTCACTCAGCTTAAAGGTACCTCTCCCCCCTCCTGCCGCCCCCCACGTATTATGGACTCTAAACATAATCTAACTGCTTTGTTTGGAGTTCAATCATACTGAGCGTAAATTTGAGCATGTTGGAGTTGTTGAAACATTATATAGCCATTTACTGATTGTGTGTGTGTGTGTGTGTGTGTGTGTGTGTGTGTGTGTGTGTGCGGACATTTAAGAGATTCTCTTTAAACCAGATTTAGTTCTTAACTTTAAAACCTAACCCTGCTGTCTTTGATAGAGTTTCACTTGTGACAAAACACCATGACCAAAAAAGCAAATTGGGGAAGAAATGGTTTATTTGGCTTACACTTCCATAATATTGATGTTTATCATCAAAGGACATCAGGACAGAAACTCAAGCAGGACTGGAACCTGGAAGCAGGAACTGATACAGAGGCCATGGAGGGGTGCTGTTCTCTGACTTGCTCTCCATGACTTACTCAGCCTGCTTTCTTATGGAACGCAGTACCACCAGCCCAGGGATGGCGCCATCCATGATGGCCTGAGACCTCCCCCATCAATAATGAATAAAACAAATGCCCTATAGCCAGATATTATGACTACATCTTCTAAATTAAAGTTTCTTTTATTCAGATAACTCTAGTCTGTGTGTCAAGTTGACTAAGACCAACCAGCACAGCCAGTAAAGTGATGATTTCCAAGGTAGAGTTGGTTTCACTCAAGGAGCAAAACAAACAAAGAAATAGAAACAAAAACTAGTGTTTTCAAGTCCTCTGATGACTCAGGTAACTAACAGAAAGTGTGAAAGTGAGAAAGAGGAGAGGAAACCACTAGAAAACATACAACCTTTAGTAGTTCTAACCCTGGTTAGATACACAGCTCCTAGAAGTAAACTTAGCAATAAGTGCATATGAAATGTTTGCTGAATCAAACAATGAATGAGTGACCCCTGTGTTCCTGCTGTCAGAAAACAATTCATTGCCTTCTCTGAGAGGCCTTGTCTTGTGGACACAAAGACACTTTCAACCCTGCTTTGGAAATGAAGTCTATAAATATTCGTAGTCAGGCAAATAGGATATGTTTTGAAGTCCAAAGTGGACACTGATCCAATTCTCTTCCTTCTTCATCCAGGACCTGTCAGACATTGCGTCTAAAGTGCTTTCTGGATGGGGTAGGAGGGAGAAAAGGGCCCAATGAGACTGAGACTGGTATATGTTATTCCACTTTGGGATGTGTTCTGAACAGGTCATGGGCAGGGCACTGAGCAACACTGTCTTTGCTGCAGTAATAGTTCCTGATATACGGGGGGTTACTAGGGCTGTGATTTAGCTTCCTCCAGGAGTACTTTGTCTAAAACTAATTGTAATCAATGTAAGCATAGAGGTGGTGGTATAGGTCTGGGATGTTTTGGTGTAGTTTGGGGAAAATGTGTAGAAGACACTGGTCTGGGAAAATGCTGTAGGCAACTTTAGTATTGTTAAGTCTTGCTAAGTGACTTTTAACCCAACAGAGACGAGAAGGAACAGCACACAGCTCCAGGGTTTCTTTGTCACTCACTCCAGCCTAGATGCTGATGTAGGAGCATCCTCGTAAAGGTACAAGAGGAAAGACGTGACATGGTCATCACACTCTGAGAGTGGAGATAGGGAAAGTGGTTGGGCCGAAGAGTGGAGCAGAGAGACAATGTAAGACTAGTTTGGCTCCTGAAGCAGTTGTAGTAATGAGTGTAATTGATACAGTTTATCTTCCTCTTGGAAACTTCACCAGAGAAGAGGAGCCTAATAAGCATAGGGTAGGGGGTAAAACACTTAGAATATATGGATCCTAGTGGCAAAGTGATGAATCCTATGATAAACCAAAGATCTCCCTTCAGCAATGACAGATGCTTGATCCCAGAATCATTTCTGTCAGACAGTTCTAAAGTATCAACCTCTTTTGATGACCACCTCAAGAAGAAGGAGGAGATGGAGATAGAGGAGAAGAAGAAGGAAGGAGAAGGAGAAGGGCAGGAGAGAGGGAGGGGAGGAGGGAAAGAAGGAAGGAAGGAAGGATGAAAGGAAGGAAGGGAGGAAGGAAGGAAGGAAGGAAGGAAGGAAGGAAGGAAGGAAGGAAGGAAGGAAGGAAGATATCATCCAAAGTCATGTTCCAAGTCTGAAAAATCTTGGTCATATAAAAACTTATAACTCCAATTCAGAATATCCCCCAAAAGATTATCTCAGCCTCAAAACTGCCTACAGGATCCAGGTCTCTGCTGGAGTTGTATTAAAACCAGACATGTCGATGTGTCTCTTTCTGCTTCTTTCTCTTCCGTTCTGTAGATAATGATCCTAACTTCATGCAAAACATGTGAATTTTCCTTTTAGAGTCTGACTTTTAGAAGACTTAGCCAGGTATGATATATATGAGTTTCTTACCTTTTCTAATCTAGTCAGTATCCAGGACTTGTTAAGTGAATGATTTTAATCAACAGATTTAATTTTTCTATTTACACTATTTTATTGATGATGATGATGATGATGATGATGATGACTGTTTCATAGCTAGTTTTCTCTTTTATCCCCTTTATTTCATAAGTATTTGCTGGTTTCTAGGTAAGATTGAGGCACTTCTATTCCAATGGTAAACATTACAGCTAAGATCCCTTTTCCCTAAGACATCTCATGCCAATTTAGATCAAGTATTTGGAAAAACCTCTTCGTAGGTAAAATATTTAGCTATTGCACATACAGGGAGAAGGAGAAAATAACTACACAACAGTCATTCCAGGTAGAGGAAAGGACAAAGGTAAGAGAAGAAGAAAAGGAAGAGGTACCTCAGAGTGATGCATTATTTTTGTGTGATCCTTAAGACTACGGTGAAAACCACAACAGAGTTCCACAGAAAATGAAATTTCCTACTGATATGTCTGCCTCCCAAGATCCCACCAGCAACAATTTGCACACACACAACTACCTCTTCCTTGTCTCCCCCTCCTCCCCGTGGAGCAGATGGCCCTGTCACGGAGGTGGTGATAGCAACTGAGAGTTTGTGATGCTAGCAAGAAGTCTGTGTGGTGTAATGTGATGGTTACTATGGCAATTTTTATTGGGTAATTGGTTTTGAAGAAATATTTGATTCATTGTTAATTACTAAGTTAAAAACAGCAACTTACCAAGCACTTGGTTTTTTTTTTTTCAAAAAAATGTATATATGTGAAAATGCATTGTTCATGAGTGTGTATGTGCCCACATGTGTGCATGTGTGTATCAGAGGACAACTTTGGATGTCACACCAAGGAATTCTGTTTATCACTTTTGAGGCAGGGCCTCTTACTGGCCCAGAACTTACCAAGTAAGTCATCTTGGTTAGGCGGTGATGTCCAGATACCTGCCTGTCTGCGCATCTACAGTACTGGGATAAATTGAATGTGCTGCCACATCTATCCTTTTTACATAAATTCTGGAAACCAAAATTAAATCCTCGTGCCCAATAGACAAACCCTTTATCTGCCAATTTTCCCATTTCAGGTTCAAGTTTGATTTTGTTTTCTTATGTAAAATATATCTGTTGTCTAGGACAGATGAAGTTCACTATGCACCTAAGATTGGAACATTTCCCAAGTCATGGAAGTTCTGTGTAGACATTTCCACTATCTTCCCTTTTAGTATCCAAATGAAACATACTTATTGTTGCAGAAGAATATTGTATTGGCCTAATAGAGGTCAAAAAGCAGTCTCCTGGGTTCCTGTTGGGTGCTCATAAACAAGTTAACTTTATATGAAATAACTTTACAAACATCTCTCAACTGTTTTCTTTTACAGGGGGAAGACGGACCAAGTCATTTCCCAGCTCTTTCTTCTCATGAATACAGAAGGGAGAGGCATTTTGGAAGGACATTCTAGCAAAGGACAGACACTGGCTCCCAACTATGACAGGAACTAAACATTAGCAAATCTGTCAATGAGGCTTTAGCATATGCATGCCTTTTCCGAGTTTACTCATTCAATGTTCAAATCAAATAAAATGTTCTTCCAAAATTTAAGTGCACAGCGCTTATGAGTAAGTGCAATGTGACTTGGCCTATAATGCCGAGCTGTGTACCTTGTGACACATTCAGTAGTAAAAATATAATGGAAGCTAAGAACATAAAACATCTCTAGCCAGCGATGAGTCAGAGCAAACACCATCCTGCTAACAATATTTAAATAAATATGTTTATTTTATATTTGAATCTAAATGCTGGCATTTGACACAGCTCTGATTATTTTTACTTATCTTTAGGAAGTGGAGTAATTAATGACTACTTTCCAGGACTGCTACAGGGTGAAACAAAGTCACATCTGGAAAAGTCTCACCACAGTGCCTGCCACTTTCACAGGCTGGTCTAATGGTCTGTTTCTGGGATTTAGATCTCAGCTCTGGCTCTTTCTAGTGGGGAAAGACTGAAATCTACTTAATGTCTCTGGACCTCAGGCTCTTCATATGTTAACAGTGATGCTCCTGGTTTCTACTTCACAGGCTGTTGTGATTAAATGAGTTAATTACTTAGCACCCTGACAGATAATGAACATTCAGTACATGCTAGCTGCTGCTGTAAATGCTAATTTCTTTCTCTCTGATCTTTCAGTGTGGGTTTATGTGCCATAAATTTTCTGGAGTCTATAACCGTTGTGACAATGGCCTTTACTGTACAGATTGGAACACAGTATCAGAGTGACAAGGTGATGGACATGTATCTGCAGTGTCTTAGGCACACTCTCTTCTATTGACACATACTACAGATCAAGAGACAGGACAATCATACAAATCTTCACACTTGGGAAACTGATTTGTAGAGGGCACTCTGTTAAGATTCAGGGTCTGTTAAACTCTAGTCTCTCAGGATGTTAGTCAATGGAAAAAAAACTATACCCTTTCTTATGGGGTCACAGAAAATAAAAAATAAAGTCATTTTTTTTTATTTTCTAAGTTTTTTTATTTACATTCCAAATCATTTCCCCTTTCCTGTTTCCTCCCTCCCCGAAAGTCCCATAAGCCCCCTTCCCTCCCTCTTTTCCCCATTCAAGCCCCTCTTGCTTCTCTGTCCTGGCATTCCCCTACATCCAGTCTTTCCAGGACCAGGGGTCTCTCCTTCCATCTTCTTGGAAATCTATTGATATGCGAATTGTGTCTAGGGTATTCCGAGATTCTGGGTTAATATCCCCTTATCAGTGACTGCATACCATGTGTGTTATTTTGTGATTGGGTTACCTCACTAAGGATGATATTTTCAAGTTCTGACTATTTGTCTAGGAATTTCATGAGTTCATTGTTTTTAATTGCAGAGTAGTATTCCATTGTGTAAATATACCATATCTTCTGAATCCATTCCTCTGTTGAGGGACATCTGGGTTCTTTCCAGCTTCTGGCTATTATAAATAAGGCTGCTATGAACATAGTGGAACATGTGTCCTTATTGCATGCAGGTAAAGCCTCTGAGTATATGCCCAGGAGTGGTATAGCAGGATCCTCCAGGAGTATCATGCCCAGTTTTCTGAGGAACCGCCAGACTGCTTTCCAGAGTGGTTGCATGAGCTTGCAATCCCACCAGCAGTGGAGGAGTGTTCCTCTTTCTCCACATCCTTGCCAACAACTGCTGTCTCCTGTGCTTTTGATCTTAGCCATTCTGACTGGTGTGAGATGGAATCTCAGGGTTGTTTTGATTTGCATTTCCCTAATGACTAAGGATGATGAACATCTCTTTCTGCCATGCTCATGGATTGGCAGGATTAATATAGTAAAAATGACCATCTTGCCAAAAGCAATATACAGATTCAATGCAATCCCCCATCAAAATCCCAACTCAATTCTTCATAGAGTTAGAAAGAGCAATTCAAAAATTCATCTGGAATAACAGAAAACCCAGGATAGCTAAAACTATTCTCAAGAGTAAAAGAACTTCTGGGGGAATCAATATCTGTAGTACAGAGCAATAGTGTTAAAAACTGCATGGTATTGGTACAGTGACAGACATGTAGATCAATGGAACAGAATTGAAGACCCAGAAATGAATCCACACTCCTATGGTCACTTGATCTTTGACAAAGTAGCTAAAACAACCCAGTGGAAAAAAGATAGCCTTTTCAACAAATGGTGCTGGTTCAACTGGAGGTCAACATGCAGAAGAATGCAAATTGACCCATTCTTATCTCCTTGCACTAAGCTCAATTCCAAGTGGATCAAGGACCTCCACATAAAACCAGACACACTGAAACTAATAGAAAGGAAACTAGGGAAGAACCTTGAACATATGGGCACAGGGGAGAATTTCCTGAACAGAACTCCAATAGCTTATGCTCTAAGATCAAGAATAGACAAATGGGACCTCATAAGATTACAAAGTTTCTGTAAGGCAAAAGACACTGTCAAAAGGACAAAGCGGCAACCAACTAACAGGGAAATGATCTTTACCAACCCTACATCCGACAGAGGGCTAATATCCAATATATACAAAGAACTCAAGAAGATAGACTCCAGAGAGCCAAGTAACCCTATTAAAAAATGGGGTAGAGAGCTAAACAAAGAGTTCTCACCTGAAGAATATCTAATGGTTGAGAAGCACCTAAAGAGATGTTCATAAAGTGATTTTTTACTTTCTCTGTAATAAAAAAATATGCTGTGAAGTTTGTGTCTATTTAAGAATGAGAGAAAATGTCAGTGCAACTATTCACAGAAATGCATTTCTTTATTCATCCCTCAATGAATAGAAAAGTGTTTTCCCATGAACCTGTTGTATGTCAGGCCCTGCTGTAGACACAATAAAACATGGCCATAATTTCCGGTTTCCAGCAAGAGTAGAAGATAAGAGTTTTTATATCAAACCAAGTTAATGAAGAGTGTAAGAGGAGGTTGGGTAGGGATTTATAAGGAGAGAGGTCACAAACATAATTAAGTATCTACATGTAGATATCCCCACTGGGTGGAGGACTCAAGTCAGATCCTGAGGGAATCACATGGACCTCTGTAAGGAGGAGATTTGAGCAGAGGGAACACTTTATGCCTGTGTAAGAGCAGACTGGTATGTTTAAGGATTTCGTAGAAAAAAGACTGGAGCATAGCAGTGATGGAGATAATAGGATGAGCTGTACAGAAGAAGATTCTGTGGACCACTTTGGCAGCATTCACTTCAGCCAGTATGAAACTCCAGTACAATTAGAGCAGAGAAGGATCCTGACTTCATTAAGTTCAAGGAGCATGTCTCAGAGAGCCATTGGTCCATGTGTTACAGATGGCAAAATACAGAATGGCAAGAAGGCTTCCCCTAGACCTCCTTCTGAAACTTCTTTGGACAAAAGGCATCCTTTGGTTCATCCAGGATATTGGGACCAAAATTCCTGCTTTGATTAAAACAGGCTTGGGGAACCTTAAGAATTTCACCCATCTTAGTTCATCAGTTCTTCTGAAGGTAAAGCAGGCAAGAAACTGAATCAGGTGACGAGAATCATTCCAGCTGAGATTCCTGGCTCTTATCCTGAGTTCCTTTTCTCCAGACAAATGCTTTGCCTTTTTCATTAAAAATTTTACATTCATTCATTCATTCATTCATATTCATTCATTCATTCATTCACTCATTCATGTGGTGTGTAATTTGTGGGAGTTAGTTCTCACCTTCCACCACATGGATCCAGGAATCAAACTCAGGCTGTCACGCTACATAGCAGGTACTCTCACCTGTGGAACCATCTCACCAAGCCATAGCTTTTGACTTTATGCACAGGGAAAAATGTTTTCATAATTGGTTTTTATGACTTGGCATAAGAAAAGCTGGAAAACCAGAGGTGAGTACCCTGTATATATGCTGGAATGTTCAGAGGCAGCACAAAGATATGCCATACACATGCCTTGGAGAGCCAGCCCTTGGTACATTGATGGTTTTCTCATTTTAATCCAATAGCCAATTCTTTGTTCCTCAGAGTTACTACAATAGTGAGTATGAAGTTTGCCTTGTAAGATGATAAAACCCTTACTGGGAGATAAACGATGTAGACTCATACTCTGGAACTGTTTCAGAGTCTTAGAAACCTTCCAGTGAACTGGGAAGACAGTTCACTTAGAAAATTTTTGTCTTACAAGTTGAAAAATCTGGTTAAATCCACAGATCTCACATCTAGAAAGACAGGTGTAGTAGAAAGACTTAATCCTGGTACTGGAGAGGTAGAGACAGACAGATCTCTGGAGTTCTCTGCCTAGCTAGTCTAGCCTACTTGGTGAATGAATTTCAGGACAGTCAGATATATATATCTCAACAATAAAGGTGCTAAATACCCAAGGAATGATACCAGAGCTTAACCTCTATATCTCTGTCTCTCAGTGTCTCTCCGTATCTCTCTCTCTCTCTCTCTCTCTCTCTCTCTCTCTCTCTCTCTCTCTCTCTCTCTCTCTCACACACACACACACACACACACACACACACACACACACCTTTTCAGGACGTTGTTTCCATTGTTTCCTTGTTTGGTGTATATTATTGAGGCTGGTAATTTTCCATACATACACCATCTTGTATGTGAAAATATAAATTGTGTTATAAATTCTAGAGATGTGGATTTTAGATATGAGTGCTCTGAGTGAGTGGGTCATTCAGAGTAAATGTTGATTCTAGGGGGAGAAGCCGGCTTTGAAATACATGTTCTACTTCAATATTTAATCAAAATAGTGACTCAATATAATTCCAACACTGTCTGCTTTAGCTATTAATATTTTGAAAGGTCAAAAAGAACGTACAAAGAAAGAAGTTGTTCTAAAAAAAAAAAACCTTTTGGTAAAATGTACCAAACGTCTTAGAAAATTGATGTGTCAATGTACTGTTCCAGCTTTCAGTTGTATGACGTCACCATATGAGTTAAAAGTTATCAAATACATACATTTTCAAATATTAGGCTACCTGTTAGTACTTTGCCCAGAGTCTGGTGTCAACTTTTCAGCGGTTGGGCATTCTAACCTCTCTAGTGCTTCTATTTACTCATTCAATAAAAATCCACTGAACATCTGTGCTCTGGGAATTGTTCTTAGGACTGAAGTGTCAATAAATTAGAGTCAAAGTCCATACATCACAAGCTTCCATTGCAAGCTGCACAATGTCAAGTAGCCTTCATTAGGTTAGAAACTGTTTGGGGGAATTTTCTTTATCAACTCTGTTTATTCTCACACTTTAAAAAAATAAAATTCATATGACAATCTCTCCCATTTTATTGAGGCTTATTGAAGCTAAGTATCATGCTAGATCAATGAATTTTGGTGTAAGGATTCAGACCCAACTAAGTTTATACTAGGATATGTGTTATCATTAACATAGCCAGACCATCCTCTTCTATTTGGGGTAAAGTGTAGGAGAGCAATTTCCTGAAGATTAAAATATTGTGAAGTTATGAATATGAGTCTTTATTTTTTTCTAGTAATGGAGTTCTATCTTTATAACTACCCAGTTTTTTCAGTAGTTTTAAATATTATCTTTACTGGTTCTTCCAAAATGAACTCATTTGTAGGAGTCTCAGCCTAAACTGACATGTCTTCTGTCTCAGACACTACAGTAATGTTAGGGAGTCATTTTTCTGTCTTCTACACCTAATCCAGTTAGCATCAAATTCTTCTTCATGAAGACAACAAATGTTTCACTTTTATTTGCTATGTCAGTCTTACTGAGAGACATCAGCAGACATAAAAGCAGTAAGACAATAGTAATTTTATTTAATAGAATAGATGCTTGCTTACCTTTTAAATGGTAACATCTATTTAAAGAAGTGGAAACCACAAGTTCTGTTATAGGACACAAACTATTAAAAGAATGTTATCACCCTGGCGCAGGAAATTTGCGTGGGATTCTTGGAGTTACAATTTGGCAGATCCATTAGGCCATCTTAATTTGGTGCAATTTTTATTGAGCTTGGTACTGAAACTATTTAATCTGCAGACTTAGCCTTCCCTAGCATTTGAACAAGGGAGAAAAAACACAAACTTGGTAGAAGCATTACTTGAACCCTGATTAAACATAAGTTTAATTTTCTAGACATTGAAATTCTTCAGTCAGATCAGTGTAGTGGACCACACTTGTATCCTCAGCAGAACAATTTGAGTTTACAGTCAGCTGGAGACACATATGGGATACACACACACACACACACACACACACACACACACACACACACACACAAAACAAACACACAATCAGTACTGAACTTGGGCATTTCTACTCTTTTATTCTTAAATAATCATCAAACATAGAGTACTAGTAATATTTTGGTGAATAAACAAACAAACCTGCACACTGTCTTCATTGTGCTTCCCAAACGATAGCAAAGTCAGACATAACAGGCAGGAAGAGAGGTAAAGAGAATGAGAGGAGGGGAGAGGGAGGGAGAGAGGAAAGGAAAAAGAGAGAATAGGAGATTATATGAGAGGAGTAAAATAAGAGGAGAAGGAAGAAGAAGGAGGAGGGGAAGGAGAAGGAGGAGGAGAAGCACAATGAAGCAGAGTGAACATGCGCTAGCAACAGCAGCAGGAAAAGGAGAAGAATGGAAGGGCATTAGTTAGAAGAAAAAGAAATAAAATAATAGGAATAGAGAGGAAGTGGGGGATGATGTGGAGGAAGGGGTTTCTAAGGAAAATAAAAAGGTTTGAAGTCCAATTAAGTTGTGACATAAGAGAACTGAGAACTTGCACTCCTTGAGGACTCAGACAGCAGAGGAGCAGAAGACATGGGTGTTTCTGACGATCTGAGTGAAACACTGGGTTGAGGATGAGAGAGTGATAAAGGATGTCACCATCTGAAGGAGACCGGGCCAGTAGCAAGATGTGTAGCCCAGGAAAGAGCAATGAGAAACTAACGGCATTTGCTTGAACACCTAACACATTGTATCAGGGAAATATCCAGTGCTGTCCCTGGTAAATTGGAATTGGAAGGGGGAAGGAATAGGCACTGTAGATTTTTTTTTTTAGCATGTAGCAGAAGGAGCAGAGATCAAGCTAGACAGGGAAAGACTAACCATAGAGATAGACAGGGAGATGTGGAAGGGAAATTCCTTTAAGGTTCCTGGCTTGGCCTACTGCAAGATTAGAACAGAAGACCCTGGGCTCACAAAATCAGGCCAAGGAAAACAAGTTTGAGGAAGTAGCCTGATATAGTATATAACATCTCTCTGCAATGTAGAATATGTCTTGAACTTTCTTTTACAGTCTGATTTTTGTACACCTAACCTATTATTTGTAACTCCTAGAAGAGTCCCAGAATCATGAGCTTCAAATTGTAGAGGATGTTAAAAATATTATTTTGTTCAAACCATTCTCCTTTGCACCAAATCCCTGGCCAGGAGCATCTGGCTTCTGCTGAGTACCTCCAGGGATGAGTTTTTAATCTCACAAAGCCTGGTGCGCTTTCAAAGATTTATAAATAGGAAGGCATTTGTTTCTTCCCCTGGGAAATAGTCCCACCTGTCTCCAGCCACTACTGTTGCCTTGCATTTATTCCAGTGATATAAATTATACATCAGATGGAGCAACATCTGATCTTGTTCTTTCTGGTCCCCAAATCTCACACACACAGCAAAAGAAAACAGAAGTCCCCAAGACCCCAGGACATGAAAATGGCTGTTTGCTGTATTTCTCTTAGACACTAGATAAACAAGCATAGGATAGAAAACTTTTAATTTATCTCAGAGACTAGTTGATGATCATTCAGAGAATATACCATGATTACATTGCAGTCGCTATTGATTAGAAATCATATTTACATGTTAGTAATGGAGAATAAAAAAAAATGGACTAATTAAATTAGAAGTATAATTTGCACCAGTTCAAAACTCCTAATTGAGTGTGGTGGTACCCACTGGAAATCCCAGGATTTAGAAGATTAAGGCCAGAGGGTCATGAATTCCAGGGCAGTCTGGGCTACATAGAGAGTCTAGTGCCACTCTTAAACACACAAAACCATGAACATATGCATGCATGTGCTTGAGCACAATAATAAAACAAAAGTAGTATATTGCTGGTATAATCGCCTTAAGATATAATCAATTTCCTAAGACTCATATTTCTTTGTCATCTACTTTCATCTGTGTGGCCTCTAACTCTCTTCATGGTCCATGATGGTTAGTGGCTGTTAGGGAAGTGATGGAACTTTTAGGTCATAGAGCCTTGCTGGAGGAAGTACAAGCCTTGAGGAAGGTGCTAAGAGTTTATAGCCTCAACCAATTTCCAGTTCTCTCTCTCTCTCTCTCTCTCTCTCTCTCTCTCTCTCTCTCTCTCTCTCTCTCTCTCTCTCTCCCTCCCTCTTTTCTGTGTGTAGATGGAGATAAGATCTCTCAGCTTCTTGTTCCAGCTGCCTGTGACTTGCCTTCTTTATTATGGACCCTCCCTCTAGACTCATAAATCAAAATATACACTCTTTTCTATAAGCCACTTTTGGTTGTGGTGTTTCATTGCAGCAACAGAAAACAACTCATACTCCACGGGCACTCAGAATCAAATAGAACCATTTTTCCATTTAGAAGCCTACCAATCAATAGCAACATCAACATCGCAAAGTGGATTATCAAATGTGAATGTGTTCTACCCGTCTCTATTTTAAAAACACTGAAGTCTTTAATGGGAAAATATCTATAAGGAATTTTCTAAAGACATGTTTCTCAAACATCACCAAGTAGGAACTTGGTGATGTCTAGGTGGGTCAATGGACTAGAAGTGGCAGATGGCAAGGTAGGGAACAGTGCGGACCTCTTTTTCTTTATACAGTATGGCACTATCTCTTAAATCAGTTTAATACTTGGTTTAGTTTGCCAGGTAATCTGATGCTATTGCAAATCTCACTTTGTTTGTGCCATTTGATGGATGTTTTTCCTCCTATGGATTTTCCTCTGATTTTATTGGAAATTTATTATTTTTCTGTCGCTTAGTTTTTATTTTGATACTGGGATAGATCTGCAATTTGAAATATGCCCATGCACATGAGAAAGGCCTGATAAAGTAAATTTCATTGTCTGAATCTTTTTCTTCTGGATGCTTTAAACCCAGTGACCTTAACCTGATGACTAGTAAGATCTTTTGTGCAATATATTAAATAGAAACTTGTTATCTGAAATTCTTTGCATAAGGAAGGAATTCTATGCACAGATTCACAGGAAGACACAACAGCACTAAATGATAGCTAAATAATTTCTCTTTTTTGTAAAGAATGTTCTAGATAAATGGTAATGGAGGCATCCTCATGAACGGTACTTTTGTGTATGAGAGGAACTGAAGAACATGTTGCTTGGTGTTTAGTGGTTATATTCTCCCCTCGATGTGTGGGTCATGCCTTTATCTACAACTCAGGTGATGAACAGAGGCATCCACCCTATGAACAATTGTTCTGTGTTTCTCCGGTCACTGAGCAAGGCAGTCTGCTGCCGTATGCCACTCCAACCTCTCTTTGTTAAAGGAATTGTTTCATCACTCAGGTTTTTGCCATTGTTGTCTATTAGGTTCAAATTCTTTCTTATTTATACAAAGAGACATTGACAAAAGGAATCTAAATTTCATTTGGTTATATGCAAAATGACTAAGCTATAGCAAGATGAAGTGGGTTCCTCAAAGCTACCTTGTTTCTTTCCTGCGGGAGCTACAGACAAAACTCTATAGAAACCATGCTCCCAATATAGATATTCAGGCTCAGTAAATGGCAGATCAATCACTGTTGAATAATGTTGACATAGAATGGCTTGTTGATCACAGCTAACGCACATTTTGAAATCCTGACAAGTGCCACAGAGTCACTAATCTGATATTCAAAATAAACAATTGTCTGTCAATTAAATATCACAGTCATCATTCTCTCAAAAACAAATTCAGTGACTTCAGTGACTCATGGTCTTACAGCAAGCTCAACCAGCAGAAGAATTAAATATTACAAACCCTATAGTAAGTTGCTCTTAGCATTTGCTCAATCATTTCTCATTTGTGACATCCTTAGACTCTTAAGGTCAAAGATGTTCAGATGTATTTTCTATAAGAATTGCCATTATCTGATTTAGGGTATCAAATAAACACAAGACAATTAAAAATCCCATAGCCATGTTAATTATAACTCAATTTCAGTGTTTGGATTTTTTTCTTCTTTTCATAGATAAACGTATATGTGTGTGTGTGTGTGTGTGTGTGTGTGTGTGTGTGTGTGTGTGTGTGTGTGTGATGAGTATGCATGTGTATGTGGAGACCCCAGATTGATGTCAAGAAAATTCTATATTCTTTGAGGCAAGTCCTCTCACTCAACCCAGAGTTCACTGAGCGTCTCACTGGCCAGCTTGCTCTGGGAATCCCCTGCCTCTGTAGGCACCACACTTACATGACACATGTGCAGATTATTTATCTGGTTTTCTTGCTTGTATGACAAGTACTTTAACTGCTTAGGTCTCCCCCTCCCATAGTAGACATTTGTAGCTGCACAGAAAGCCAAGGCAGGTGAATGGTATGTTCAAAGTTGTATTGCTAGATGATATTTTAGGTGCTATTTTCAATACAATGTTCTATATTCTGGATTCTGTAGACTAATATCAAAGAAGTTGGAATATCATTCTTCATTTTCTTTGTCATTTATAACATACTGCCTCTGAAACTAGCATAGTTAACTCCATAGTTAACTACCATAGATAAAGTGGCCCTAATAGATCATCAGTTCCAGTGGGAAGCACTGGAAATGGAAAACTGTGGATTGGAGCTTCTCATTAGTCCCTGGATTCGAGGGAGATGATTTTACTCTTCTGAGCTCAATATCCTCTTATGTAATGTAGGAAGAAGCAAGAGTCGTGCTGATATGACCACTGAAGCATTTGTTCACAGAGAGGTAAAATGAAGAGTGAGCTCTACAGATACTCGAGGAGACATTAGGTAAGGCCATAAAGGCTCGATGGTGACTTGGGTGCTACCTTGACTCTGTGACATTTACAGCCCAGCTGTCAAGACAGCTGTGGAGATCAGGAGTTGGGTAAATTGAGGCAGAACATGTGGACAGGGGAAGTATGATAGAGTCTGATCTTAGCCCTGAGGATCCTTTTAAATCCACTCTACACAAAACTTTTAAGGCATGATGGAAATTTTGGCCACAAGGAGCCAAAGTCATTTCTTTGGCCAAGATTACTGAGAAAAATCCAGAGCAAAAATAGGATGAGAGTTTGTGGTTTCTGTGGTTTTAAGGAAATGTAATTACATGGTTATTTTTTATATGTGTATATATATATATATATATACCCACATATATATGTACATATATATACACACACTTATACGCATGTATATATATGTGTATGTATATGCATACACATACACACATATACAAATACATACATACGTATGTACATGTTCCACTGTGTAGTTTCTCTCTGTCTGAGATGGTGTTCGTAGGCCCCAAGGGCTTATGTGATATCATTATGTACTTTGTAGGAGAAAGGGGCAATACTAATATTTCATAAACAAAGAAGAGCCAAGGAGGTTTTATGCTTATTGACTGTTCACCACTTGGATACATGAGTCCATCCACAAGGTTGGACTGTTAAACACTAGGCTAGGAGGGCTCACCAAAGAACACAGCGAGTTTTGCTTTTGACCATGCTCTCATTGACTTAGTTCCTAACTGGCTAATATAAAAAGGAACCACATGGGAGAGTACTTCATGGAATTAGACACAGAATAGTTTCCCATAAACATTTTTTGGAGACTTTCTAATCTGGTTTTTACATGATAGAATTGAAGATGCAGGAAGAAAAAAAATAGCCCATTTTGTATAATGCTCTCCCCTTAAGAGTGAGGCAGAGCCCCTTGCTTGGTGAACACCAGGACTTAGGTAAAAGAGGGGAGAAATTCTTTTCAGACTACATGCACTGAGCATGCACAAGAAAGGCTATTATTGGGGTGTCAAACCAAGGAAGGGACTCAGAGTGTAGATGGGGTGATAGCTGATGTGGACCCTGGGATGCAGAGCTAGAATGCTACAGAACAGGGAAGATAGAGGAAGAAGCAGCCCCTCTCTTAGTATTAGCTCTACTTTGAATTGGTGGGTGTGACCCATTCAGAAGGCATGTTGGTGAGACTTCCTGGATATAGTTTCTGGCATTCATTCCTATGAGACATAATCTCACTGCAAACTCCCCATTCCTCCATCACTTACAGTCTTTCTGCTCCCTCCGCCACAATGTTTCCTGAACCTGATGTGTTTTTTTTATTAGATGTATTTTTTATTTACATTTCAAATGTTGTCCCCTTTCCTGGTTTCCACCTCCCCCCAAATCCCCTAACCCATCTCCCCTTCCCCTGTTCACCAATCTACCCACACCACCTTCCCTGTCCTAGCATTCCCCTGTACTAGGGCATCGAGCCTTCTCAGGACCAAGGGCCTCTCCTCCCTTTGATGTCCAATAAGGCCATCCTCGGCTGTATATGCATCTGGAGCCAGGGGTAACTCCATGTGTACTCTTTGGTTGGTGGTTTAGCCCCTGGGATCTCTGGGGGTAGTGGGTGGTTCATATTGTTGTTTCTCCTATGGCACTGTAAATCCCTTCAGCTCCTTAGGTTCTTTCTCTAGCTCCTCCATTGGGGACACTGTGCTCAGTTCAATGGTTGGTTGAGAGTGTTTTATATAGCTCGCTGAGCTTAGCTACACAACTGTATTTTACTTGACCACAATTTTCGGTAACATCTCCTTCTGTTGCAATGAGAGGTTTCCTCCAGGAGGGGTGAGGACTATATTTATCTGCCTGTATAAGGAAAAATGTTTAGAATGTAGTTAAGGAATATGCTAGTTTAGTAATGAGGTGGTTGAGGAGAGCAAGGAGGGGTATATGGGAGGGTCTGGAGGGAGGAAAGGGAAGAAAGAAATGAAGTGATTATAATCTCAAAAAGTGAAAGAAGTGGTAAGTATGAAAAGCTGTCAGGAATGGGTAAATACAAATAATTCAGTACTATAACTTTTACTATAATGAAATGATCTGGATAATGCTTTGAGGATTTCCTTATATTATTTAATAAACAATGACTAGTAAAAACAGTTTTGACATCTTGGACAATGCACACCACAGGGTAATGTCTGACATACAGAATAAAGGAAGTGACTTCTGTTATTGTTTTCTCATTCCCTGTTGGTGACTGTTTGAGATCTGGGAAGGGATCAGAAGGAAGGAGGTGCTCAGGTCATAGACATTCATTCCTATAAATGAAAAGCATGACATTCAGAGCTGTCTTTGTGCCATGTGCTATGCCAGGGGCTCGTGACACAAACATAATATGACCCAGTGGCTGTCCTCAAGGATCTGACAGTCTGGTGGTCACATGGGAAGGCGATGGCAATGTTGTGATAGGTGAAAACCTAAGGTGTGGCAAAGGTCCAATGAGAGAAACTTGAACCTTGCTGAAGCTCCTGTCTGCCCTCCCCCATGTGGGAAAGATTATCTGGGTTCCCGGAGAAGTACCTCAGCTTTCACAGGAAGGTCAAATGAACATAGTAACTGGCAGTTCTCAGACCTCCAGACTTTCCTGACCCTGCAGACCTACCCTGACACTGGGTAGACATCCACCTCTCTTTTCCCCCTAGAGTTTGAACTTTCCTTTGCTCTAGTTCCTATAAGAAAGGTTTCATGCTTTAGAGAGCTGAAGTCAAAAGAAGCCAAGACCTGTGTATGACAAAGTGTTTACTGAACCCTCTGCTCTGGATGTGTTTTGAGCACCAAGGACAAACTCCCCTACCTCATCATTGGATTTACAAACTCCCTGGCCCAAATCTATTCAACTGTCAGTTCTGTTAAAGCACAGCCTGGTCAGTTTGGTAGTTAGTAGTACCCCAGGACTAGAATTCACTAAGATGTAAACAGATAGTTAATAAACAGTTTAACTTCTTAATAGCCGTTCTCTTATTCCTCCTTAGTAAAATCCAATGATGCTTTTGAAGTGCAGCAAAATCTAGTCTATAGTCATCATTTCTTGCTTATGCAGTAGCCATGTGTGACAATTGTGATCCCTACAATGTAAACAGGTTGATGCTTTATTAGGCACAGATCCCAGAGGAGCACTCAAAAGAACAGTCAGTTAATATAATCACACGTCTTTAACTTTTAAACCTACTGTCCTTCCTCCTTCTCCTATTTTCTTGAAAGCAAACTAACCCTGATTACTTGTAGGTGTAACCAATGTCTTTCAACTGGCCTTGAAGAAATGACCAGATTCTTCCTAAGGACAGCTCCTGTGGGATTGTCATTAGTACAGCTTTCCCTTGGTGAATCTTCCTGTTGTAGAGCCCATCGTTTAAAATCGTGGCTTCCCAGATTAATGATCCTCACCTCTTTCATGGTTAGTGTGAGACATACATAGAATAATCAACCTCAGGGCCATGACAGAAGCACAGATATTTGAGCACAATCACCACATTCCTCTGATATCCTTTCTATCCTCAAGTATGCCCTCAGTAATTTTCCTATATTTTTCTGATCCTGTTTTGTTAAAATTTAGGAGCTATGTTTCTTACAGTCTAAGTTGAAAAAATACATGTATTATGATTATGTACTGGCTATTAGTAGTCTATTTTATGAGCAATCTCAATTTATTTGTATGCAATTAAGTAGGCATAGATATGGGCACATGTGCTTGCACGCATATGCACGCACACACACACACACACACACACACAAATGAAGAAATTCTGAATTTGTTTATTCTAGTCAACTAGAAAATCATCTGGTACAAGTCGAGGATGTGTTTTTTACAAAATAAAGTGGTTGTGGGTTTTGTTCTCAGGTAAAATTTTTACACGGTATGTACTTTAAATATAAATAACAGCTTAAAAATTCACATACTTAGAAAGAACCTCTCCCCCTCATTAATTTCAATTTCTTTTCATATCTAGTTCATGCCTTCACCATATAGATATTAACATTTCTTAATAAGGAGGAATAGGAGAACGGGTATTAAGTAGGTAAACTGTTTATTAACTATCTGTTTACATCCTAGTGAATTCTAGTCCTGGGGTACTACTGACTACCAAACTGACCAGGCTGTTCTTTAACAGAGCTAATAGGTGAATAGATTTGGGCCAGGGAGTTTGTGAATTCAGAGATGAGATGGGGGGAGTTTGTCCTTGGTGCTCAAAACCCATCCAGAGCCTGGGCTTCAGAGGCATCTTACAATTTGCAACACCAAAGTTTAGGCATCTATTTCATAAAAATAGAGCAAATTAGGTAACAATATCTAATAGATACTTCAGGTCTTGTGTATATTAAAATTATATATCATTCAGGTAAAGAAATTCACATGACAAGCATTCATTCAAAGCCCAGCACAGAGATAGTGATGAAACAAGCCATTGTATGTTTATTTGACATCAGATCATAAAACTCAGTTCATTGGTTGGAAAGATATTCCCATGGAAGCATTTACTAAGAAAATGGCTTCCATTCAGACTAGGACATGGCTGGAGCCTCCCACTGCATGCACAGTATCTCCATGGTTAATTAATCCTCTCTGCATTCTTCTACCCCACAGGGCTGATTGAAAAAAAATCTTGCAGTGAGAAAATCTGGCTTCTCAAGTACTGCTTAAGTGACCTGGCTTCCTAAAATATCCTTCATAAACAAAACTCACATGATATAATTTGAGTGTGTAAATCCAATTACATTTCCTGGGGAAGCTTGTGGCCAATTTACTCTGGCTTCCCCTGCTGTGGGTGGTTGACAAAGCAGCATTCCTGTACTCATCCTGAGGAAGAAACTATTTATATAAACCATTATCTGGCTGACTGAGGTGAAAACCTATGTGTCACAGATGTTCCCCAACTTCCAATGCTGCTGCTAGACTTTTGACTCTTACTTCAGTTCTGAAAAAAGAACCAGAAATTTGCTTCAGAAACAATATGTCAAATGAATTGATGTGTTGCCCAATTGCCTATTTTGGGCCTACCGGTCTCTCAGAGAAAGTGTCGTGCCCATTTGTTGGTGAGAGAAAAGGCTTGAGATGAATATTGCAGCTGTCATCTTTGTTCTGGAAACAAATATGTGCAGGATCAACTCAAATGGACCAACTTGGGATGTGAATAAATTAGCATCCTAAGAAATATTTAGACAACAGTGAAATGTCACAGATGATCGTGGTAGCATCGTGTGTGTGTGTGTGTGTGTGTGTGTGTGTGTGCGTGTGTGTTTAATCTTTTCCTCTTATGCTTGGTTTCACTTATTTTTGGTGAGCTTTTAAATGCCATCAATCATTAGAGTGTAAATATGACTCATGCATCCGTCCCACTTAGCAGTAAATGCAGCTGCTGCTCCAAAATTCAAGTCACCCACACCCCTGTCCCCAGTTCTAATCTAATTGTGCTCTGGCCCACTGATGGCAGTCAGGTGACATAACCAGACATGAAGGGAAACAAATTTATAATTTAATCTTGAACAACACACATTACACAATCAGTTTACTACTCTCTCTAAATATACCGACACCAAATCTATTTGCAACTCTTAGACAAAAATGCCCACAGACCAGGGCCAATGAGATTTAATTGATCATTTTGGCATCATTACAAATCCTTTATGAAACCAAACCACTCTCCACCATAGCAGACAAACAAAATGATAGTTTAAACAAACAAGTAAAAGGCAAAATAAGAATGAAAAGCCGAAATGAAGGGAAGACTTGTGTTTTCACAAGCAGGAGAATAACTGCTCCATTCTCCAGCATTCAGAGGCACCTCTGGGGAAAGGCAACACTTAAATATGCCTTTGAAAGGCATTTTTTTCAGACATGCTGGTTCCAATTATTATTTTAAAGTCCATATGAATATCCCAAAAGAATGTACAGAAACAGGGGTAGTCAGGGTTTAGAAACTGCATACTGTAACTACAGAGGTGAGTTAAGTCAGAGTCGGAGTCCAATCATACCTTTTAAATAGGCAGCTCTGCATTCTGAATTGAGTGTTTACCAAGTTAGGGGTGGTTTAAATCACGTGTCATTTATTGCGCATTAAGTAGTCATAGAATCTCTGTATTTGATTTAGTCAGATGCAAAGAGCCCTAATCTTAGACAAAGATATATAAATGCATTTGTGTTTAAATTGTATAAATGATGAGAGAGAGGCTGTAATTCCATTATCTCTGCTTTGTTTTTACTCTGAGGTCAATACCTCACTTTAGTGACCAGAAGTACATATTTAAACCACAGTTTCTCTCCTAAATCCCAGCTGCTCCTGTCACACATCCCTATCTTACCTGCTACAATTGCATGCTGTCTTACAGGATTACTGATAGGACAGGTAGCAGTCTAACTGGGTCTCATTATTTGTCAAGTTCAAGAATCATTACTTAATCAGCATTTGTCTGGCTGTAATCTCTGCTGTTTGATGAGATGTGTCTAAGACAGGAAAGAAATTTCTAACTGACAGCATGACCTTGAACATGGCTTAACCTGGATTTGCATACCTGTGTGCATTTGCTCATAGTTATCTTGCAGAAATCACCTTCTCTCTACACTTATATACTTATCTGCTTCAACAAGAAACACAGATGACTAATTAGCCACTGGCTATAACATTTTAGATCCCCCAAGAGAGGAGGCACAATGCAGTCATCTTTCTGGTTAAATATTACTGCTCTCAGTTTTCCAATAACTAAATGATTTTTATCATCCTGTGTCTAATGAGCTGAAGAATGAGAACACGATGATTTTCAAATGTTAGGTAGCTCCTCTTATTGTCACAGAAATTAAAGCAGAATAAAATGCTAATCACAACTACGGTGCTTAGACTGTATCTGGAGTCCTGTTATTATATTTTATTTATATGTATAATATCATCTTATAATACATGTTCTGATTATTAAATTTAACTGGTTGGATAAACAATTGGCTTAAGAGAGAGAAATATCAATTTCTTAGAGAATATGGGGAAGACTCTCAGTATCATTGATTTGCATACCATATGTGAGTCTGACACAGTTAAATTCAGTGGCTGAAGGGCAGACCTCAGGCTACCTGCAACTGAACTCTTGTAGGGTATTAATTAAAAAAAAGTTCCAATTTGGCTTTGTGCCTTAAGAAGCTTCCTCATTATTTCCAGTTTTATTGGACCCAGAAAATTTGTGGGCAATTTGGGTGGTTATTTACATTGCCCATGAACTATAATCTCTCTTGATGCATGTGTGTGTGTGTGTGTGTGTGTGTGTGTTTGTGTTATATTGTTTGTTGGAATTTGGAGAGCAGTGATTTAGTTTGTTGCCTGAGTAGAAAGAATCCAAACCATTTCTATGCTGAGAAGAATTCTCTCTTTAGTGAGCCTTTTAAGATTAAGACTCATATCCACGGTGGGAATCAACTTGTGATACGTATTCACAAGGGGCTTTGCCTGCTCGTATGGAGGGTCTGCAGGGATTTGAAGCACAGTAGTTGCCCTTTTGAGACACAGATGTGATTTCTTAGGGGTGGAAACAGTAGCAGCAGAAACTCGTGGCTTGGATTAAGAAGGCAATTACTGGCTCGCTTATTACTTTTGAAGATGACATTTGCAGCGAAGTGAGACAGCTGACAGAGTGTCTCTAACACTGCCTTCTCCTTTTAATCCCATGAGTCTTGAAAATACCAAGTTAAACCTGAACCATCCTCTTAAAAGGAATTAAGATTAATGCAAAGAGCTGATATTCAAAGGGTTTATGGCCTTCAGTTGATGAATTGGTACCCAGCTAAGCAGAATGATTTTAAAGAATCTATGCCATTTCTGGCATTTTCTCTCTTAATTCCCTTTTGCGTTTTTTCATTAAATGCTCATCGATGTAGTGTATGGCCTAGTATACTCTTGACTAGCAAAAGGGGCCTATCTTACTCTTAGTCTGCTGAAAGGATGCCCTTAGAGGTTGCTGAGGAATTGTTAGCATTGGAGTTCAAATTCTAATTCTGTCCTTATCACCTGTTAGCTCCCTAGCCTCAGAAAGTCCCTTTTGTTTCAAAAAATCTGACCTTTCTTCTTTGAAATGATGGGCTATATTGCCTATATGTCATCATCAGGCATAACAACACCAAAAAAAGATCTCAGCTGTATGTAAAATATTGTACAAATGACATGCTGTGTGTCTCGATCTCTCCAGTGTTTAGAGGTAAGAGCCTATCATACACACAAACAACTTAATTGTGTATGCATGCTATGCTTGTATAGATGTGCATGAGTAGAGGATTCATACATCAACAAAGAGTTTGGGAAGTTGAATATCTTATAATCATGTGATAAGCAGTCTCATTTGTATGGTGATTCCCTTAGGTGCCAACTCTCTGTCTGATAGTTGTTTAAGTGCTATGGATAAAACTGTCAATACAAAGGTAATCTCTTGCCCTTTTAGTGTGTGCATTCTCGTGAACATTGAGACTTCAGGTAAAAACAAAAGAGACACAACAAAATGATAAGATAGTTTCAGACTGTGTAATTGCTGTGGAGAAACCAAAACAAGTTTTGTACCAGGGAGAGTGACCTGTGAGAATCTGGACAAATAGAAAGTGCTGGATCATATGAAGAATGGGGTGAGGGGTGGTATTGACCTAGAATGCAGATGTAAAGATGAAGAGGTATGAAAGTTTCTGAGATATGAGGAAGATGGAAAGATGAGAATTTAGGATCTGAAGAAGAGGAAGTATAAGAGGAGGAGAAGCAGCCCCTGGGACACAGAGTGGGCTGTGGTGAGGACATAGGAATTCATTATGGTTGCTCACAGAGGTTCTTACCAAATTTTAAGTGTGATTTATGTACTGGATATGGAAAATCAACCAGTATTTCTTAAAAATAAAGCAGGGAAAAGTAAAATAAAACACACCCCCAACCCTAAACCAAGAAACCAAACCAACCAAACCAACCAAACCAACCAAACCAACCAACCAACCAACCAACCCACCAACCAACCAACCAACCAACCAACCAATCAATGAAACCCAAAATAACACAAACCCAAGGGTTTGGAAAAAAAAGAGAAACCCTCCACTTTCCTGCAGGCTCTAAGAAGCTCGCACCCCTAGGGGGCGCCAAAGGAAAATATTTAAAGAGACTTGCAACCCCAAGCTGAGGAATACTATGGCCCAGGTATCTTCAGTGTGGTGGAAAGGTTACTCAGCCTGTGCAATCCTGTTAAATCAATAACCTCTCCCAAACGGAAAGGCAAATAGGCTTAGTTTACATGTAGCGGGTCTTGATTTTCACAGTGGAGAACTGTTTATCATAGGATGGGAGTGGGAAGACATTGGGGGCTATTTTTAATCTTTCCCCATCTGGTAGTATTTGAGTAGAGTATCCAACAAATATGGAGCCAGAATTTGCTTGCTGGATTCACTTGGCAAGAAAAACACATCTATACTTAGAACTTTGAAGACATTCATAATTCGACACTTAGGGTGTGTTTTTCTAAATACTACCCCGGCATATTTTATGTGGTCTTTCAGTAATGTGCACCAAGGAAGGCTACTGTTGGAAGGCAGTGGGTTGTAAATGAAGCTTTCTGTATACATCAGATATCTATGGTTGATTGTGAAGCCTAACTCAGACTGAGTTAGGGCTTCAAAAGAGAGGTGAGAAGCAGGAGACAGATGAGGAGGATACAAGAGGGAAGGGCAAAAGAAGAAAGCAAGGATTTGCTGACATTGAAACATAGTAAAGAAGAGAAAGAAAAGAACAGGGGTGCTTGGAAGAAAGTGGATTTACATGCTAGGGGTTCAGTCATCTGTGTTCACAGAATTTGAAATGCACAGCTTATACATTGTATAATATTATACAGCCCTGGGCAAAGGCCCCAAGGCCTTCTTCAAAGTACACTTTACTATGCATCAAATATTAAAGGCTTGGGATATTTTTGAGAGTATAGTCACCATTGTCTATAGTACAGAAAAGTTCCACTACCCAGATCTCAGCAAGGCTTTTTCTTCTCTCCCTGTTTCATGTCTGGTGATCACAGCCACTTATTTTAGGTACTCTTGGCTTTTTCTTGAGGAGACACTTCAAAAAGTACAGTCAAAACAGCTTAACCTGAGAAGCAACCTCAGCAAACAGACACAGAGCCATCACGAAAGGAAAAGGATCCCCCAATCCAATCAAGTATCCCCCAATCCAATCAGACCCCAGAAGGCAATGATGGGCAAAGTTTTCCCGTTGGTGCGAGTGATCTGCAGACCTCCAGTCATTTCTAGTAGGATTGCCCATTGTAAGATCTCTCTATTTATACTTGGCTAGAGGAGTTTTAACATCTATACAATCCAGCAAGAGTTAACAGATATCTTGAGGACAAGACAGATTCATACAAAACGGCTCCTAGCCAAACACCTCACAGCTGCTTTCCTCCTAAATCGAGTCTGTTGATGCCTCCCTCTGTAAATGAGAAGCCCCCACACCCACTCTCCAGATATTTGTTAAACAGTGTCAGGCCATTAATTATCAATTGGTTTTAGTGAATTTAAACAACAGATTCTTTGTCTACCTTGCCAGCCAGAGACAACAGGAACTTTGTTCTCATAAGCACATCCATATTTAATGAGGGAGAGGAGGAGAGGGGGAGGGAGAAAGGAGAGTGACAGAGTTAGGGACTTCATCTAAGTATTTCATTAAAGTCATCTACATTAAAACGTCTCTTTTAATTAATAAAAACTTATATTCTTTGCCAAGAGTCTGCCATCCTGCAATTCCTGAGACCTATTTATTTACTTATTCAGAGATCTGGGGCTGAGCACTGTGATAAGAGATGAAACCACGGTAGATCCCCAAGGGCACTAACATTTCCCAAATAAAATCCCTGTCATAGGATTGTGAAAGATGGGGAGGACCTATTGGAGGGCGCCCAGCACTGCAATTCCACATTTAGCAAAGATTAAATCCATTCAGAAACAAGCCAAGCAGAAACCCAAGTGAAGAATCCTTTCAGCAACCTGCTGAGTTAGAAAAGCATCACAGCTCAAATCTAGGCAGTCCTCCTCTTCTGTGTCCTGCCTCGGTGCCTGTAGACTTTGGGTATCAGCGGCAAAGGCTTATGTTAGAGGAGAATTAGAAACCAGAGTGGAAAAGTTAGTCGTTTTGTTCCAGTTGTTATGAGCCTTGAAGCCCCCGCCCCCCAGAAGGACGCCAAAGCCTAAGCTAGGGAAACCGACTTACAGGAATGGGGCCACCCCAGCTCTCTAGAAGTTATTTCTAAACAACCCAGGGGAGTGGAGCGGGAAAGCAAGTGCAAGCAGGAGTTACCTGGTTGATGGAAAAGACCGCTAGCCTGGGTATGAGTACTTGAAGGGTGACTTGCAGCAAGGATGTGCCCAGGCCGGCCAAGATGGCCCAGGTGAGAGGCAGCGGAAGCATGCTGTAGGTGGCGAAGAGTGTAAAAAGCACGTAGCCTATGCCGTCGCCCAGAAGCCCATAGCCCAGGCCTGCTGCCAGAATCTGGGTGGTCATAGCCACCCAAGTGACCACGCCGCTGTATTGCAGGTAAGTGTGGGAGGTGTTGTCTTTCCTGACCACCACGAGGGCGCAGATCACCACCTCGATGCCAGTGAAAAAGCCTAGCAGGATGCCCTTGAGAGGGTCCATAGGAGCCGAAGCCAGGCTCAAGTGCAGGACTAAAAGGGTGAGTTTGGTTAATACATCCAAGACGTTCATCACTACCTCCGATTTGCGCCTCTGGCCCAGGAAATAGCGTTGGTAGAGGCGCTCCAAATCCCGAGACTTGAAGGAGTTGCGTAGGGTTGGGAAAATCACCCCTCGGTAGCTGTATCCCCCATTGAGGAAGAAATCCGAGTTACTCGGGGCACAGTCAAGGTGCAGGAAGCCCAAGTCGCCCCCGCCTCCGCTGCCACTGGCACTGCCGCTCCCGCTCCGTTCCGGAAAGACTTTGGTGCCACCAGTGTTGTGCGCTCGCTCTCCGGGGCCCAGAGAATAGAGAGGCAGCACCGAGTCGCTAGACAGCTGCGACGCGTGGTGATTGGGTCCGCTGCCCGAAGGGTTCGAGGCTTTGCGGGAACCCCCGCCGCCGCCACCGCCGCCGCCGCCGCCGCCTCGGTGCCCGTGGATGAAGCGCTGCTCGGTGATGTGCCGCACCGCCGTCTGCCACAGCAGCCGCTGCGGCCGAGAGCGGCTCCCGCCGTCGCCGGCCGGGGGCGTCGGGTGGATGGTGTAGAGTTCCTCGTTGCCGCTAAGGCAGTGCACATCCGAGAGCTCCATGGCTTGGGTTCGCAGGGAGGGAGGCGCAGACACTGGTTGTGGCAGTTGGGGGTAGGGGTTCCTAAAGACCCGAAGGGCCCTTGGCAGCGATCCCTTCTTTCCTAGGCTGCTCGATTGCAGGAGCCCTGAGCAGGGCCCCCACAGGTCAAGTCATAGTGTGAGGCCGGGAGCGAGGGGCTCCTGGTAGATTGCAGCGGACCCCTGCGTACTGGCAAGCCACCTTCCCGCCAATCAGCTCAGCTTGGATGCGCAGTGAAAGTGGCGGCTATTTGTCCGCGAAATCCTCGGCGCTCTGAGCCACGCAGTCCCTTTCTGCGCTCAAGCTCCTTGGCTGGCTCTAGGCTCAGCGTCTTGGCGCAGTCTTCTCCAAGAGGCGCCTGGGCGCCGCGCTTCTGCTGCGCGTCGGGCGGGTCCTGGCTGCGGCACTGGACTCTGGACGCCCACGTCTCGGCGGCTGTAGAAAGGCTGGCCAAGGGTGACCGATCCCTAGGATGGGTGCTAAGTTAGCAGCTGTGGCGGCAATCATCGCCCTTCGGATAACTCCATTGCGCCGGCATGGGGGGCCGGGGCGGAGCTGGAGGCGGACGCGATGAGGCAGGAGGTGTGGGTGATGGTGAGGTGGCAGGGCGCCCCGCGGGAGGACAGGAGAAAGGTGGTAGCCTTAGCTCTAACAAGTCACCAAACAGTTAATTTGGAGGTGTGCAGAATGAAGCTCCTTCTTCGGTTCCTTCCTGGTTGTGGCCACTTACAGAGCAAATACTGAGAGCGCGGGTTCTGGACTGATGCATTCCTCAAGGAGGATCGTGGCGGGGCGCTAGCTCCAGGGTCCCAGCCTTCGCTACAGGACTAAGTCACCGCTGCTAGCAGCGATTTTGATGGCTTGCAGCACACAATTCCCATTCCCTTCACTTCGCTCTTTGGAGTCCATTGGGCCTGCCAGACCCCCGGGGGTGGGTGGGGGGGGAAGAACAAGTGGGGAGGGCAGTAAAGCCAACAGCTGAGTAGAAAGAGAAGCCACTGGAGCGGATTCCTGAGCCTGAGAAACGAGCCTTGGCGGGTGAGGCGGCAGGCGAAAGGTTTCAGCTAGAAGAGAGGCTCCAGGCCGAGTGGAAGTCGTTGAGAGGCCTCGGGATCCAGAGAAACGCGGGGCCACTCGGGCGCTCGGAACCGCGCAGCGGGACCCGGAGCCTGGGAGGAATTTGGAGACCTGTCAGAGCGGTCAGACACCCGCGGCGACTTAAACCCGCCCCCGCGCCAAGCCACGCCCCCGGAACCCAGGATTGGGGGGTGAGAGTGGTGGGGGCTGGGACACGTTGGCACCCAGCTCTGCACCAGACGCCCCAGGTCTCGAAGGGCCGCACCGGTGGGTCGGACGTCGCGGGCGGCTGGAGCCCCCCAGCCTGGCAGTGCGCTGCAGTGGAGCGCTCCCGCTGGCCGCGCCCGCTGGTTCCTCCGCGGTTCTTTTTTAAGCCCTGGCTCCTGTCCTTGGCAGGTGCAGAGCCAGGATCGTAGGCCGCTTTGCCCACGAACTCCTCGAGACCAGAGACACGCGCTAGAGGGGCTCATTTCCGCCCTCCCCACTCGAGAGCAATGTGATGTGTGTGCGCGTGCCTGCCTGCGCGTCTTTCTCGGTGTGTATTTAATGCCAACTTTCAGGTTAAAACCAAAATGCTCCCAAGAAGCCGCTCTCAGAGCGGTGGGCAGCCTCCTACTAGTGTCTCTGCAACTCGGGTCTGGCTAATAGAGGGTATTAGGATGGGGGCGTGGTCTGCATATTTCGGAAACGAAATTTGTCGGGGCTTTCAAGAAAGGTGCGAAGGAGGACCTTCGGAAAGGCATTTCCAGAGGCCTCCTGGAGGCAGCACTCCCGCCTGCCTAGGTACGTTGAGGGTTGAGGTCAAAATCTAAGTTGTCCCGCAGCGGTTCTTGCCTCAGCACCCAGTCCGGCGGGGTCCTCGGGTTTGGGTTTTTCAGGGATCTGGGAGCAGTACCAGTCTAGAGCCTGGCTGCAGGTGGTGGAAGTCAACACCTCTGTCACAGCGACTGTGGCTGCAGCCCGTGAAGCTCCGGCCTGAACAGAGTCAGCTGATGCCCAATGACGTCAGGCTCTGGGCGCTTTCGCAACCCCCGCGGCGTCCCATGAAAACCTAAATGACCTGGCCAAGTCATCCCCCACGACACCGTTCCCACCCCTACCCCACCCCCATCCCCACCCCCAACCTCGAGATGGCGTTTTTTTTTTTTTTTACGCTTTCCTCTTGTGCAGACAAACTCCTAGCTCCTTTCGGTCCTAAGCAAAAACAGCTTTCCCTGAGGAGCCAGAGCGCCCTCCTCCCATCCACCCCAAACCATTCTCAGGGTTATTTGTAGCGGCTGTGCCCCAGAAACCGGTGTTTTGACTCCTATTTCCTAGTCTTATAGGTCACCTGCCTCGCATAGAGCATTCAGAAAGAACAGGGGAAAGTCCTTTAAGGCGATACCATTCCTCACCAGCATTTCTAGAATTTGGTGCACTAACTGGAAAAGATCTCTCAAGAGAGACAAGAACTCGATTAAACGATGAATTTTAAATAGAAAGAAAGCTGATTCTATTTTAAGTTCAGCTTGTGGATGTATTAATTTGTTAACTGTAAGGATCTCCCAGACCAGCTCGTCGACCCTTGGGAGCTAGAAGTTAAGAGCAAACATCTCAAACACACACACACACACACACACACACACACACCCCAAAAACCAAACCAAACCAAAACACAACACAACAGAACCAAAACCAAAGAACAGGTTGTTATTTAGACCTTAGTGAAACCAACATACACATCAGTCTGAACAGTTTACTTCTACTTTTAGATTCTTGGACTCAGGCTTTCCAAAACTTCTGAAACTCTAGGGTGGATAATCTTTAATTTGGAGGAGGGGGAGAGATTGGGAATAAAGAGTGAAGAATTTTCCCAAAGCTCTCTGGTCTGGACATGAATATGGAATGTGGCTTTTCTCTTCCTGAGGGCACCAGCTGAGTCACCCGTGTTGCGACCACCTAAGTGTCAGTGACTGAGACTTCTCCTCAGGTTCTTCTGTTTCCTGGAGCCTGAGGGTTCAGCCTGGATCAATGAGGAGTTGAAGGCAGATGGAACTTTCCTGTAAAAAATCTTCCTCAGCAGCAAGAGGAGGCAGACCAAAGAGGGCGAGACTTGGGCCCAATCAGATAAAATGACTCAGGTTGATGAATGAGCACAGCTTGCTGCACGGAGAAACTCCAAGAATTTCATGAAGTCCGAGGCTGGAGCAAATGCAACTGGGAGAAAACATCCCATCGGCCCAATTGACCTCTTCTTTCTTAGAAGGGCACTACCACAGGCTATTTGTAAAGTGAGAGAGCTGACTGCGCAGAGGATTCAAGTGTTGTCCTTCTTGTTGGGGCGACATGTTGCTCTTGAGTCCCCAGAGCATTCTGCTCTTGAACGAGAACTTTGGGTGCACACAAATGCTATACTTATTTTGTAATATGTCAACCACCAAATGATTTCTTACTCAAGACAAGACATGTCAAGCATTGTGTTGGAGCCTGGGAGGGACTGGAACGTGCTGTTACGTCCTATGGATTTCACAGTATCTACTGTGATCCCAGTACAATATTTTGACATTTTAAATTTATTTTTGTATATAATGACATTTCCCTTTTTTGGACTTCCCATTTCACGTTTCTTCCCTGAAACGCTGCACAGCCCATTCTTCAAAGTCAGAGTGGTAGTGTCTCTGCATAAAGCCTTTTATGATATCCCTAGTGACCATGAACAAGATCCTCTTATGCCATCTGATGGTATGCTTTATGAACATTGCTGTAGCTCCTCCCAAAGGGATTTTATGTCCTCCATTAAATCCCATGTCTTCACTTCTGTTGCTTCTCTTGGTGAAACACTGATATCCTTGAAGGGTGGCTCAATTTTCTTTGTTGCCACATCTCTTGGCTTAGAGATAATTGTAAGGCTAGTGATATTTTTTTTTCCCAGTCTCTATCAGCTGTCAAGCTCTTCCCCAAGTCCTTCATAAATATTCCACGTAACCATTCCAGTAATTCTGTGGGTCAGGCCTTTGTCTGCTTTTAGGATTCCCACTTCACTGACTAGGATATTGCACACTGAGGCTTCTTTTATATAAGTACCTTTCCCCATGGTGGGTGTGGTGGATGGTTAGGTACATTTGGATGGTCCAAGTCTCACATGCACATACTTAATGAAAATTCTGTAATCAATAATGACTAACTTAAGCAAAACTGATAGAAGTGAAAATACTAAATGGAGGCTGCTTTTTCAAAAGCAGATTAAAGAATTTCTGAGTTTTATTGATGTGGAGAAATCTGTTTGGTAAGTCCAAATAGCAGATGAATGTAACAGAACACAGTCTTGTGTAAATGGGTAGAAGGCTTATTCATTTTGGCTTACTTCAAGGCATATACCCACACTATTTTTATAATTGTGAAAAGAAAAAGAATTTTACATGTTAGATTTAGCCCAAACAATTGACTTAACCTATTTTTCCCACTGGTTTCATGGTGATAAAATATTCTTTTGCCTCTTTGAAAAATAACATTTGTTTTGTGATGTTGATGCCTGCCACTGACGACATTTATAGTAGTTATATTTAAGAAAAGAAATTGGCTGTCCCCTCAAGATGTACCTTCGACTCCTTAGCTTGATTGTATTCACATACAGGTTTAGATTCTAGGAAAACATGTGCTCTTTGTTAAATGCCCACAGAAAGCCTGCCCCTTACTGAAGACATTAAATATTTACATGTAAAAGAAAAGTTGGACTGAGTTCAACCTCAGAGATCCTGTTTCTAAGGGATGGTGTTTGTGACAGGGCAGCTTCCCAAGTCAGAAATCCCTAAAGGAAAATGGCATGTCTTCTTCCCCCTGGAAAGCTGCTTTTAGAGGACACCCACAACATTTCTGCTTCGACAGAACTTCAAGAGAAGCCTGTGTCTAAGACAAATAGAGCTCACTCTGGGAAGGACTGCCTTAAAAAGTTTGCACAACCATCCCATCTGGAATGCAGTACAATGCATGGTAGAAAAATAAAGTATCAGCTTCACTCCTGTTTCCTCTCTGTCTTAAAAGATACAAGATGGAATAAAATATCCGTAGACAATTTGAGTCTTCACAGGAACTAGTTTAAATAAGATTTTGGGGCCTGCAGTGAAAAAAAGTGTCTCTCTGAAAGACAATGGTTTTGAGACAAAAAAGGCAGAGCACATGGCACGGTCAGGCAAAGAGCAGAAAAGAACCTCCAAGGGAGACAGACAAAAAGCACTTTCTGCTTCTCTAAAAGCAGGCTTAACCAGAGGGTGAGATCACTATGGCATTGATGCTGAAATTCCAAAATTACAAGAACACCCCCCCCACACACACACACACACTAAAGAGGGACTTGAAGATCCCAGGCTTCCATTGAGAATCCTCAGCCTGACCATTGCTCTGTCCCATACTTATCCCCATTACTGGCTATAATTCAGAAAGGGGAGGAAGAAAATAGAGGCAAGGGAGAGAATATGGGGAGGGACATTAAAACTAAAGGCCATTTGAGACTGTGTATGGAAACCTAATATAGTCGAAATGTCCTAAAATATACACATATATAAAGATCATCTAAATGAAACTGAAAACATCTCCTGTCACCCAATGAAACTCCAGTACTGGGAATGGCTATATCTAATCAAGTTCTTGGTTCCCAAAGGGGTCCTATGGAAATTCTCCAACAACCTAGGCTATTCCCAATGATACTGGTGGCTCTTTCCAGGCTGACAGTAAGGCCCCATTACTGAACACAATTTCTACACAACTCACTGAACAAGGAGAAGTTGACTTGGTGCTGCTTGGAGCTTTCACCTCTGTGGTCTAGTGTTCATGGTACAGGAAGGTACTCTGTACACTTTCAAATTAACCCAGTTACAAAGCTTTAGATGCACTGGCACAATTGTGGAACAAACTTGTGGGAGTAACTAATCAATATCTGATTTGACTTAGGGCCATTTCAGGAGATGGCTCATGTGACCAAAAACCTGACACTAGATAGGCCTAGGACCAAGGTCTCAAACCAAAGAATACTGTTCAGCCAAAGGAACATAGCAATAAAATGAATCCTGACATTCTCCTATATTTATAGATCCAGGTTTTGCTCAGCCATCATCAGAGAAAGTTTCTCCTTTCTCCAAAGATGGGTTGTAGAGACCCATAACTAGAAAATATGCAGAGAGTGAGCGACTTTGGAATACTAAATACTAAATACTAAATGGAATATCTCCATCAAATTTCTCCCCTCAGGGAATTTTGTGGAAGAGAGGTAGAAAGAGTGTGAGGGCCAGAGAGGATGAAGGACACCAGGGAATCAAGACCTTCTAGACAAGCCGGGCTAGCATCCACATAAACTCACAGAGGATGAGGCAGCATGCACAGTGCCTGCATGGGGCTGCACCAGATGGGGTCCTAGAGTTGAAAGGAGAGGTGCACACATATTCCTAACCCAGAAACTGTCTCCAACTGATAACCACTTGCAAATGAAAATTAGTTTTCTTCAAGGGAGTCTCTCTGGGGAAACAAGCCACTCTTAAGACTATGCCTCAGGCTCAGCAGTAGATGGTCAGCACAACACACACACACACACACACACACACACACACACACACACACACACACACACACACACATATATATATATATATATATACATATATAACACTAACTCTAACCCTAACTCTCTGTCTGTCTGTCTGTCTGTCTGTCTGTCTGTCTTCTGTCTGTCTGTCTGTCTATCTATCTATCTATCTATCTATCTATCTATCTATCTATCCATCCATCCATCTATAGGTTTCTGGTTTTGGGTTCTTATGGGATTCTTATATGTCCAAACATATGTATTTGTCTCTGTACCTATATACTTGTTTTGTAGTTTTTCTTTGGCTCTTTTTCTTGTCTGGTTGTTTATCATATTCTGATATGTTTTTGGTTTATCTTATTTTATTTTATTATCACCCCTTAGATTGCTATTTATTTTCTAACAAGAGATAAAAAGGGTGTGGGTCTAGATTGGAAGGGGGAGGTGGGGAGAAACTGAGAGGAGCAGTGGGTAAGGAAAGTGTAATTAGAATGTGTTGCCTAAAAAAGATAGCTATTTTAAATAAATGAAAAAAGAATCTAGGTTAAGTGAGTAGTAGTGAAAAACAAAAATAATAGTTAATCTGTACCTTCCAACCTTGCTGGTGCTCTATAGCTCTCCTATTTCTACCTTCTTTAAAATATCAATCCAGCCGGTAGTGGTGGCACACGCCGGTAGGATTTGCTGAAGGAGGCAGAGGCAGGAGGATCACGAGTTCGAGGCTAGCCTGGGCTACACATTTTTTTAAAAAAAAAATCAATCCAATTGTTATGTAATATGTATTTATTTTGAGAACTTTACATGTGAATATGCTAATTACATCATTTATATTCTTTCATTTCCCGCTCCAAGGCCTTCCATTTCCCTATCCCCCCCCACAAATTCATGAACTTTTCTTTGTATATATGAACACATGCATATATTGAGTCTGTTTAATGTTGCTTATATGTCCATATGTTTAGAGTTAACCTCCAGCTCCCTATGCTTCCCCAATACACCTCTATACTGTTTCCTGTTCTCTTGTCTTTATAATTGACTAAGTCAAACAAACCCACTAAAAATTAGTACTGCCCATATGTTCATCATGGATAGGGCCATCTACTGAAGCATGGGATACCCACCAGCCCCCAAAGAAGGATGATTGGTTCTTATCCAGCAGGTATCAACTGTCAGTATTTTCTCACTTAGAGGTGGACCTGTATATTCTCTTCCCTGCATCCGTGCTGGGAATTTGGTGATCTTAATCCCATAATCTTGTGCTGGTAACCACAGCTGCTGTTATCTCATGAGTGTGGTAGCCATGTCATGTCCAGAAAGGCAGCATCTCACTGCATTCCTCCCTATCCTCTGGCTCTTACATTGTTTCTACCTCCTCTTCCTGGAGGTTCGTCCGTCCGTCTATCTATCTATCTATCTATCTATCTATCTATCTATCTATCTATCTATCTATCTATCTATGTATCCTTAATAGGAGTGAGCACTTAGTCTCTGACCTTCAGCAGTCTGACCAGTCATCTGACTGCGACCTACTGCAAAAAGACCCTTTTCTGACCAAGATTGAGAGCAGCCCAGGTATATGGATAGAAACATAAGTATTGGAAAGGCAATTTGACATCATTAGGCAAAAGAGAAATAGCAGATGGTATTGTTTTTATTTTCTTTTTTTATTAAATATATTCTTTATTTACATTTCAAATGTTGTCCCTTTTCCTGGTTCCCCCTCTCCTGAAAATCCCATAAGCCATCTCCTCTTCCCCAATCAACCCTCCCCCGCTTCCCTGTCCTGGTGTTCCTCTACACTACAGCATCAAGTCGTTCCAGGACCAAGGGACTCTCCTCCCTTTGGTGTCTAACAAGACCATCCTCTGCTGCCTATGTGTCTGGAGCCATGGGTAACTCCATGTGTACTCTTTGGTTGATGGATTTGTCCCTGGGAGCGCTGGGAGTACTGGGTGACTCATATTGTTGTTCCTTCTGTGGCACTGCAAACTCCTTCAGTTCCTTGGGTCCTTTCTCTAGTTCCCCCATTGGGGACCCTGTGCTCAGTTCAATGGCTGACTGAGAGTGTCCCCCTCTGTATTTGTCATGCACTAGGAGAGCCTCCCAGGTGATATCTATATCCAACTCTGGTCAGCCAGCACTTGTGGAATCAGTTTGGCAGTTCCTCAGAAAACTGGGCATAATACTACTGGAGGACCCTGCCATACCACTCCTGGGCATATACCCCGAGGATTCTCCAGCATGCAATAAGGACACATCCTCCACTATGTTCATAGCCCTATTTATAATAATTTCCAGAAGCTGGAAAGAACCCAGATATCCCTCAAAACGGAGGAATGGATACAGAAAATATGGTATGTATATACAATGGAGTACTATTCAGCCATTAAAAAAAGTGAATTCATGAAATTCTTAGATAAATGGATGGAACTGGAAGATATCATCCTGAGTGAGGTAACCCAATCACAAAAGAACACACATGGCATGCACTCACTGATAAGTGGATATTGACCCCATGGTATTTTCATAGGCTGATTTTTAATCTTTCTGTTGTCATAGCACATTGCCCTACCAAGAGGCCAGTATTTAAGACCGATGCACTGTCTTCTCTCCTTTTGTAAGTTTGGGAATCCTAAATTTTAGACTAGGAATAGTTCTTGTTTTTCAAAATCACCTCTTATTTTTTCCCTTGGATGCCCCTGTAAAACCTTTCTGTTTTCTTTTCAGATTAAAATTTGGGAAACGGAAACCAGAATGATAGAAACACTACTTTTGATTTTTTGTTCCTCCTTTCTGGAAGTGTTTGACAGGTAGCTTTGACGAAAGAAAGGAATAGGTCCTGCACAGGAGAGTCTCTCTGAATGGCTTCCACGTTTACAAAGTATATGCAATCTTCATAGGTCCGAATTGGTTTTCATAGTACAGGGTCCAGTCAACTTATGGAGTTATGCAGCCAACTTCCTGGGTCAAATTCATAGAGCATGCCTAAGTAAAATTGAAGAATAAGGCTGTCTATACTTCCATGATGCTATAGGTGAGCAACTTTTAGTGTACACATTCTTCCTCTGAAGTAACTTCCAGATAATGTGACAAAATTCTAGAAAAAAAATGTTTTCTCAAACTCTCTATGTTACATTTTTCCAAGTTACCTCATAGAACCTCATAGAACATGAGGTTTGGGTTAGCAGAAAGTAGATTTAGTGTTTGGAGTCTTATTACCCAACTATGGATGAAACAGATTTGCATGGCAAGAGTCATGTGCACACCAACATACGTGGTTATGTGTCTTGGACACAATATAAAGTAGATTTTGTAATGTGATTTGCTATAAAAAAATGCTTAGGAGGCCTCTAGCCCTGAGACATCGACTGAAATCTGAATTTAACCAAAGCTGCTACTTGGTGAGGTGAGTTAGTTTTGTCCCCTGGAAGATTACTGTCCTGTGGGGACTTAGAATACGCCATCTTTATAAAGATGGGCAAGTTGTTAAATTGTTTTTAAACTCTGTCAATGTGGTGCAAAAGTGATAGTTTTCCAGGTTTAGTGAAGAATGAAGGGCATGCAAATGAAAGTCCTGGTACTGGGGAGTCTACCCGGAAAATGCTCAGCTGACCTGCTGACTTCTCCCAGGTATCCATCGGACGGGACCTATTGACTCCCGGCAGAATGGTCCCCAACTGTCTTCTGTTCTCTCTAACTGTGCTGCTGTTTCTTATTTTTGGCTACCATCCTCTCTCACTTAGATAATTTCAGCAGAGACTTTTAACATGTTTTTAGCTATAGTCTGCCTCCTGTCCCTAGTGCTTGTGATTATTCTAAATTAAAAATATGATCACAGCACCTTTTTTTAACAGTGGGAAAAATAGCACATAACATAAAAATTCACCTTCCCAACAGCTTTTAAGTATGCGGTATGATGCTGCCAGCCACAAACACATTGTTGAGCAACAGTTTCCTAGTTCTCACCCCCATGGCCCCACAGAACTGAAAATTTATACATATTAAAGATCAAGGCTCCTCCTTCCCACAGTCCACCTTGTTACCCTCTTGCTCAGCACACTGCAAAGACTTAGTTTAATTGTCAAGGTAGAAGATACATTTTAGAACTGGGGATTGGTTTTCCTCCAGCCCTATCTCTCTCCCACTGCTGCCCATCTTGTCCTGGCTTCAGCTTCATTCAGTTCTCCAGATAGACTTATCTTGCTCCCTCTTCTCCCCCTTTGCGCTTAATCTTCTGCTATTAGCATAGGTATCAACTTTCGCTAAAAGACTCTCCATGATTTCCTGTGTCTTTGTAAATTATAACAACCTTGCCTACAAAAGAAATTGGGAAAAGCCATAAATGAAAGTGGCTTAAGCGAATGGGAGTTTGTTTTTCTTAGAGAGAAAGGATGATAGGCATAAGGATCCAGTGTTTGGTTGAAAAAGTCAATCACATAGAGCACTGTGTGCTGGCAGAAGTGTTGACCCTCTTAGGATGGTTCCAGCTTAGTATGATTTAAGCATACATTCTTCCTTATATAAATATTAAGCAGACTTGGGGAAGAAAGCTAAGAGGTTTAAAATATAGTTTTAAAAGCCTGTAGAAGGCTTTCATATACAGGTCATTGGCTAATGCTGTGTTATATGCTCGCCTCAAATCCAGGATCTTCCTAGTATTCAAGACAGCTAAGAGAAGGAAGATGTTGGGGCTGGGGGTCACCTAGCATCTGGGATGTCTTGATAGCCCTACCAGTTCTCTGCCTGGCAAGCTCTACCTCTCCAACTTAGTCTTACCAAGTTCTCTCCCCTTTAACTGTTTATGGCTATGTGATTCCAAGACAGTGCTGATGATCCCTCATTTGTGTTTGTGGTCCTTCAATTCCTCCATCAATGGAGTATTGGGGTTAGTCTAAATGGGCAATAAAGAGCAATGGAAACTGTAATGTGTGACTTCTGAGCCTAAGTCACACAATCTTGCTTTGTGGAAGCATCCAAGCTTGGGTGAGCCAGCCAGCATGTCGGATACTTATACAGCCTTCCAGAGAAATGCATGCGGCAAGAACCTGAGTCCTTGCATCCAGAGTCAGCAAAATATTAGTAGTCCCTTCAGGCAACCATTGATCAAGTCATTGCTCAAGTGAATTTTCCAGCCCCATTCAGGCAGCAGGAACAGTCTAGCTGAAGTTATTAGCTTGACTTCAGCCTGGTAAGAAGTTCAGAACTGAGTTCCCAGGCACTAATCCTCACAGTAATATAGTAAACATGGATTGTTTAATCCTCTAAATTTGGGGTCATTTGTTATGTAGCAATAGATAGCAAATATACTGATTCTCTCACTGAGCTGTATTCAACAAGCAAAAACAAAACCGTAAGCAGCAACTAAAACAACTTCCAGATAGGTGGTAATAACAAAGGAAAAACAAACAAAAACATTCTTTTTTTAGGTTTTATTCATTTCCTATACAAAGGAGAAATTTCGAGTGCTTCCAACAAAATTTTTTATTTTGACACTTATATGAATGACTAGAAGGATAGTATGCAAATGTGTTTCTTTCTAAGCTCTAAAACTATTCCTATTTTGTACATCCTGCAACTAATCAATGAATTAATTAATTAGCAAATGGGTGTACATTAATTAACTGGAAGGCAGATAGAGGCATACCATGGAGTTATGGAGACGATATTTACCCCAGGCTTTGGAAGATGAATAGGCAGTGAGGTCTATTGACTTAATGCTCCTCACCACTGCACGTTATCTTCGGACTGGAGTGTTTTCCTGCCCATCCTTTAGGTGTTCCATTTGAGTCTCATTAAGAAGCCACACCAACAGAGGACTGACTCTTGACCACTCTTCTCTAGGAACTTGTTCTCAAAACTTCCTCTTGATTGATCTTTATTTCTTGTTTAACATACTGCACCATCTGCAGAGGTCTTATTGTCCTGTTGTGCTTTTCATTTCCATCTTCTCTGGGTAGGGAGTAAATTCTGGGAAGGCAAGGGCTGCTATTCATTTCTTTCTTCACATTGTTTGATGGTAGTAGGAGCATTAGTGAGCAGTTTTGGAGTTAAAGAATGAATGAACGAATGAACAGTGGATGGCTAATTTGTGCTAACTAACAGGACGCTAACTGTGATGTTGGTAAACCACAGAGGTAGTTAGCCAGATTAGGAGAAAAAAGCTTTACATGTCAAGAGCTTGGGGAGAGCCATCCTCAGAAGAAGGAACACGAAAGCTTTGTTTCAGGGATGTGCTGTATTCTTCCCAATTAAAGAAGGGGGGCTTTAGAGCATTTACTATACTGGATTTAGTGCTAGGATTTCCTTACACACTCTTATTTCTTCTTTGTAGGAGCCTCACGAAGCTACTTTGAATATATTCAAATGCAGCCAAACTACTTCCTCCATTTCAATCTGACTTGTAGGAGTATTGCTCCTCATGTTTCTCTAAGGACCAGGAGGGCACTACTACTTTGGGCTCTAAGTTAGAGTATATCTAAATATCTAGCTCGAATAGGTCATGGGTTATTATTTTCTCAAGGTAGGTAGGTAGTGTGAGTTGAATCTCAAAGGTGCGTGGGTAGATATTTTTCTGAACTCTTGATCATAAGATGGCTCCTCTCAGTCTTCGCCATCATGTCTACATTCTAGCCCTTTTCACTATTAAGCAAAGGCTTTGCCCCACATCTCTCTTCTGCTCACGTGACCATGGAACTCTGGGAGGGAAGCCGAGAGAGAGTGAGACACTTGATTGGTGTAACTGGTCTAGATCTTCATGCTCAGCCAGCATGGCATGGGAAATCCACTTGGAGCTACACTTTGAAGCAGAGACAGGAAATTGATTACCAGATGGCAGTTAATACGTGTTAAAAAAAAACAAAAACAAAAACAAACAAAACTCCCCAAATAGTATAAAAAGTAAAACATCTTATAGACTTATTTATAGCTCAGTTAAGACTGTGCTTGTTCAATACACATTTCCCAACTACTACAGTGAGTTGTTTCTGGTTTCCAGGGCTGACAGTGCATACAGTTCATAAAGTAGGGAACATCAAAGTGGAAAGGCTACAGGCTTGCTTTTCTCTTGACCTCCTCTAACTCTATTTTATTGTGTATTCCTTGCTAGTCAAGTATGTTCAGAAAAAGATCATCTTGTTGCGAAAGTGAATAAGAAAAACCTGTAGCTTTTGCTACTTTAAAAGGTATTCTTGGGCTGGAGATTTAGCTCAGTGGTAGAGCGCTTGCCTAGCAAGCGCAAGGCCCTGGGTTCGGTCCTCAGCTCTGGAAAAAAAAATTTAAAAGCTATTCTGTGTCATACATACTTTTTTTCATTGCTTACCTCACTCGAAATCCAGAAAGGCCTCCATTCACCGTGCCTTGGATTTTCAAAGGGAAGGGAGAGGAACAGGAAACTGGTAACACACACACACACACACACACACACACACACACACACACACACACGGCAGACATACATACAGACACACACAGATCACACATACATACACATACATACACATACATACATACAAAGACAGACATACACACACATATTTAAAAAGGTGGAAGTCAGGGAAAGAAGATATCCTTCAGTTTCTCAGAGTGAGTCTGGCACTTGCAAATATTTTGCATAATAATTCCAACAGTTCTGCAACATAAATGTCTCCATCCTCATGGCGCAGAGGAGAAGATCAAGACTTATCAGCTCACAGTGGGTCACTGAAAGGAGTCAGAAATGGGACCTGAAATTACCAAAGGTTTTCAAGTTTTGTATGTATACTTGCCAGGAAACGGGATACCAGGAAAGTAGTAGACAATGAACAAGATGGAGAACCTGTCTCTCTGGCAGAAACAAGAAGAACCAGCCAGAGTTGAGGATCAAAGGGGACATCTGGTGCCCTTTGTCTTCATTAAACTCATGGTTACTCTTTAACAACTGTGCACACTATTAGTCAGGCTGATTAATTAGATTTGAGTGTAGGCCTAACAAACCCAGAGAGGATTGCAATAAATAGTGTTCAGCCATGATGGCTATGGCACCCGGAAAGAGGTCATCATGAACAAAGCAAATGGTTTTGGCTTCAGTTCCTGGTGAAACAGAGGGCTCTCAGGCATGATTTGGTGATAGGTCATCTGTGTAGCTACAGCTTTAAAAGCAAACAAATAACTCCAGCATTCCCATGGTGGGCGGACCTCTTCACTGCAGGTTCCAACATAAGTTCCATTGTCATACGTCCCCAAATGGAGAAAGAACTACAAACCTGCTGAGGGGTGTTGTGTCTCCAAGAAAATGTATGAAGCACCATAGGCTGATAACTTCTGATAAAACCTCAAGGAAAATTTCAAATAAAACTTGAAGAACAAGGTTAGGTGCCTGGAAGAACTTTCAAGAGACAATTGCAGGCAGTGTTTTAGGAAATGAAAAATGAAACCCCTTTGGTTGCGCAGGAGATCGTGGTTTCTAGAATATGCAGACACTAATCACTTGCAGTGAAAAGCCTCTTGGAAGAGTTGTTCTTACAGTTTCCTGAGTATATTCTCAACATGGAATACTTGGCATTTTCTTTTGCTCTCTTCAAGTATAAAGTGATAACTTATTTATTTGTGTAAAACATGCTTTTTGAATAGCATAAAATTAAAATTCAAGGTGATAAAATGCTTTATACCTTAGCTCCATTATTTATCCTCTGATGATGAATACCATGATAGAGTGTCTTAAAATTAATTAACAGTGTTCTGTACTAAGAAACACAGTATGTTGTGATCCTAATGCAGACGCTTACCTATAGAAGGAGGGACCTTAGGGACTGATGAAGATGTGGTAAACTGAGGTACAGAGTATTTAAACAAGGGTCCCGCAATCATTTCCTCAGCTTGGAGTCAGTCTTGGATAGCTTGTTTTGAAGCATGACTGTAAATCTAAACACAGTCCTGGAGGATGAAATAGCTTTGAGCCTTGACCATTCTGATTAGTAGCATTACACTGACCTTTTAGCTTAACTTCTTTCTACCTGGGCAAATTGAGATAATACCACACATCCTCAAATGCATCTAAGATGGAAATGGGACCCTATGAAGTCCCAGGCACTTGTAGGTATTTACTTTATATGAATAGTGAGTCACAGGTGACTACTATTCTGGATTCTCCTTGTCCCATTGTTTTTTTTTTTTTTCTTTGAAAAGGATAATCTCTTTGAGTCCCTTCCCTTCCCTCCTCTCCCCTCCCCTCTCCTCCCTTCCCCTCCCCTACTCTTCCCTCCCCTCCTATTCTCTCCCTTCCCTTTCCTTTCCTTCCCTTTCCCCCTCCTTTCTCCCCCTCCCCCTTCCTTTCCCTCCCTTTTCTTTCTCTTTCCTTTCCCTTCCTATAGTCCAACTCCATTCTTTCTCTTTTGTTAATAAGAAAGGTAACACCCTAAACAGACCTTTTGTTTCTGCTAAGGGGAATCAATCCTGGATGACAGTTCTAGGCAGTTTGCATAATAATATCGACTTGCACCTCTGACTCAGCAGGGAAACCAAGTGCTCTCCTTCTCCCTTTCTGGAAAAAGGAAGTCTCTCTCTCTCTCTCTCTCTCTCTCTCTCTCTGTCTGTCTGTCTCTTTCTTTTTTTCTTTCTTACAACAAAAACAATTTTATTTACTTGCTGGAGGAGAAATCTGAGTCTTAAACAACAAAAAAAATTTAATGTTCCAAGTTCACATATAAGTGAACATATAAGTTCATATATATAAGTGGTGAATCTGAACGTTAAATCCAAGCATGTCACATTCTCTTTTTTTACTTTTGATGGATTTTATTATGATATTTCAAATGTATATATCAATGTAGAAGTAATTTTTAGAGGGCTGTCATATGAAACTGCTCCCAAATGGTTATTTCTCATCCATACCATTCCTAATCACTTTTGTTTATACTTCCACCTCTGCATTTTTCTTTTCTTCTTCATTTTTCAAATTGGATATTTTCTTTATTTACATTTCAAATGTTTTCTCCTTTCCAGGTCTCCACCTCAGAAATCATTCCCCCTCCCTTTGCCTCTGTGAAGGTGCTCCCCCATCCACCCATCCCCTCCAGTCCCTGGCATTCGCCTTACACTGGGACATCGAGCACCCTCAGGCCCAAGGGCCTCTCCTCCCACAGATGTCCAACAAGTCTATTCTCTGCCACATATGCAGGCATCGCCATGGGTCACTCAATTTGTGTTCTTTGGTTGGTGGTCCAGTCCCCTGGAGAAACAACACTCTTCAAAAAAGAAGTCTTAAATCATGACTTGATGAGGGACACTTAGATCAAGAAACCTGCAAGTTGAGAAAGAAGGGCTTCTATGGGCATGAGCCCTGGTCTAGGCTAGGCTATGTGCTAAACTTAGTTTTAAAGCTCTTTCTTTCTTTCTTTCTTTCTCTCTCTCTCACTTCCTTTCTTTCTTTCTTTCTTTCTTTCTTTCTTTCTTTCTTTCTTTCTTTCTCTCTCTCTCACTTCCTTTCTTTCTTTCTTTCTTTCTTTCTTTCTTTCTTTCTTTCTTTCTTTCTTTCATGTATTTATTTTTCTTTAGTTGAATTCTCTCCTGTTTCACTAAATCCTCAGCATAGTTCTCTTTTTAAATGATCATGGTCTAATATTAATTGACCTTAATATACCTTTGAAGGAATCAAGGAATAACGTGTGTGTGTGTGTGTGTGTGTGTGTGTGTGTGTGTGAACGTACGCATATGTGTGTATATGTATGTGCTCATGCAAGTGTAAGTGCGTGATTGTATGTGTATGGGTGCATGTTTGTGTATGTGCATGTGTATGTCTATGTGTGTACATGTATGTGTGTAAGTGTGTGTACATGTATATACCTGCATATGTATACATATAGGAATATGTGTATATGTGTGTGTATGTGAATACATCTGTATAAGTGTGCATGTGTGTGTGTATAGGGAGAAAAAAGAACATTGGATAAGAAGCTAGTTAAAAGAAGAGATGACTTGTGGTGACTTATATGGAGTAAAGCCATGACTGGAAATGAATAAAGAGATAAGAACTCTTCAAACAGAGGCAGGGTTGTGAGGCAGGTGTCCCAGAACAAGTGATGCCTGAGTGGAGATTGAGGTTTGCAGAAATGCCAGCCAGGTTCAAAAGGTTGGAATGGACTTCCAGACAGAGGCAGCAATGTGATCAAAGGCTCCAGGGATCAACTGAATAGTGGGCACACCATGTGACTGATGTGACTGAGTCCAGCAGACAGGAAGCCATCAAACCAGAAGAATCTGGCATCCAGGTCACTCAGAACTTTTGCTGCCTTGATAACATTTGCATCTGAATATCTGTGCTGCATTGTCTTTAAGGGGCACTGCAGACCCAGTTATCTTGAGGAGGATACTTTAGACCATGTAGGGTACTTGTTACATGTAACCTCCAGAGTGCCTTGGCAATCTGCAGAATCTAAATTTCTGTGCGTAATGTGAAACTTACAAAAGGAATCTCCACTCAGGCGTCACTTGTTCTGGGACACCTGCCTCACAACCCTGCCTCTGTTTTAAGAGTTCTTATCTCTTATTCATTTCTAGTCATCTGGCCATCAATATTGGTTCATGGGAACTTCCTTTTTTTGTGTGAGAAGGAATTTGAAACAAACTTTGTTTAATATATATCTATATGTATATTTCTATCTATATCTGTATCTGTATCTATCTAATCTATATATTTAACTTTTTACTAATTCTTTGTAAGTTTCACATTGTGCACCCTGTCCCCACTTTGCCCTTGCAATCTCTCCCTCCAAATAAGACATACGCACAAACACACACACACACACACACACACACACACACACACACACACACACACACACACACCAGAGACAATGTATAGAAAGCATCTCATTGTGGAAGCTGTAATATGTCACAGTGTGTCCCACAGTGCCTCCCTCTGTCCACACATCTTCACCTGCCAGTGTTCATTGTAATGAAACCCTGGTCTGGCTTGAGATCTCTGGCTTCTGTGACACCATCAATGTTGGATCCTCACTGGGACTCCTCCCAGTTATCCTGTTGTTGCTCTGTGTCACGGAGATCCTCCAGCTTTGGAACAAGGACTGGCCCTTTCACCTGTCCCAACCATTCAAGGATGATATAGATTTTATGATGGGCCAGTTCAGAGCCCTGGATCTGGGCCTGGTTGGTGTAGCTGAGCTAGCCAGCCCTCCTGCTCCCATTTATCAGCTACACCAGGGCAAGTTCTCCAGCACTGCTCCAAACTGGCCACCCAGTGCCACCATCAGCAGGTGGCAGGGTCAGCTTTTCTGCTCTCATGCCCTCAGGGTCAACTCACCCACATTCATGCTTCCAGAGCCAGCTCCACTGTGCTGCTCAGTTAAGGTTTGGAGGCCACTCTCCCAAATGCTACAGCCTGTGGGGGGCTAGAACAGCCTTCCTGCTCTCACAGCCTTGGGTCTGGCTCACCTGGGCTTTTATCATTAGGACCAGCTCTATGGAGCTGCCCAGGCGAGGTGTAGTAAGGAGGTCTAGCTCTTCTTTTCTCATGTCCCAGGGGCCAGTTCTCCCAGCTATCTGGTAGCAAGAGTGGGAGGGACTGGGCATTACCCCCATACCTATGTAACCTCACTCCAGATGGGTGGCAGGCCCAGCTTTCCCAAGCTCTTGTCCTCAGGGCCAGCTCACCTGTACCCTCTCCACCAGGGGCAGCTTTACTGTGTTTCCCAGATAAGTTGCAAGGTCCACTCTCCTGAGTGTTGCAGCTCCTGCTCTTACAACACCAGGAGTCAGCTCTCCTGACTGCTGCAGGCATTGAGGGGCAAAGTGGGGAGAAGGAACCATCCCTGCTTTCAAGTCACCTCAAAGCTGACAAATGCTCTTACCCTCGGTGCTTGTTTACCTGTACCCCAGCTTCCAGGGTCAGCTCTGCTAAAGGGCAAATCTTTAAACAGGGCTGGACAAACAGTCCTCTATAAAGAACAGATAATGACGGCTGTATGGTCTCTGCCATTAAGTATGGCACAGAGACAGTAGATGGATGCTCTATGATTAGTGGATCCCTGGTTTTCGTTTTGTTTACAATTTGCTGGCTGCTCTTGGTGAGGGCAGCTTCGGACAATGCTCACACACTCTCAGTTTCAGGACCTAGCCACTGCTATACGCAGCTATTTTTCTTCTCATCCTTTGACTCACCTACTATAATAAGTAACTTTGTACTCTCCAAGGTATTTGCTTTAGTCAGATCCAGCTATTGTAACAAAATAAAATGGGCAGGGTATCTCAAACAACAGAGATGGCTTTCTCTAATTTGTTGATATTAGAGTACCAACATAGCTTGTCTTTTGATTGGACTCTTCTTCCTAATTGTGGATGGCTTGCTTTGCTTTATCTAGACTTACCAGGAGGAGAGATATTATCCCCCTTAGACATGTCTCATGAAGGCATTAATCCTGTACAGGAAGGCTACACTATTATGGCTTATTTGGCTGCAAAAGGTACCACCTTCAAATACTACTACCTTGGATATGGGATTAATTAGGCCTTCAGATTGTGAGGTTCATTTCCAGCCAACCCTTCACACCTTTTGACATTAATTCTTTTTTTTTAGTTAGGTAAAGTTATATGGCTGAAAATTATAGAAAATGATTCCAAATTCAAGCCAGTAGGAAGTGGAGAAGGTAGAATTTAATGGTTGAAACTTATGTAACTCATAAAACAAACAGAAGAGATGAACAGCAGAGCAAAGAAAGCTACAAGATCAGGTTGCTTCTAGATTCTTACAGCTAGGATTACTGATGATTTCTTCAGAACACTGTCATTAGTATAACTCATCTTCAAAGCCTCTTTAATGTTTTCCATTCCCACAAGAACCAGATGGACTAACTGCCATTGTTGGATCAGTGCTATTTCCTTAAGAATGCCATCTTTGCTCTGGTAGTTTAGTTCCAGGGTACATCACATTGACACTGAGGTATGGCTAGAGATCATCTAGTTTGATATTTACCACATGCACAAAATGTTTATTATCCACTGTATGTCAGAGAGCACTCAGCAGACTGCAGTATGGATCTTATTCCTAAGAGCTTGTAGTATTCTTGGGAGTATTTCTTATGTTTTGACAAATTGTCACAAATCTGTCCTCATTTACTTTACTTATGAGTATTGATTCTTCATGGGATTTTTTTTTTATTTTAATAATGTGCAGGATGTCTGTCTGGGACTTACTTGACCTGTCACTAAAATCTTTATTCTACATCCATACATCCATATCTAGGGACAGAGTAAGAGCATTTGTTAATAATTGACTGTCAGTGAGAGAGAGAGAGAGAGAGAGAGAGAGAGAGAGAGAGAGAGAGAGAGAGCGCTATGAGAACTAGGTGTTCAGTAGCGTAACCTGTTACTGCTGTTGTGTGGGCCTCATGCCATTAACAACAGGGGAGTAACTCATCTTCATATGTCTGTCTGTTGGTAGACTCTAGATTTTACTTTAGGTGAGTATCAAGGACGGTCATATATAAATGGCCGTGTCTCTCAATTATGTGGTAACATACCTGGATGGTAGATCACTGGCTTGGTCATTACCATCCCCTTTTGCTGTTGTGTGAAACTGGTGTCTAACTGGATTTTTAGCTCCAGTAGATATGCCTGGTTATGAGTCTGTGTCCATGCACATATATACATGTGAGTGTTTGTACATGTGTATGTGTGTAAGAAAGAGAAAGAATTTGCATGTGTAAGCCTTTGTGTTTTTAACCCCAGTAAGCTTCTCTTGAGATACGTCTGGAGGAACTCTTCTCATGGAAATTCTTGTCAAATTGGAAGCTGAACATTTTCTGGGAAGTCAGAAAATGGTACTCTGAGAATCTTTTAACCAAATCCTCTCAGACACATGAGCGGAAAATACTGACAGATTTTGGACAAGCTGCAAATTAAAACTGGACCTCCTCCCTCAAACCCCTGGCACATTATTCATTACTGTCCGAGGCAGTTTCTCAGTGCTACAAATTTACTTAGTCACCAGAAGAGTGAACAAGTCTCCCCGAAGTGCAGGTAGTCCCTCCTGAGAAAGCAGGCAAGCCCAGTGTATACAGGATAATGGGTTTGCTGAGTGTGGCACAGCACATTCTTTAATAGTATTTATGTATGTTGCAGTAATTTCCAATCTCAATAATCCCATATTAAAAAATACACAATCCAGTCACTATATTTATAAGCTACATAGATAGTTGAGCAGATCTAACACTATACTAACACTTTCTTCAGCTGTAAGAATTCCTTGCTACTTGCAGTTTCTCCTGGCCATGTGGTTCTGCTCCATTTTCCCTTCCTCCTCTCCCTCTGTCCTCTCTCCTTCCTTCTCCTTCCACTGTCCAATCATAAGCTCTAGTCTTTATTTGGCTAGTTAAAATGGTGAAAAGGTTCACATGAGATCACCTGATCGATGGTTCATGGTGGGAGGGCAGCCCCTCTAGAGGAAGCAGAATTAACAACAGAATACAAACAGCATCAGGGCAACCCACAACATATGTATTTTATGATTTTTGAGACAGAGTCTTATAATGTTGTCCAAGAAGTCCTCAGACTCAAAACCTACTTTCTAAGTACTGGAATTATAAGAGTTTTCTACCGTATCTCTTCCTTCCTTCCTTCCTTCCTTCTTTCCTTCTCTCTCTGTCTCTCTCTGTCTCTGACTCTGTCTCTCTCTTTCTCTCTGTCTCTGTCTCTCTGTCTGTCTCTGTCTCTCTCTCTCTCTCTCTCTCTCTCTCTCTCTCTCTCTCTCTCTCTCTCTCTCTGCTCCAGGACAATTTTATTAAAGTTGAAAAGAAAAATCCAAGGGTAGGCAAGTTGAAAATCATGACAGTTGCCCAAACAAGGAGAATAGAGCAACAAAGAAAAAACCCTAACATCCTAGCACTGAGGTCAGCCACATGGTAGAAAAGCAGCCATAGGGAGGAAAGCAGAGCTTTAGAGAAAAGTGAAGCCCAAAGAGTTAAGAAAAGCAGACCCATCCCATGGGCAGGCAGAAGTCTAGCAAGGCTGTCCTCTAAGAGACTCTACCAAACCACTGACTGAGACAGATGCAGATACAAACATTGGACAGAGTTTAGGGACTACCATGGACTAGTTTGGGGAAGGATTGAAGGCCTTCAAGGAGATGGTGACCCCACAGGAAGACAAATAGTGTCAACTAATCTGGACCCTTGGGAGCTCCAGAGTCTGAGCCACCAACCCAAGTTCATACATGGGCTTGTCTCAGGCCCCATGGAACATATGTAGTAGAGGGCTGCCATGTCTGGTCTCAGTGGGAGAGGATGTGCCTAATCTTGCAGAGACATGATGCACCAGTCTGGGGGATATGGAGGACTGCCCTCTCAGAGTGAAGGGGATGGGGAATGGGGTAGGAATTCTGAGGGGGGGAGACAACATTTGGGATGTAATTAATTAACTCAAAAAAGAAAAGAAAAAAGAAGGAAGAAAAAGTTATACTTTTTTGAGCGATCAAGGTAGACAGATGTAGCTGCTGTTATCTACTGTGCCAGAGGGCAGGAATTTTAGAAAGCGAAAGCACATTATCTCATCAAAAGGATAATTATTATTACTATTTCTTTTAGCAGGACTTTGAGTGGTTTTTCCTTCTAGAGGGGTAGTAGTCAATTATCTAGGTGACAGAGGAACTCAGTGGGATGTTAGGTCTCTCTCCACCCAGACAAGAACTTTCTCTCTATTAACAGAAGGAAATATCATCATCTGGAAGTAACTTTTCCTTTTAGGCCTTCAATGGTTTAGATCATTTAGGTGTTGGAATGAAATTGGGAAACATAGTTTTAAACATATTTTTACCATGAAAATCTAGAGATCCAATTTCAAAGCTGTTCACTAGAGGGGAAATATTTCTGGAGTTTAATTCTTGCTCTCATGGGTAGCCTCTGGACAGAGTGCTCTTTGAAGAGGAGATAAGAAACGGGGGTTTCCTTCTGGCTACAGAGCTAAGAATGTTATTGCAATGGTTGTCTTCTGGGTCCCTTCCCTAAGTCTGCCTACCTCCTGATTTTATCATTCTCTCTTCTGAAAGGTGATCGTAGCTTTCATTTATGAAACTTGGCCATAGATGAATCTAACTTCTTAGAGCTGAATAGAGTCATCAGGTGGGGCAGTTATGAGACTACCTAAAGAACCCTTGAAGTATGTCTGTTGGTTCATTTGTCTGACAGCCACATGTAGTAAGTAAAAAAGAAGTTCTTGACTGGCACCTGGATAAACACATAGTGGGCAAAGTAAAGGCTCTTTGAACTATTTATTTGTTCATTTAGTTTTTTTCCATTGTTCAAATGAAACAACAAGCCAACTAGAATTGTTGCACTAAGTGTATTTTCTGATAAAGGAGTGTCTTGAACAATGTTGACTCTTCTTAGCTTATGGGATGTGTTGACTGCTAGGGAGTTTAATGGGGAGGCATGTTCAGATGTAGGGAGAGACAAGAGAGAGGCCCATGGGGCCAGGAGAATGAATGGAAATCTGCAGTAGCTAGGTGTATGTATGTGGGAATCTCTAGGAAGTCCCAGAGACCTGATATGGGGGAGGGGCTCCCAAGAGTCAAAGGGGATGAACTTCCCAGAGATGCTTTACAGTGGAGACATGTAACCTGAAGAGGCCAATTCCTATAGCCAGGCAGAACCTGCAGCATGCGGGGGTGGGGTGGGGTGGGGTGGGGGTGGAGGATAGGGACTCCAACCCATCCACAAAACTTTCAGCCCAAAATGTGTTCTGTTTAAAAGAACAGTAAGGACAAAGATAGACCAGGGACTGAAGGAATGACTAACCAATAACCAACCCACTTGAAACACATCCCATGGGCAAGCACCAATCCCTGACATTATCAATGATACTCTGTTATGCTTGTAGACAGTAGCCTAGCATAGCTGTTCTTTGAGAGGTTTTACGCAATATCTGACTGAAACAGATGTACAGACTGGCAGCCAAACATTAGATGGAGGTCGGGGACTTTTAGGGAAGAATTGGGAGAAGGATGGAAGGCCCTGAAGTGGATGGGAACCCCACAGAAAGACCAACAGAGTCAACTCACCTGGATGCCTGGGAGCTCTCAGAGACTGAACCACCAACCAAAGACATACATGGGCTGGAATGAGGTCCCTGGCACAAATGTAGTAGATGTGTCTGGCCTCATTGAGAGAGGATGTGCTTAATCTGGCAGAGGCTTGATGCACCAGGGTAAGGATATACCCAGGGGGAGCTCACTCTCTCAGAGGAGAAGAGGAGGGGGATAGCAGAGGGGCTTTTTGAGGGGGACACTGGGAGGGGAAGCAACATTTGGGATGTAAATTTAAAAAAGATTTTAATAGAAAAATGCATTAGAGTTGAGATGCATTTGGAGGTTCACGAAACAGCTTGGGTAGACCCAGGGTCTTCTTTGGAATGCCTGAACTCATAAAATCCTTAAGATGTGTAGATATCTTGAAATTCTGTAATTAGACTTCATTTTCACAAGAGAGGTAATACAAATGACCCTTAATTGAGCTTGAGGGACACTGGAATTTAATAGAGGGTTAGGGAAGGTGTTATATTTATTGTATATGCCCACAGACTTTTATTGTCTGGAAATAGGAGAAAGAGAGAGTTTCTTCCATTCAAATAAATATTTAACCACATATTGATGGGATTTATAATGAATCATGAACTTTACTTGATAATTATGCAACCAAACAAAAACCAGCAGCTTCATTATGCATAATTCTTATTACCTGGTGAGAGCTGTGAATGGCAATCAGCTTTATTTCTATTAATCTGCCTCTGAGCTGTTACTTGGATAAAATTACACCTTGAGTTGATATTTTCAGCCTACATATAGAATGCTCTATTGACTCATGTTTGTATTTAAACTTAAAGCTCAGATTTGTCTTTATTAATTAAAATTCTCATCCTGCTTAGATAAGTTTTCAGAAAATAGAGGTTTACTCTATTATACAGTACACAAGGCCACTGTGGATGAAACTCATTACCAGACTGGATGAGGGGTGTCATCTGTTATTCCAGCATTAAAGAGCCTGAGGTAGGAGGATCTCAGGTTCAAGGGCAGTGTAATTCTGCTACCTACTTCTCCACGTGCTTATCCTGGGTTATATATCTCTTATGTAGATACACTTGTTGCTTTTCTTTGCATTGTACAAAAAATGTTCTTCCAACTTAGAGGTTTATAGTCCATACTTAAAAAGGTTATTCCTCATCTAACTTTACCCATGACTTCATACCCTTTTCATTTTTAAATTGAATAACCCACTCAGTCCAATTAGTGATACCCATATGGGCATTGTTGCAGGGCCATCCACAAGAATTGGGCCTGTGACCACATGTCCCCAAAAGAATGCTCCTCCCAGCAGCTATCAGCTGCCAATGGCTCCTTAGTCTATGACGAGGCCTTGGGCTCCTCCCCATCCACTTTGGAATTTTGGTTATCTTGATATTTTTGCAGGTAATAACAGCTGCTGTGAATTAATGAATGCAATATCTGAAGACAGATTTTTCACAACACTTGTTGGGGATTGATTTTAATGCTTTGAATTAATCTGGTCCCCCCCAAATTGGGAACTCCATGTCCAACTCTTAAGGTCCTTGTTCCCAATTGATCTATCAATAAAGACCCAATGGCCAATGGCTGGGCAGATAGACTGAGGTGGGACCTTTAGATTTGTGCATGATAGGGACTGGGAGAGAGAAAGGAGGCAGAGATCACCATGAGAGGGAAGAAGATCCAGACCTAAAGACCTGCTGACATGTGAGAATCAGGGAAAGTGGCAGGCCATTTTCCTAAATGTGTTTGGAGTAGCAGAGATAAAATATAGATTTTTTTAAAAGATGTTAACTCAGGCGTACTGGAGTGGAGTGTTTGCTAGCAGCGGGAAGGATTAGAAATGCTCAGCCATTGTGCTTGTCAAGGCATATTAAAATTAACTGGTGTGTGTGTGTGTGTGCGTGTGTGTGTGTGTTTCACGAATCCAGATAGTGCACTCTTGGGCAGATGTGCATGAGCCACCCATCGGGAACACAAAGCACTCCTACTTATCCTAGCTTTTGCTTTCTTTCTACATCTTCTTCTTTGACATTCTTTGAACCTTAGTGAGGGACTGATAAAGATGTCTCACTTAGGGCTGAGCAACCACAGTCTTTTATTCTCAGCATATCAATAAGTTGTGAGCTTCTGCATTGACTGCTGCCTACTGCATCAAGAAGTTTGTTTCTCAGACCAAGCTCAAGAGCAGTCTAAGTCCATGGAAATGAGCTTACATACATAGAAAGCAGTTTGACAACATGTCCATTTAGCAAAATGACACAATACATTCCACACCAGGGCCTGTGAGCCCCACAGACATAAGCCTTGGGCTAGTAGAGGGATGACTTTATAGAACAAGGCATGAATTCCCATCTGTGGATCAGACCTCAAATATTCCAGTCTACATTGGAATTGAGTGGAGGGATTACTGAGACGTTTGTCAGGACTTTATGTGCAGCAGGATCCCCAGTCCATTGGCTTTATGACTCCTAGGTTTCTTAGCAAAGGATGGAACCTGGCGGTTGAGGTCAAATGAGGCAACTCAGGTTGTGACCAGATTCAGGCACATCTGGCTTTTCATGTTCTATTGTGAACTCTAAACTGGGCACCATCACAGAACCTTGTCTGTCTTTTGTGAACCAGACTCAACTAGATGCAAAGCATAAGTTATAGTTCTAGGCACCCTCAGAGTCATGGAATGCAGGGTAGCTGCTTCTGCATTGGTCTGGAAGGCATGCTCCAGGACACCTTAGAGTTCTATGGTTGGAAGTATTTGCTATTTCTGTTTATTTTAAGGCAATCAGCTCTGTAGTAAATGAAGACGTTAGCTACTTTAACAATCCTTGTATGTTTCCAGGGGAGAGCTTCCTCATGGCTTTGAAATACTCTGTGTGAAATCAGAGGTGGCATTTGAAGTCCATTCACAAGGAAATAATTATTATTATTTTCTCTAGTGAAGTGAGAGTTGGATCTTCTGTAAACTTAATTTTATTTCATTTCTTTAATTTTATTTTATTTTATATTTTATTTTATTTTTACTTTTCCTGATCACCTATTCATAGAAAAACCATTTTTAGTTGTGGTTACCCTAAGAACATAAAAATATAACTTCATTAAAAAGTGTTACCCAGGAATTGTGTGAGGCCAATTCAAGTCTAAAATTTACCAGCAAGGAAAAGTTTTTATCAGAATTAAGTTCAAGTTGCCTATTAGAATTTTGTTGGGATATTATTTGGACATTTCCCAAAGGCGTGTCATTTAATGTCTTCCACAGTATTTTAAAATTCATCTTTTCTTGTAATTATGTTTTACAAAGAAAATTTAATGAGCTTTTCTCTACTAATAATGTTACTAAAGCAAATAATGTATCTCATTTCCTACTACAAAACATTTCTACACAATACTATACAATGCCAAGTAATTTCTTTATCACTCCCTATTGTAGTAATAATAACGACCCTTGCAATAAGTGACTTTTTGAGCAGAAAAGCCTTATCAGCTTATATAATTTGACTAGTAAAGAGGGTTTTTTTTGTCTCTGTAAAGCAGAATGCAGAGGGCCACAGGTAGTTTTTTTCAGCCTTTATGAAAAATATAAATGGTCCATCTCTTTTTGTTTTCTTACTTTTACTTTATACAATGCCCACAATTCTTGAGGCAGAGCAATAATTCCCCTTTTAGCCAAATGAGAAAACTCAGATGATATTGACTACTAGACATATATTTAGTACTTGAATTAATTATCTCATTTCTGAGGGAAAATTCTTCTTTAAAAAGTGATCCACAAATAGAAGAGTTTATTTTGAATCACAGGCTAAGAGTTCACAAGGTATGGCACGGAGAGCATGAAGCAGCTCATCACACTGTGTCCTGGGTGGTCAGGAAGCAGAAAATGATGGAAGTTGGTACCCAGTTCTTTTCTCCCACTGCCTGTTTTACTCAGTCTAGGATCCTAATTCACTTGTATTCAACATGGATCTTTCTTCCTCAATTAAAACAACTTTGTAAACTTCTTCACAGACATGTCCAAAGGTGAGTTTTCTAGTTCGGTCCAATCTCAGTCAAGTTGACAATAAAGATTAAGTGCTAGACCACATTTATTAATGGTTGAATTATATAATCCTAGAAACCCAAGTAAGTAAGTAAGTAAGTAAGTAAGTAAGTAAGTAATATATTACTAATTATTATAGGAGAGCAAATGGGAGAGTTATTATTACATGAGAAGAAGATGGAGACATTTGAGTGGTAGGAATAACTCTTTATTAAGATTCAAGACAGGGAACAAAAAGCATGAGAAGGTGTGAACTGATAGAATATTGAGAAGAATAAAGGAAGCATATGCATCATCCACAATTTTCAGGTTACGTGAAACTTTGGATAGAAGAGATACTGCAATAGCCAACTGCAATCCTGGTCTACCTTTATTAGTGCAAGATGGCTTTCTTGTAAGCTCCATTCTATACCACCAGAAAACAGATCTCATTAATACAAATGTTAGTTAAATGCTTATTAAGGTCATAGGAAAAATATAGATATTATTCCAGATTTCTTATTTAAACAGGGCAGAGAAAGTAATTCTTCAACTTTTCTAAGACATCTTTAAAGCAAGAGAAAGGGAAGCAGACATTCAGACAGGGCATGCAATAAGAGACTGCAATAAGAGTTCAGTTAAGAGAGTTGTCATTCACACATGAGGTGGCTCCCAAGAAATAAGGAGGGTTTTTTCTAAAGATGAAGTATGTTTAAGACTTAGAAAGTGAGAGATTTCTTTTGTTAGGAAGAAAAATGGACATACACCACAGGATGGAAGAACATGGTACATTTGGGAAAAAAAAACTATGAGAATTTTTAAAGATGAAATGGAGCTGAAATGGTACAGAACTTGATGCAAGAAAGAAGTGTTTACCTGTCATGTTGGCCTGCTGACCTTAATACTGAGAGATATGGTCAAGAAGGCCCTGGGATGCATTGGAATAAAATGAAGACCATAGTTGTGAGACCTGGTAGAGATGGATTTTGTTTACCTTCTCTCTGCTTCATTTTGTAGAAGGATTGCAGGTTCTCTGAGTTGACTCAAAAATACAGAGAGCAAGAATTGAGCCTGGTCATAAACTGCAATGATTTCAGATCAAAGAAAGAGACTTCTTGTGCCTAGAAACCCAGTCAAGTGGCAAATCTATCACAGTTGGTACTTAAATTAGCTGAAGCAGATCTGGTTTCAGTGCCTCTCTGTGATGGAGAGAAGTATCTTGAGCAATAGTCATGAGACAGAATAGAGTGTTCTATTGGTGGACTGAAATGTGTACTTTCCAAATAAAAGTATTCTACCTTATAGTTCACACTGTTTTATTGTTTGAAATTCTAAACAGACATAGTTATATCCTTGGCAGAATTGAGACCTACAAGAAAGAACACCTTCAAGACCAATGGTTCTCCCTCACCACCGAAGCTATCAGCTGCCAAGAGCTCCTCCTCGGTAAGGGATGGGACCCGGAGAGCAGCTCTTCAATTAAAGCTGGAATGCTGCCTGGCTTGTTCTTGTTCAAGTCTTGTACAGTTAATCACAGCTTCTGGGAATTCATGGCTATAAAGCTATGCCATGTACCAAAGACCGCATTTCACAATACTACTCCTCATTCCCTGGCTCTTATATTCTTTTTGCATTCTTTTTCTTTATGTTCCTTGAGCTTTGGGAGACGGCTAATGTTGATTTAGGACATCTATGCACACTGGACTTACTGGGTTATAAAAAGGAAGGCATACAGTTGGGAGGAATCCATGTTGAGAGGGGCTTTGGAGGGAGTCAAAGGAGGGAAATGGAGGGTGAATATGATCATATTTTACTAAATGTGTGTATGAAGTTCTCAAGAGCAGAGTAAAATTATAATAAAAATAAATAACTCAATTAAATAAAAATTAATAGCATACTTCCTGGTAAGCTAGGATGACCTGTTGAAGCAACTCCAATGCTACCTTTGCCATTAGTTTGCTTTCATTATTTTTTTAATAATTTTTAATCCATTGGTTGAAGGTTAAACCACAAAGAGTGGCAAAACAAACTACACCTGTACCCAAGATGAGTTTGAATGATTCCTATTGATTATAAACTTACTGTCAGAATCACTGTGTGCAGCTGGATTTGCCTACGTCAGGAATCTCTTTTAGAATTGTGGGTTCTCTGAATTAATTTGTTTTATTAGGAAACAAAAAGTATGCATGTGCACATTCATAAAATCCAACAGTGGTCACATCAAAGCACTAAATTTAGGGAATGATGTATTAGCTCCTGACATCACTTACAATTGTCAGCGTATGTTGACAATAAACAAAGGCTGACATTTGGCCAGGTATTTTGTTGTTTTGAAATTCTCACCAGTGTCGCCAATACTGATCAAGCACTGCTCACCAGTACTGACCCAGGTGCCATAAGATGGAGGTGCCATAACATTTTTTTCGTTGAGAATTTTGTCCACATATGCAATGGAATATGATCATATATAACCATCATTTCCTTTCTAACTTCCCCATTATGCTCCCCGATACTGTCTCTCACAAGTCTATAGCTTTAAAAAATATAATAAAGTTCAGTTAGTGTTGCTTAGGGCAGGAATATGTAGCCCTCCACTGAAGCATAAGCCACCGACCAGTAACTGCATACTGAACACAGAATAATTCTCCTTTCTTCAGAAACTATCCATTGCCAATAACTCACCAGCAAGGGGTAGGGCCTGCAGATCATCTACCCCATCTATGCCACGGTTTTAGCTGGCTTGATCTTGTGCTCGTAACCATGACTGCTGAGAATTTTTGAGTGTGATAGACTGTCATCTCCAGAAGATGGCATCTCACAACACTCCTCCCTATCAATCAGCTCTGTCAGATTTTCTGCCTCATTTTTAAGGATTTTCCCTGAGCCTTGGTTATGGGGAACTTTATATAGATGTTGTGTTTAAGCCTGAGCATCCAACTCTCTTATTTTTAGCTCTCTGACCAGTTATGCATCTCTGCAATGACAGCTACCTGCTGTCAAAAGATAACTTCTCTCATCAAGGTTGAAAGCAGACAGGTCTATGGGGAGAAACATAAATATTTAGAAAGCAATTGGCCACAGAATTTCTTTGTGCATGGATTTAAGAACTAAACAAATGTATTCAGATCGCATCTTTAACATTTCATAGCTATGCAAGCTTTAGGAAGTTCTTTATTTCTACAAGTTATACTCAGTAAGTATAGTTGCAGAAGTTATACTCAATAAGTATAGGTGCAATAGTAATTTTGTCCTAAGATTGTAGTGGATAGATGCTGAGTAAATTGATGTGAAGGATTGTCAAGAGAGTGAATACTTGCAGAATAACAATAATCAGGTCTAAGAGGGTAAAATGAGATGCAATGAGAGAATGAGGTGTAACAGAAGGGGGCTTAAGTTCAACCTTATCTAATATTAGTACAGTCTTTCTTTCTCTGGTCTCTATATTACTGACTATTATCATTATATAGACAAGTTGAATGACTGTTTAACAGGAAGAGAACATTCAAAACCTTGAGATCTGAACACAATATTTTAGTAGAATTGTATCATGCAATGTTTATATTATTAAGATATATATGGACCATAGTATTCCTACTTTCCTTACTATTGATTATGAGCTATAAATGGAAATCACAAGAAGACCAAAGTGTGGATGTTTTGGTCCTTTTTTTAGAGACAGGGTTTCTCTGAATAGCCCTGGCTGTCCTGGAGCTCACTCCGTAGACCAGGCTGGCCTTGAACTCAGAAATCTGCCTGCCTCTACCTCCCAAGTGCTGGGATTAAAGACATGTGCCACCACTGCCTGGCTTTGGTCCTTCTTAGAAAGAGGAAAGGAGGCTATACCACTCCTGGGCATATACCCAGAAGCTTTACCTGCATGCAATAAGGACACATGCTCCACTATGTTCATAGCAGCCTTATTTATAATAGCCAGAAGCTGGAAAGAACCCAGATGTCCCTCAACGGAGGAATGGATTCAGAAGATGTGGTATATCTACACAATGGAATACTACTCTGCAATTAAAAACAATGAATTCACGAAATTCCTAGGCAAATGGTCAGAACTTGAAAATATCATCCTTAGTGAGGTAACCCAATCACAAAAGAACACACATGGTATGCAGTCACTGATAAGGGGATATTAACCCAGAATCTCGGAATACCCTAGACACAATTCGCATATCAATAGATTTCTAAAAAGATGGAAGGAGAGACCCCTGGTCCTGGAAAGACTGGATGTAGGGGAATGCCAGGACAGAGAAATGAGAGGGGGTTGAATGGAGAAAAGAGGAAGGGAAGGGGGCTTATGGGACTTTCGGGGAGGGAGGAAACGGGAAAGGGGAAATGATTTGGAATGTAAATTAAAAAAAATAAAAAAATAAAAAAAAGAGGAACAAAATCCTCATGGGAGCAAGTATTGAGACAAAGTGTAGAGCAGAGACTGAAGCAAAGGCCATCCAGAGACTGTCCCACCTGGGGATTCATCCCATATACAGTCACCAAACCCAGACACTATTGTAGATGTCAAGAAATGCTTGCTGAAGGAGCCTGATACGGCTCTCTCCTGAGAGCCCCTGCCAAAGCCTTAAAAATACAGAGTTGGATGTTCATAGCCAACCATTGAACTGAGCATGGGGTCCCCAATGGAGGAGTTATAGAAAGGACTGAAGGAGCTGAAGGGGTTTGCAACCCCATAGGAGGAACAACAATATCAACCAACCTGACCCCACAGAGCTCCCAGGGACTAAGCCATCAACGAAGAAGTAGTCATGGCTTCAGCTGCATATGTAGCAGAGGATGGCCTTGTCAGGCGTCAATGGGAGGAGAGGTCCTTGGTCTTATGAAGGCTCTATAGATGTCCCAGTGTAGGGGAACCGAGGGCAGGGAGGCGGGAGTGGATGGGCAGGTGGGTGGAGGAACACACTCATAGAAGCAGGGGGAGGGGGTATGGGATAGGGAGGGAGGGAAACCGGGAAAGCAGATAACGTTTGAAATGTAAATAAAGAAAATATCCAATAAAAATAAATAAATAAATAAATGGAAGTCATATATGTAATTTTAATTTGTAGTAGCCATTTCAAAAGGTAAAATGATTTATGTGAAATAAATTTTAATAATAAATATTCTTTCAGACAAGTCAAGAAGTTCTAATGCTATAATTAAGTTAGTATAATAAAAAATAAATTAAATTAGTAATTTAAACTATGCTGAATTAGGCAGGTCTAAAGTACCAGCTACTCTGGAGGGTGAAACAGGGGACTCACAAATTTAAAACTCTCCTGGGAAACATAATAGAACCCTTTCTCAAAGTAAAAAGTGAAAAAGGAAGACAAAGTATAGGGTTCAGTGTAGAGTGCTTATCTACTGTGTCCCAGACTCTAGGTTTACTTCTCAGTAACACATATACACACACTCACAGAAAGGGAGAGGAGAGAAAAGGAGAGGAGAGGAGAGGAGAGGAGAGGAGAGGAGAGGAGAGGAGAGGAGAGGAGAGGAGAGGAGAGGAGAGGAGTGTGTGTGTGAGAGAGACATAATTAGATAAGACTTTCTCTGGTCTTTATTGCATATTGTACACTGGGGTCAGTATGAAGTATATCACATAGGCAACTAATAGTCAGTGTTTAGATGGTGCAGAGAACACTATCCCAAAAGTTGGCATATACCGAAAATGTGAAGTAACTTTAACAATCATCGGTGGTGCCATATGCTGCATTTCTAGTATGTTCTGCTGAGCGAACATCTAGAGACAGCCAGGATGTGAGAGAGATGTCACAAACATTGAAGTATTGACTATGTCATAGGTGTGTGCCATTCCAATGATGTAACAATGGTTTAAATGTACACTTTAGAGTTTTGTGCTGAGGGAAAAACTGAAAATATATCACTTTCCCCTTGGAAAATAGATACGTTTCAGTTTTGGGTCATATTTTAAGATGTACAACTATCTTAGCTCATCAGACTACATTTTCGGTCTCATCAAGCATTATACTGTAATAATTTTGTTCAGCAACATTGTTGGTATCTCTACTAGTCTTAGAACTTGCCTTATTGTACCACTTATTTTTTCATAATGACTTCTGTCAGCTAGTTTTTATGGTCTACTAAAAATTTGAGGAGGATAAATAATATATGAAGGGATGAGGGAACAAAACATTCTAAAAGGCATTTCCTGCTGTTCATTTTTGGCAAAACACTGCTGTACAGAGCACAAGTAGATGTGACACAGGACTTAGTTGAATATTCTTATAATAGTTATTTAAACCTGAAACTGTAGATCCAGAGACTGTAAGGGAATGGCTGAGAGATGTCCAGTCTGATTTTCACGTTTGGTAGAGTCTTGGAGAAGTTTATTGACTTTCTTATAGGCGTTGAGACAGTTTATCGCAAAGATAACCAAGAGCCTAGCCTTCCCCACAGCATATGAACTGTCTTGAACTCCATTTCAGCACAATTCTGATGAGCTAAGCTTCAAGGAGCCAGGTCACCTTAAACGTTGGCAAGGCATAGAGTAATTTAACCTTGACCTCTGCTGGAGTATGAGCAAGGAAGTAGCAAATTTGATTTGTTCTGTGAAGTAGTTTGAATTTTCAGTTCTTAATGACAGTCATTTTTTTTTTTTGAGATAGCACTCCCTTGGAAGTTTAGACTATAAACATTGGTTTTTATTAAGCCTACTTGATAAAATCATAACCATGCTAATTGCTAAAATGAGTTAATATAAAGTCTGGCATTGGTTTTGGAGAAAAGGTAGCCGTTCACATCCACTAGAGGTTAAATCACTTTAGACTTTTAAAGAGCATTTTAATAATATAAGTCAAAAGCTTTCAAAATGCGTATAGCCACTGGACCAAAACTGTAGTTTCTGGGTTATTCTTCCAGGTCAGCTAAGAATCTGTGCTTATGTGTTTACATTACAGGAAGTGCTTTTCCTGTGGTGCTGGGAGGCAAAGAAAAGAACAAAATCTCCTGCATACTATGTGAGCACCACTTCTCCAGTCTGTCAGTGTTTCTGACTGTTCTTAGGAGCAGGATTATAAGGTAGATCCAGATAACACCCATTTTATAGATTAAGGCCCTGAGTGCCGAGCAAATTCAAAACAATTAGATTGTATCTGTGCAACCAATAAGCAGAATATTGTTTCTTTTAGAAAAACATTTGTCTTCAAATCCAGAAATATGAACATTAAGGTGAATGTTTTATGGTATTTTATACATATTTCATGTTAAGGGAAAAATTATGTAATTATATTACATTCTTAAAAATAATAGAGAATCCAATTGGAAACAGAGAATATCCAGTTAAATTTGAATTTCATATAAATTAAGAGGGCTTTTTACTTCATATTTCTTAAGACTCCATGGACATCTATCTATACAGTATAAGACAGATATCCATCTTTAAATCACATTTGTTTGTCTGAAATTAAAACTTAGTGAGGTTTTTGATATTTTTCTGGTTAATTAAAGCCTTATGCTGTGAGAATCAGAGTCTAGGATCTTAACATATTTAGAAGAATGACAAGAGCAATATGTGACATGATTCTGCTCAGCCCCAACCTTGACCCAGCAGTTACCAAAAGTTGCCGTGGACACTCTTTGTGGACAATTACCTAAGCCAGAACCTTCATCTAGGGCAGAAGTTCTCAAACTTCCTAATGCTGTGACCCTTTAATACACTTCGTCATGTTTGGTGACTCTCAGCCATAAGATTATTTTCATTGCTACTTCATAACTGTAATTGTGCTACTGTTATAAATCATAATATAAATATCAGTGTTTCCAACAGCCTTAGGCTCTTCCATGAAAGGGTCTTTTGATCATCAAAGGCTGACCTAGAGAGAGTACAAGAATATTTTATAGTATATAATAATAACACGAAAACAATTTTACTCTCTCTATGGGGGATATTTGAATTGCTGGAGGGTTATGAGGAAATAAACAGTATCATATACTTAATAAGTAGAGAAAACAAGTTCATAGTGGTGAATAGATAGGTAGATACAATCCCCACAGCCCATAGTGAATTCATCTACAGGCCATATAATTGAAGGAGAGAATGGGATGATAAAGACAATGATGTTATTCAAGGTCATTACTGGAATTGCTAAAGAAATGAACAAACGTAATAGAGATAGATGAATCTTACCTGGTTTCCTAGAAACACATTTGATATGTGTGCCAGAGTTTGTTTAAAGTTACATTGTAAGAATGTAAGGAAAGTCAGGATCCAACAGATGGAGAAGTTCACCCAGTTAATAAAGAGAACTCAGAATGTGGGAGCACTAGAGATAGGATGGATCTTAAGTGTTGTTCCAATCTGAAGCAAGAAGTCCAAGTTTTATACCTCTCTATAGACTAGTTTTGGGATGTAGGTTGCCAACAAAGGTATGTAGTCTTCGTCATGGTACATCTGTTTGACTGAAGGCAATTTCTAGAGAGACGTAGAGCTATCCACTTCCATATGAAATACCCCTAGAATTTGAGAAGAGGGATTCTTTAATCTTAAAGGAGACCTAGGAGGAGAGGTTGTTCAATACAGTGTCTTCTATAATTCATTCCTATCTACGCCCAGATCCTCTTGCTTTGCTTTTTAAGTTTTGCCCCACTGAGTTTTACTTCTAAGAGTCCTGGATGTAACTTATTTGTAGCTAATACAAAAAAAAATTGGAATGATTAACTCTGTCTCCTAGCTGTGTAGTTGATTTTACAATGTAAACATCAAAGGATGTGATGGTCACACCTTTAGTATTTGACAACTTTCTGTCAAGATTAGGCAGAGAATGATGCCAAGTTGAGTTTCAGATTCATTTTTCTTTATATTCATATAAATGGAAGAAGATCTTTATGATCATGGCCAATTACCCACTTTATCCAGGTGATCCATCAATCATTTACAATAGTGTATTGAATCCTTTGTACGATCACATCAGCAAAAGGGGTTGGAAGTAGCCATTTGGCAGACACAGCTTGAAGTTGTACAGGATGTTTACTCTGTCTTCTAGCTGGGGCATTTGGTGGTGTGAATGGCATGGAAAAGGAAGGTGGCTAATGTGTAGGGTTAGCTCTGACATACACAGACAGCATTCAGCCATACTTGTCCTGTACCTAAATCGTCAAAAATAGGTTTGGAGGGAAGTTTATGATATATATGAAACTATAGTTAAAAATAGAGGCAATGATTTTTAAAGAGAAAAAGCAAAGAGGAAGCAAAGAGCGTTGGAAGGAGAAAAGAGGGGGAACAAAGTAATTAAATATTTATTGAGATTATCGTATAATTACTTCTTCTGACCCTTTTCTCCTCCAAACCTTCCCATATGCTTCACCCTATTCTCCTTCAAAATCAAGGCTTCATTTTCTTAATAATTCTTTTTGCAATGGATATGCGTATATACATATATATATTCCTAAATATAACCTGTTCAGTCCATATAATGTTACTTATATGTATGTTTTCAGAAGTGACCATTTGGCACTGGAAAACCAACTGGTGTGATGGTGTGATCTACCCCAAGGAAGACTACATCTTCCACTCCCAGTTTCACTCTGTTGTTTGTAGTTCTTTGTGTAAGGCTGAGGCCTTGTGGACTTTTTTGTTTGTTTTTGTCCACTTTGCCATGCTCATTGGCATTGTCCTTGTCCAGCTTACCTCTGGATAGTCAAAATTAAGAGACTTTATGGCTGTAGCTTCTGAAATTATTGGAAGACAGACATCTCATAGCAAACGCTTTCCTCCTCTGGCCCTTATAATCCTTTTGCCTTCTCCGTTTCAGTATTTCCCCACCCTTATGTGTAGAAGTGTTTTGTAGATGTATTTACTGGAACTGGATTCCACAATTCTGCATTTTGACTGGTTGTGGTTTTCTGTAGTGGTTTCTGTCTGGAAATTGACTATGGGACATGATGTAGTTAAATTTTAATTTAAAAGATTAAAAATATTTTAAAATAATAAAAATATACCTTACGAAATAAAGCTATGAGTAATAGATACTAGGTAACAGAGGCAGGCAATTTGGAGGAAAGCTGTAGCAAAAGAACCTGTGTATGTTGTAGAACAAAGTCAAATGGGTCAAGCCATGCAGTATGGCCCTTCTATCACACAACTCATTTGTCCTTTCACACTACTACATGTTATTGTACTTGTTAACTGGATGGCAGCATGCAGAGATCTTTGTGTAGGATGTACATCCTAATATTTGGACAAATCTGACCTAAAATAAATGCCTATTGTCTACTTCTCTTGTGTTTCCAGATAATCTTTGATGCAAGCACTTTAGAACAATCCATAACTAGAAAATTACAACAGACAGGAAGAACAAAAGGGAAGAAAAGCTCCCAAAGTCATTGGTTTCATTTGATCTTTAATGTGTTTGATATGAAAATGGCAGAAGGGTAGATGCTGGTTCTCACACCATAGGTCAGCAACGTGAAAACCTCAGTGGGACTGTGAAGAGTTTGGGGTTCCTGCTGACAGACCTTGTGGGTGAAGGTACTTGCTGAGTAAAGACTGAGACATGTGTTCTGGGGCTTTATGAGTTAAAGTTCAGTAGGGTATAACATTATGCATTTCATGAGAGTTCATTTAAAACTAGGTGATAGAACCAATAATCAGCTTTGATATTTTAGAACAAAACAATATTTAGAAGAACCAGAATCAACCTACCATTTTACTTTACTTAATCCTTTTAACATTATTCAAAGTAGTCATCTTTTATTTGTTTGTTTTTCTTTCTTCCTTTTTTTTCATTTTAAAGTCTAGAGAGAATAACTGAGACATAAGCAGGAGAAGCAATGTTTCCTGCATTGTGTAGCTGGAGGAGGATGAATTGTCAAATCCCATGGCCATTACCCTTTTCCTTGTGTCTTCATTTCATGCCCATAGTGACTGCCCTCTGTGATCATTTATTTTAATAAATAATTTAAGAAACAAATATTTCCACACTGTGTTCTGTGGTCTTCATTTCCTCTCCAAATCCACATGTTGAAAATCCCAGAGTGGTAGATAGTACTTGGAGGAGGCCTCTCTGGAATAGGATGCAATATGAATGTGGAGCCCTGATGGGAGGGATTTGTGCCCTTATAAAGCAGGCCTTAAGGAGCTGCTTTCATCATGGGAATCACAGAAGGAAACATTTTCCAGTTTAACTTCTCAGTGTTAACAGTGATCAGAACTGATGAAGACACAGACAATAGCGTTTTGTAATGCTGAACTGGACAACGCTGTTGATAGGTGAGGAAGAAGAGCATAAGCTAAGGGATCAAAATAAAGAGAACTATGAAGGATACATTCCCAAGTGGTCACTCTTTACCCACCAGCCATAGACTGGGTTCTGCACAAGTCCTCTGGGGCCCCTGTGTTGTGCTCTGAGAACCATTATTATAAAATTTGAATGATAGCCTGCTGTATTTAAGTTCTTAAATTGTTTTCAAAATTATTTTCACAATGATTCTTTGCATTTGAAATTAAAGTAGTGAAATTTATCTAACTTAGCTGCTTTTTTCTTTGCTGACAAGACTATTGTGTGTTATTGCTGCATTAAATTTCTCATTTCCAAGTCTTCTTCACTTGCCATTGTTATTATTTATTTTGATGATTCTAACAATTTATTTATTTTCTGAAGTTGACAGTTTTAGTGACATAAGTTTATGGGACTAAACATGATGTTATGATTTTTTAATTCAATGTGGAATAATGAAACAAGGCTAGTTAAGATATTTGTCACTCAAATATTGAAGATATTTTGCTGTGAGGTCATGTAGAATTTACTGTCTTAGTCTTCAATATACTCTATTATTAAATATATTCAGCATATTGAGATACAGAATGATGTTATGATTTATAAATACAATGTGCAACAATGAAACCAAGCTAGTTAGCATATCTGTCTGTCACTTCAAATAATGAACATGTTTTATTATGAGAATATTTAATATGTACTCTCTCCAAGTTTGAAATGTGGGCGCTCAGTGCTCTTCAGTGTTTTGTTGAATAGAGCTAATGACAAAACAAAACATGTTACTCTTGACTGAAGTCTTATCCCCTTCCACTATTATCTCCCTGATTTTTAATGACAGTATTAAATATGTTCAATAGAAAATTCTAGATGCATGTGCCTATATCTCTGAACCCCAAAAGTTACTTCTAAAATTTTCTATGTGTTAGGAAATGTTAAGTAAACTGTCTCTAATAATGATTTCATGGTATGGATGAAGGGATGCAAAGACATGACACATTCCATATCCACTAGATCTGCAGTCAAATGAGATAAACATTGTCTCGGGCAGTCATGAAATACACTACAGAGAAAGTGATGTCTGAGCAGGTGGTTGAAAATTAGACAGGAATTCCCATGATAGAAAAATGGAGGAGGAAGTGGGCTCTTTTATACTTGAGCATTAGCTGTTGACTCTATCTGGCTGCAGTTGGTGGTGTCCGCATTTCCTAGGGTAAAGAAAAAATTTGGAACATATGAAGTGGATTATGGTTTCTTTGGAAAGTCAGTTGTGCTGGATGGTGTTTTGCTGGGAAAATATGTGAAGGACTGGTTTCTGGAAGTAGTCACAAGTGAGAGGATGTTTCACTAAAGGAGACACATGAAGGAATGCTTTGCTTAAGCAGACACAGGTGCTAAAGCAAGCACATGAAAGGACGTATGATGAATGATTCTTTGCTAATGACATACATGTATTGGTTTACCTTACCTTGAGTAGCTGAGCTCTGTTTGTCATGACTCCACAGAGAGAAATGCACAAAATAATTTCTGGTGGTGTGCTGGTGGCTTCTTGCTACTTCTGTGGACTCAGGTTGATTGGCAGAGTGAGGTCAGCAGATACAGACTCATGTGGAATTTTGCTAAGACAGACTCACATGCTGAGGGAAGAAACATGGTGAGGCAAAACCTGGAGAACACTTGATGTTTGGAGGGAGTATAAATAGTACTCAAAGGGCAGTGATGGGAGGAGGGCTTGTATAGCTTGCTTTGGAATGCTTCTTAGTCTCATATCTTCACCAAACTTTGGTTCCTTGAGAGAAGTAAGGCAGAGAACTTCTCCTGGTGTCCCTGTAGGTCCTAATCCCTCCTGAATTTGGCTGAGGCCTGGCTGTTTCTGCTAGGTCATGCCACCATGGCTGATTCATGTTTACTATTCTGACACTACTGACCTGGGCTGCTGGTGTATTCATGGAGTGTTTGGGAATAGATTAAGCTGTAGCTGCTGTCCTGTGAACTGAACTGCTGATTTCCTGACAACACAGATAGGATTTACTCAAAAGAACATTTTCTTTTTTTTCTTTTTTTTTTTTTTTGGTTTTTCGAGACAGGGTTTCTCTGTGTAGCCCTGGCTGTCCTGGAACTCACTTTGTAGACCAGGCTGGCCTCGAACTCAGAAATCCTCCTGCCTCTGCCTCCCAAGTGCTGGGATTAAAGGAGTGCGCCACCACCGCCCGGCTAAGAACATTTTCTAAACAGGTTCACTTCCTCCATATCTTAATAAACATTCTTTCTCACTACCTCTGGTGGGTAGAGAGCTAGAAAGGAGTTTAAAGCATTTAAAAACAGTTATTAAAATTATGGTTGAGAAAAATTTAAGCTATAGATACCCTAGTCACATTTATCAGAAATGAAAAGAATGGACTTTGGTAAAATCTGATGCCTTATAAAGAAAGGAAGGAAAGAAGGAAAGAAGGAAGGAAGGAGGGAAGGAGGGAAGAAGAGAAAGAGGGAAGGAGATAAAAAGGGAAGGAGGGAGGGAGGAAAGGAAGCAAGCAAACTAGCTCAAAATACCAACTTTAAATAGGTTCAACCTGGAGTCAGGCAAGTGCGACTCTAGGCATAGTTTGACTAAGAGACCAGGCTGGGTCATGGCTATCTTTTCTGTGTAGATGCCTTTGTGATGTTGATCCACAAAGATTTAAAACTGAACTCATGTGCTTTAGCAGAACAAGAGTTCCAAATATTGTGGAAGAAACCCATGGTCTACCAAAAAAACCTTGCATAACATTAGTAGCAAGAAAATAATTTTAAAACATGTTTTATATTTCAATGGCAAGCCCTGAAAATAGAGTCATTGACTCTATTTAAGGAAGAATGAAGATCCTTAATGCTTGTGAATGTCTGTTTTGCTCTGTTTGTTGAGATCCTGTTTCTCAAACACATAAAGGGCCTCATATCCTCTTTGTAGCCTCTTCTTTGACTCCAGGCTTCTACAGATTCTCTGTAAGTTCTATTTTTGAGCCCACAAATGGTTAGAAGTTCAAAATCAAACTTTCTGTATATATCTCAATTCTGACATCTACAGGAATGCACCCCATACAACCTTGAGAAGTAATAACTGTGTTTCTGTGGGCAACATCACTGTGGGGTAGAAGGTGTGCATCACAGATCATGGCAAAGCAAAGCTAAGTGGCTTCCAACTGAAAAGATCTTTGTTATTCCACCCACAGATCAAAACCACTTCCTAAAGAACACACTGTAGATATTTCTTCAACTCTGTCACCAGAGATCAAATGTACTTTTCCTTTTCAAAATGAAGATTCTTTTGCTGCTATCTATGACTGCATGGATGAGAATATCCTGTTTGATATCTTCAGATAATAAATACTGTACAGAAAATTGTAAAGCGGTCAAACATTCTGTGAATTCTGGAGTCAGGTTAGCAGAATCTTCACCTTGCCATGTGTTAACTGTGTATTCTTGGGCAAGGAAAACTCTTCTGTTCTTGTGTCTGTGTTTCCTTGTTTGTCAAAGGATAGTAAGTATGGAGAATACCATCTCATTGGGCCATTAAATGATTTGATGAAATTTTACATTCAATGTTGCACCATTAAAAATGTTGACTCTTGGAGAAAGAGGAACACTCCTCCACTGCTGCTGGGATTGCAAGCTGGTACAACCACTCTCGAAAGCAGTCTGGCGGTTCCTCAGAAAGCTGGGCATGACACTCCTGGTGGATCCTGTTATACCACTCCTGGGCATATACCCAGAGGCTTTACCTGCATGCAATAAGGACACATGCTCCACTATGTTCATAGCAGCCTTATTTATAATAGCCAGGTGCTGGAAAGAACCCAGATGTCCCTCAACGGAGGAATGGATTCAGAAGATGTGGTATATTTACACAAAGGAATACTACTCTGCAATTAAAAACAATGAATTCACGAAATTCCTAGGCAAATGGTCAGAACTTGAAAATATCATCCTTAGTGAGGTAACCCAATCACAAAAGAACACACATGGTATGCAGTCACTGATAAGGGGATATTAACCCAGAATCTTGGAATACCCAAGACACAATTTGCATATCAATAGATTTCCAAGAAGATGGAAGGATAGACCCCTGGTCCTGGAAAGACTGGATGTAGGGGAATGCCAGGACAGAGAAGCGAGAGGGCGTTGAATGGGGAAAAGAGGGAGGGAAGGGGGCTTATGGGACTTTCGGGGAGGGAGGAAACGGGAAAGGGGAAATGATTTTGAATGTAAATAAAAAAAATTCGAAAACTAAAAAAAAAAAAATGTTGACTCTTCCAGTTATTGTGATATTATTCTTCCTCTGAAGTATATACCAGCATGATTTTATATGTAAATACTCATATTGACCACACTGTTTCAAGACAGATCTTAAAACTTAGCACATTATAGGATCCATTTCCAAGTGAATTAATATGAATCATTGTCCTCACTGAAAACAATATCAGTAATAAGCACAAAGTAAGTTAATCTTCATTTGCCAAGATCTCATGGCAGAAAGTTTGTGTGAGAGTTTATTAAAAAGAGAGAGAGAAAGCTGGGCAGTGGTGGCACACACTTTTAACCCCAGCACTCGGGAGGCAGAGGCAGGTGGATTTCTGAGTTCGAGGCCAGCCTGGTCTACAGAGTGAGTTCCAGGACAGGCAGGGCTACACAGAGAAATGCTGTCTCAAAAACCAAAGAGAGAGAGAGAGAGAGAGAGAGAGAGAGAGAGAGAGAGAGGCTGAATGAGGGATGTTAGAAGTTTGCCTCTTCACTAGTCATCTTTCCTGATGGACGTTGTTTCCCTCCATCACAGGAGGAAGTGGGATGCAGGACAAAAATCTCTATTAGGAAAACAAGAAATTTAGCATAGACACACAAGCTTCAGCTTTCTGAAGTTCAGTCTCAACCTTGATATGACTATAGTAAGTGTCTCTTTTTCTACACAAACATCTTAACCCCTATTGGTCTTTACTAAGACATGGCTTTCTCTGTTAAATGTTTTTCTTCCTGATCGGGAAATGTTTTAATCCTGTTGGAATAGTTAAAGTGCAATTGTTATGGCATTTTTCTTGTCTCCACTTTTTTTTTAGTGCACTTCAGCATGCCCATTGACAATAAGTACTTTTCACTCTCACTCTTTGGAATTATACAATGAACTTATAAGTAGTTAATTTTTGGGCTCACTTACTACTCAGCCCACTATTGATAATTTAGAATATTATTTTTCCATTGTTCTGATCCTAAATTGAAGAAAGTTCCTGCTGTCTGATTAACTTTATTGCTTGGGTTTATGCCAAGCTTATTCATTTAAGAAGTGAATTCTTCTCCTTACAATGCAGCTTCCCTTCGAGTTTACTAAACTTATGAGGTACATTCTTTACTGACTTGGTGAATGTTTATTCATGACTACATCTCTCAATTTTTGTCTTATGATTTCATTATTGTATCATCTCTTCACTGACAGTTCAAGTGGGTATAAAATTGAGACTGGCATTTGTTTTTTCTCTGTTCTGATGATATTAATTTATGGCACATTAATTTTTAGTGTCTTTGTTGAGAAGTTAATACCAGTCTATAATTTTTTAATTTTGTTCCCTCTTCTATTATCTGTTTTTCTTTGCTTTCCTGCACTTTTTACTAAGGTGATTAAATTCAGATTTGCTCTTACTAATGCTGAATAAAACTCATTGTTATTCTTATGAACATGCTTGCTTTTGTACAATGCATGAGATATTTTTAAGATGATGTGTTGAGACTCTTAATTCCACAGTTCTTTTTCATTTTTCTGTAAACAATCTCAGGATAGTTTTCATTATATACTGTGATACACATTCTTCTTTAGAATTTGTGTCAATTAAACTGAACCTGTAAATCTGAGGTCTGTAGGTTCATACTAAGGTTTCAATAAGTTTTATATGAGTAACAGTAAAGGAAATGGTGACTAAACTAAGAAGCTTCACCATCCATTCTTAGATATCATCTCACCTTATGTATCTCTATTTTCAGTGGTCTTTCCTTAGGGTATTATGAACAGATATATTTTGATCCCTGTTAGAACACAGTGCATTTGATTCCTGATTCTTTTGTTCTATTTTCATGGGTATTTTTCTCAAATTTATTACATAATTTCTTTTCTAAAGTATTAGTGATAACTATTTTATTGTTTAACTCCCCTGTTGGGATTTTCTTTTCTTTTTTCTTTTGCATTTGTGGAAGTTCTGTGTGTCTGTTCTTTTTTTTATAGTGTTCTTTTCTTATGAATCCAGTTTGTTCTTTTATGTCTATAATTATTCAGGACAAATTATTATGGTCTTAATTTTATGTTCCCATTATTTGAAATCCTTGATGTTCCAAACAAATTTGATTTTTTCTGATATTGTCCACAATCTGTTTGCTTGTTATACAAATACAGATTTTGAAAAGTTTATGCAAATATTGAGGCTTTGAATTTTGACCTTGTCATTTATAAGGTTACTGATCTTTACTACATACCCCAACTCTCTGTCCTTCACATTTCTGAAATGTAAATTAAGCATACTAATAGAACTTAACTATTAATACATTATATAATAATGCTATAGTTTGTATGAACTAAGATACATTTATTATCCCTGAATTTTACATCATCATCACTAACAGATTTGTGAACACCCATATTTTTCAATCCAATGGGCAGTAATAGAGGTTGTGCTCATTGATATTCTATTATTTTGCTCAGTAAAATAGTTTTACTAGGTAAAAGGATTATTTTACTCAGTAATTTACAGAGATTCTCCAGTGCAAAGCCATTCTCTATTTTAACTTATGATGGTTTATTTTGATGAGGAAAAGAGAGTGTAGTTTTTGCTGAGGGTCAGCAGGCTAACATTGGGATTAGAGAAGGAACAGTAAAGAGGAATGGCAAATACATTAAGGAGAACTGCTATCCAGTCATAAACACCACAGACCTAGTCTCCATTTAACTTACAGCATGAGTAAGCCAAGGGAAATACGTATTTTCTTTGATGGGTAAGTATTGAAAACGAAGAAAGCTGCTAAAGTTGAACAGACCCTGTTCTTTCCTAAGCTCCTTTAGAAACTGTACTAGTTGCCAGGAAGGGACTAGGGAGCTGGGGCAGAGACTAGAGTAAAGATGTCCCTCTCTATGGAAACACGAAGCCCAGGGAAAGAAGGTTTCCATTCACTATTATGTGCTTTTTCCAGCATTAGCCTGTTAAAAATTCATCTTTATTCCAGGTCAGGCAGTGTGTGCAGAGAGAGAGAGAGAGAGAGAGAGAGAGAGAGAGAGAGAGAGAGAGAGAATGTGTGTGTGTGTGTGGGTGTGGGTGTGTGTGTTAAAGGGCTACATATGCTAGTAGACAGTTTTTACAAGTCCATACACTTGCGTCTAGCACAATAGGTCAAATGTCTCTTCTTGGTAGAGTTCTAAGGTCCATCTCTCCTTTTCACTCCTCAAAGCTCAGGGTGAGTGCTAATTCTAGTTGACTGAATACTCATTGAGCAATTCAATTTTTTTTTCATACAAAAACTCAGCTGTACATTTCAAGGAGTGTGTTATTTTCTCTAGGAATTGTGGTCATTTTGAAGTAGGTTGCTGTATTTGCTGGCCTGCTGTGTCAGGACTTGGAGACCCCTATAATAGACTCTGAACAATAATGTCTACCTGCTCGATGTGTAGTCTGTCATTGTGCCGTTTGCCTTTTTCTACTCCCTTGTGTTTGATGTGCTACCTGATGACATATCTCTTTGTCCTTCTGTGCTTCATGATCAATCACCCTCCTCTCTCCTCACCCTTGCTTGCATTTTACTTTGTTTAATATAAACCAGTTGTATATCCTGAATACAACAGTTTCTTAACTTATTTTCAGAGTTCAGCAATGCTGAGAGAGAAAACTTATTTAATATATTATGAATAAAGAAATTAATTTTACCCTTGATGGAAAATGCAATTTTCTGCTTTGAACCTAGGCTGCAAGTGTACACCTCTTAGAAGACATGAATAAAATTATTCTTATTCATCCATTCTTAGTCTTCCTACCACTATGCATTCATAAATTTGCACTGTCACTGTAGAGGAAAGATATTGTTATTATTTTCCCTTTGGCTAATGATGAAATCAAGAAGCTAAATTATTTGCTTCTAGTTCTTCTTATAGTACATTCAGCAACATGTGGAACAAATTTTGGTTTCATTGCAGAAGAGGAGAGGGCTATCTCCTCTTGTTTTTTGGGAAGAGTTCAGAGATGATACTAAATATCATATCATGCACCAGAAGTCACTTAGACTAAAACCTTTCTAAACTCAAATATCAAAAAATAAAACCCTGAAATTGACACATAGTTTTAGAATTACATTTAACTTCATATAGACTTCATTTTTACGTATTATGTGATCCAAGAGACCTCCTTTAATCAATATAGGTTATTTCCCATTACTCTTGGTTGCCTGATAGAATGTGAGGGTAAGATCCTGTTGCTGAAGACATCATACATTTCAGTCATAGGATTTGGTGAAACCAAGTTAGGACTGACCTGGACGCTGGAACTTTTGGTTAGCTCTCACACTTTTTAGTGTGACAAGGTGCTATGAAGGCTTTTAGATGAAAAAAATGTTATTAATAATCTTCTCCATCAGAAATTCTACCAACTAAAACTGTTCTGGTGAGGCATGTCTGATGGTGCAATAGTAGTACTAGTATCTTGATGCTACCCAACTGTTGTCTGATTATAGATAAGGACTACTAAAAAGGAGAGAACTTATTCCTGATATTCTAAACCTAGCTAACAACCACCAACTGGTTGTGTCATAGACTCTGGAGAAGAATTTACTATTCTCATTTTGCTAAATTGACAGAATATTCAGCTGAATTCTAAATATTCATCTTTTTATCCATAGATTAGTGTAGCTTTCATGTTACATCAAAGAAGTTTCTTTTGCAGCAGAGGGAGGTTATTCCAGATAATTACAATCATCCAAAGTATAAAGAATAAGCAACTATGGACTGCTCATCCTCGAATAGGACCTCTGTAACATATTTCTACTCCAGGATCATAAAACATTGTGGAAGAAAAGACAGAACAGGGATAAAGGCTAGCGGGCATAGAAGACTGCTGAAATATTGTCCTCTGTGCATGGTATGGCTGCTATACCCATGAATGCTCAAAAACTCTGGGTGTCTTCACATGACTACTTCACATGATTGTAGGACAGCAACCTGCCTACTTTGGGATCTGAATTAGCCACCATGACCACTCCCGCTTTGACTCAGATCTGCCAATCCTTGGACTTCACAATTTCTATCAGGATATCTAGTGTCTATGCATCTGTTCTGAGATTGCTACTGAAAATGACTCTTTCCAATACTTAAGTTGTTTTGACATTTGTGTTTATCCATGAATGGCTGCGGAAAGGTAAGGGCAGTGAGGTTGAACTAGGGATGGACAGGAGCCCTTTGGTTGACTTTGAGCTATGAGGGATATCAGATCGGGAAATGTCCTTTAGCTATGATAACAAAAGTGGATCACATCATTGGTTAATTCCTAGGTTTTGGGTGGTCTACTAAGGAGACTGATTTAAGCTTTTCCAGGCTCAGCTTATTTCAGAAATGGGGACAATCATGTCACCTCATGGAGCAGCTGGGTGTATAAATGTTGGTATAAGCAAACGTCTTAGAAAACCTGATATATAGGGTGCCTGGTCATGAACTTTTGTGCTTGTCCTATAGTTTGGCAAGACCCCTGTTCTATTCACCTTTTCCATACAGAAGCTAAAGTTAAGTCTGGGAGACTGTCAAGTGATATCCAGCTAAGATCTAAACCTCTGCCCATGTGACTCTGGGGTTTCATGGGCTTTGAGCTTCTGGATAGAGTTCAGTTGTACACCTCTTATGCACAGACTATTAGGCTTTGACCTTATTTAAAAGTAAAGTTCTTGCAGATATCAGTTTAGATGACCCAGAATAGAGGGGGCCCTAAACCTGCAAGACTGAATTCTTCTTTAGAACCATTAGTAGAATGCATAGCTCTGCTCACAGTTTGAGGTCATGTTTTCTGGTCTCTATATTAAGATAAAATATTTTCTGTGGTAACAAACTACCACATAAATAAATATGTGATATATCAATAAATTAATATGTAAATAAATAATCACTTTGTGATTATTGGTTTTTTTTGGTGGTCCTATGAAACAAAAACTGCCTGAGTGTTCTTTGCCCCTGCTGATAGTACCAGCCCTGACCTCAGATGAAGCCTCTGCTTAGGAAGTGGAAGGTCTGGGTTCTCCAGGCAGCCTTTTCTGTGTCTGACTCGCAAGATTATTTTAAACTTTAGCTTGTGAAATACAGTTGTATTGAGGAATTCTCTCACTTTTCAAGAGGAGTCAGACTTTACACATTAATAGGCATTTTTTTTTTTAAAAAATGGCAGATTGCCAAAAGGTCTCCTCAGGAGTCCAAAGGGTAAGAACAGACTTTTATTTTCATGTCTCTGTGTGTTTGGAATGCATGTGTGCATGAATTACATCTGTGTCTGCTGCCCACAGAGACCAACAAAAGACCCTGAATCCCCTGAAGCTGAAGGCAATTGAACTCAGGTCTTTTGTAATAGCAATATGTGCTCTGAACATCTGAGAGCCATCTCTTCATCCTTCAGCCTTCACTTTTTGACAGTTGTACTCTCCAGGCAAAATCCATCATCATCACTATCACTACTGCCACCGCCGCCGCCACCACCACTGCATTATGACCTTTATCGTTATCAAAGTAAGTCGCAAGGTTGTTGTTACAAGTACTCTGAAAATTATATTAAATAAACTACCTCTTTTAATTCTTACCAAACTGTATTGAGCAGTACTCATTGTGAAACTGTGAAAATTTCCCAATGTTTCCCAGTGCCACAGTGTTTCATGATCCTGGAGCACAGGCATGTTACAGAGGTCCTATTCGAGGATGACATTTCATAGTTGCTTATTCTTTATATTTTGGGCAACTGTCATTATTTAAGTTGGTCAATAAATCAAGAATTGGGAAAATGATTAAGCATCTGAGAGGGGATGGCTTTGGCTCAGTTGCACTTAAGGACAGATCCCATGTTCTCGGGCATCCAGGAACACCCACAGATCAACTTCTTGACCTCCTGAGTTTGTTGTATTATTCAGATAACATTCAGAAATGCTCAGGCACTGGCTGTATGCTTTCATTAACTTTCTTTTATCTGCAACACCATTTTCTGTTTAATCACTTCTTTCCAGCCAAGGACTTGTAAATAGGAAAATATAAATTGAAAAGAATGACTTCTGTGTGCTAACATCTCAGGTACTTCATGTAATTCAATCTTAGAGCAACCAACCCTCAAATGTGGATCATTACCTCAATTTTTTATGGAATATTTTCTTTACTTACATTTCAAAGATTATCCACTTTCCTCGTTTCCCCCCTGAAAACCCCTGATCCCCACCCTCCCACTTCCCTGTCCTGGCATTCCCCTACACGTCAAGCCTTCACAGGACCAAGGGCCTCTCCTCTCATTGATGTCCGACAAGGTCATCCTCTGCCACGTATGTGGCTGGAAACATGGGTTCCTCCTTGTGTAATCTTTGGTTGGTGGTTTAGTCCCTGGAAGCTCTGGGGGGGTCTGGTTGGTTCATATTGTTGTTCCTCCTATGGGACTGCAAACCCTTTCGGCTCTTTGGGTCCTTCCTCTAGCTCCTCCACTGGGGACCCTGTGCTCAGTCTGTTGGTTGGCTGTGAGTCTCTACTTCCATATTTTCCAGGTGCTGGCAGAGCCTCTCAGGAGACAGCTATATCAGGCTCCTGTCAGCAAGCACTTGTTGGCATCCACAATAGTGTCTGGATTTGGTAACTGTATATGGGATGGATTCCCAGGTGGGTCAGACTCTAAATGGCCTGTCCTTCAGTCTCTGCTCCACATTTTGTATTTCCTCCTATGGGTATTTTGATCCCCCTTCTAAGATGGACCGAAGTATCCACACTTTGGTCTTCCTTCTTCGTGAGCTTCATGTGGTCTGTGAATTATATCTTGGGTATTCCGAGCTTCTGGGCTAATATCCACTTATCAGTGAGTGCTTACCATGTGTGTTCTTTTGTGATTAGGTTACTTCACTCAGGATGATATTTTATAGTTCTGTCTACTTGCCTAAGAATTTCATGAGTTCATTGTTTTTAATAGCTGAGTAGTACTCCATTGTGTAAATGTACCACATTTTCTGTATCTATTCCTCCGTTGAGGGACATCTGGGTTTTTTTTTTCAGCTTCTGGCTATTATAAATAAGGCTGCTATGAACATAGTGGAGCATGTGTCCTTATTACATGTTGGAGTATCATCTGGGTATATGCTCAGGAGTGGTATAGCTGAGTTATCAGCTAGTACTATGTCCAATTTTCTGAGGAACCGCCAAACTGATTTCCAGAGTGGTTGTACCAGCTTGCAATACCACCAGAATTGGAGGAGTGTTCCTCTTTCTCCACATCCTCACCAGCATCTGCTCTTCCCTGAATTTTTGATCTTAGCCATTCTGACAGTTGTGAAGTGGAATCTCAGGGTTGTTTTGATTTGCATTTCCTTAATGATTAAGGATGTTGACCATTTCTTTAGGTGCTTCTCAGCCATTCAGTATTCCTCAGTTGAGAATTCTTTGTTTAGCTCTCTACCTCATTTTTAACAGGGTTATTTGGTTCTCTGGAGTCTACCTTCTTGAGTTCTTTGTATATATTGAATATTAGCCCTCTATCAGATGTAGGATTATTAAAAATCTTTTCCAAATCTGTTAGTTGCCGCTTTGTCCTATTGACAGTGTCCTTTGCTTTACAGAAGCTGAGGAGAGTAATTCTCAAAAAGTATATTTGAATTCCCCAACCTCATTCAGGAAACGTACTCATTTTGGAGATGAAGTAACTTCCCAAGAAATTGACCTAGAAAAGACCTGACCTTTCAGTGTGGTATAGATTTTGTTGGTTTGAAGCTCATATTTCCCTGCTGATCTCATGTCCAACACCTCTTAATAAATTAATCTGATTGGATACTAAGAGTAGTAACTAGTAGAGTAACTACTAGAGTATTTAGAATGGTAACTAAGACTGGCACCATTCATTTCAGAATGGGCCTTAGATATCCCATATGTGAATGCTAAAGGAAAATTTAGCCTAATCTGGGTAAAAATACTGATGATAATTCCAATCCCACTAGTACTCAAAGCCACACTCTGCATGTGTGCCTATTCTCCTGTTAGATGTACTTAGTGTGTTTCAGAGTTCTAGAGGAGCCATAATGGTCAGCTCAACTCTTATCCAGCTGACTACAAAATGTAGAACTATTCCCCTACTGTCTTGTTTACTCATTGTATTAGTAGAAAGGGAATTTACTATTTCTCTGGGCCTAATTTGCATAAATAAAAATGTGGTTTTTAATATTGTCCCAAATTTGTAATAAAAATGTACTTAAGTTCATAGTATTTGTAGTATAGGTTCTACTAGAGGGAAGAGCCATTTGTGAACACTGTGTGTGTGTGTGTGTGTGTGTGTGTGTATGTACGTGTGACAGGTTTATTAATATAGAATAGATATTCAAAGAACCATAAATTTAATGAATAAAGTTTCTGAGTTTAGACATTAGAAAACATTCATTATATCAACACTACAACCAATATAATAGCTATACATGATATTGTCCAAAATATTCCTAGGGTGTGAACACTAAAATAAAGTAGCACTGAGCTTTAAGTTATGGATTCCTTCCTTAAGGGCCTGGTCTTATTGTATAAGTTATTTTCATTATTTGGATCTTTAAACGCGTGCGCGCGCGTGCATACACACACACACACACACACACACACACACACACACACCCTTTATGGTTGTTTTTTGAGACAGTCTCTATAAACAAATCTGTTAATAAATACATGACAGCTTCATTTTCCCAAATCTTAGAACTATTTGTTTGAACTCCCATAGCTTCATATATTCATCTATCACCCTATCTCTCTGTCTGCCTACCTATCTCCTTCCAGTATTTATATTTCTTTAGTTGAAACTGAAGTGAAAATGATAAAAAGAAAAAGAAAAAGAAACATAGTAAATATTATCTTCTGCACTGTTAGGTAAATGGCTCCCCCTGGGGTTTTGCAATGAGAGAACCTCACCACTATTTCTAGCCTTGATCAGGAAGGGACTTCCTAGATAGGCTCCTCCTCCTCCTCCTCCTCCTATTCCTCCTTCTTTTCCTCCTCCTCTTCTTTTTTCTTCCTTTTTTAAATGAAGCAACTTTTCAAAAAAGATTTATTTATTTTATGTATATGAGTACACTGTAGCTGTCTTCAGACACACCAGAAGAGGGCATCCGATCCCATTACAGATGGTTATGCACCACCATTTGGTTGCTGGGAATTGAACTCAGGACCTCTGGAAGAGCAGTCAGTGCTCTTAACCGCTGAGTCATTTCTCCAGCCCCCTTCATTCTTCATGTTAATCCAGCCAACAGGGTACATGGCTGAAGACTTACCGACTGTACTGCTGGAGATTGTTGAGAGAGCATATCTTTGAGACTGGACTTGCCTAGACTCAGAACACCCGTCCTCTCCTGGTCATATTGGGTACATTTTCTCATCCTCATGACAGAATACTTGGTGAGGCAACTCACAGGAGGAAGAATTTATTTTGGATCACAGTCCAGATGTGTAACATGGCAGGGGAAGTGTAGCATTAGGAACAAATGACCGTGGCTGCAACAGATAGAACATGAGGTAGCTGGTTCATTTCACTGATGGAAACAGAAAACTCGGAATGTAGGCAACTACAACCCTATGGCTCGTACCTGCTGGAATAGATTTCCAAAAGGTTTCAATACCTCCTCAAACAGCAGCACCAGGTGGTAGCCAGTAATCAAGCATCAGAGCCTGTGGTGGACATTTCACACTCAAACCATCACACTGGTTGTGTAAACCCTTGAGAAATTCAGTTTCTTCAAGCCTTGGTTTCTTGATCTGTCAGATGTCAGTAGAAATGCTTCCTTCAGGACCCTGCCATTGATATACTGAAGCAGTTATTCTGTATCATCACTGCCTCTTTATCTGGCTATTATCTCTGTGATGTCCCATGCAGCAAATAGGCCAAGTGAATATCATATTAAAGTTGGCCGTCTCCCCAAACAGTACAGATCCTGGAACACAGTAGTGTTAAGTAGATAATTTCTTGACTCCTTGATGCTTTCATAATTATGGCTGGGCTATGGTACACAACCTTACGTTTTAGGAAACTTACAGAGTGGATAGATATATCTATTTCCTACATTATTATAAGTTGTATACTGGGCATATGTCTTGTGTTTTTGAATAGCATTTCTTTTTTTTTTTTTTTTTTTTTTTTAATTTAATTTTATTTTATTTTTTTAATTTACATTCCAAATCACTTCCCCTTTCCCGTTTCCTCCCTCCCCGAAGGTCCCATAAGCCCCCTTCCCTCCCTCTTTTCTCCGTTCAACCCCCTCTCATTACTCTGTCCTGGCGTTCCCCTACATCCAGTCTTTCCAGGACCAGGGGTCTCTCCTTCCATCTTTTTAGAAATCTATTGATATGCTGATTGTGTCTAGGGTATTCTGAGATTCTGGGTCAATATCCCCTTATCAGTGACTTCATACCATGTGTGATCTTTTGTGATTGGGTTACCTCACTAAGGATGATATTTTCAAGTTCTGACCATTTGCCTAGGAATTTCGTGAATTCATTGTTTTTAATTGCAGAGTAGTATTCCATTGTGTAAATATACCACATCTTCTGAATCCATTCCTCCGTTGAGGGACATCTGGGTTCTTTCCAGCTTCTGGCTATTATAAATAAGGCTGCTATGAATATAGTGGAGCATGTGTCCTTATTGCATGCAGGTAAAGTCTCTGGGTATATGCCCAGGAGTGGTATAGCCGGATCCTCCGGAAGTGTCATGCCCAGTTTTCTGAGGAGCCGCCAGACTGCTTTCCAGAGTGGTTGTACCAGCCTGCAATTCCACCAGCAGTGGAGGAGTGTTCCTCTTTCTCCACATCCTCGCCAACAACTGCTGTCTCCTGTGTTTTTGATCTTAGCCATCCTGACTGGTGTGAGATGGAATCTCAGGGTTGTTTTGATTTGCATTTCCCTAATGACTAAGGATGATGAACATCTCTTTAGGTGCTTCTCAGCCATTAGATATTCTTCAGGTGAGAACTCTTTGTGGAGCTCTGTACCCCATTTTTTAATAGGGTTACTTGCCTCTCTGGAGTTTAACTTCTTGAGTTCTTTGTATATCTTGGATATTAGCCCTCTGTCGGATGTAAGGTTGGTAAAGATCATTTCCCAGTTAGTTGGTTGCCGCTTTGTCTTTTTGACGGTGTCTTTTGCCTTGCAAAAACTTTGTAATTTAATGAGGTCCCATTTGTCTATTCTTGATCTTAGAGTATAAGCTATTGGAGTTCTGTTCAGGAAATTCTCCCCTGTGCCCATATGTTCAAGGTTCTTCCCTAGTTTCCCTTCTATTAGTTTCAGTGTGTCTGGTTTTATGTGGAGAAAGAAGACCTAACACCAATACTCTTCAAACTGTTCCACAAAATAGAAACAGAAGGAACACTACCCAACTCGTTCTATGAAGCCACAATTACACTAATACCAAAAGCACACAAAGATCCGACAAAGAAAGAGAATCTCAGGCCAATCTCTCTTATGAATATCGATGCAAAAATACTCAATAAAATTCTTGCCAACCGAATCCAAGAACACATCAAAACGATCATTCACCACGATCAAGTAGGCTTCATCCCAGGGATGCAGGGATGGTTCAATATAAGGAAATCCATCAATGTAATCCACTACATAAACAATCTCAAAGAAAAAAACCACATGGTCATCTCATTAGATGCTGAGAAAGCATTTGACAAAATTCAGCATCCTTTCATGCTAAAGGTCTTGGAAAGATCAGGAATTCAAGGCCCATATCTAAACATAGTAAAAGCAATTTACAGCAAACCAGTAGCCAGCATCAATCTAAACGGAGAGAAACTTGAAGCAATCCCACTAAAATCAGGGACTAGACAAGGCTGCCCTCTCTCTCCATATCTTTTCAATATAGTACTTGAAGTTCTAGCTAGAGCAATTAGACAAGAAAAAGAGGTCAAAGGGATACAAATTGGAAAGGAAGAAGTCAAACTATCACTATTTGCAGACGATATGATAGTATACATAAGCGACCCAAAGAACTCCACCAGAGAACTCCTACAGCTGATAAACGACTTCAGCAAAGTGGCCGGATATAAAATCAACTCAAGCAAGTCAGAAGCCTTCCTATACTCAAAGGATAAGCAGGCTGAGAAAGAAGTAAGAGAAATAATACCCTTTACGATAGCCACAAACCATATTAAGTATCTTGGCGTGACGCTAACCAAACAAGTGAAAGATCTGTATGACAAGAACTTCAAGTCTCTGAAGAAAGAAATTGAAGAAGACCTCGGAAGATGGAAAAATCTGCCATGCTCATGGATTGGCAGGATTAATATAGTAAAAATGAGCATCTTACCAAAAGTAATACACAGATTCAATGCAATCCCCATCAAAATCCCAACTCAATTCTTCATAGAGTTAGAAAGAGCAATTCAAAAATTCATCTGGAATAACAGAAAACCCAGAATAGCTAAAACTATTCTCAAGAGTAAAAGAACCTCTGGGGGAATCAGTATCCCGGACCTCAAGCTGTACTACAGAGCAATAGTGTTAAAAACTGCATGGTATTGGTACAGTAACAGACATGTAGATCAATGGAACAGAATTGAAGACCCAGAAATGAATCCACACTCCTATGGTCACTTGATCTTTGACAAAGGAGCTAAAACCATCCAGTGGAAAAAAGATAGCCTTTTCAACAAATGGTGCTGGCTCAGCTGGAGGTCAACATGCAGAAGAATGCAAATTGACCCATCCTTATCTCCTTGCACTAAGCTCAATTCTAAGTGAATAGCATTTCTTTAAGTGGATATTTTACACCACTGACTTCCTGTAGGGGACAATGCATACAATTTCTGTTTCCAGAGGATAAGGTAAATTCCACATGAGAGAATTCTTCTTGCAGGTGTCATTTGCTTGCGAGATGGTATGATTTCTTATTTGACCATGGTAAATCCTCTAGGAAGGGAATGCAGTTTGATACTAAATGAGCTCAGGAAAGGAATGCAGCAAATAACCCACCATTCCTTATTGGTTTTTGGGAGCAGTTCCTAGGACATTGATTTAAGCAGTTAGAGTTTTCCCTGTGCACTTTCCCAGTTTCTTCTTCCATTCTGTTCTGGAATTTATTTCAGTTTTAACATCTTCACCAGTTCTGTGCAGAACACCCTTTTAACTCTTTTGCAGTGACACTGCATCTTTTATCATCATGCGTCTCCCATGTTTTGCTTTAGGTGCTAGATGTGTAATGAATGTCTGTCTCTCAATATTTGAGCATAATATTGGAATGAAAAACTTATCATTTTATTAAAGGATAAAGAGGGATGTATGAATACACAATGCCTTGGAACACATTATTTAGTTGATTCATAAATCCTGGGTCAGGGTTCTTGATTAGATGTGAAATTTTGTGCTTAAAAAGTTGGATGCCATGTGAAATGTTCTTATATTAAAATGTAATGACATGGTTACCTTGATTAATGAAAATTCATAACATTTATTAGACATATACACACTCATAAAATGCCATTTAAAATAATATAGTCCTTTGAAAGATACTATCAAAGTATGAGGGACTTGTATAGAATATGCATACTTAGGTATGAAGAAGAAACAGTGAAACATGAGAAGAAAAATGAAAAGAAGGGAAGGGAAACCCAATATGCCAAGTAATTTGAATATTGATAGCTGTTTCTTTCAATGTGAGATATGAATGCATATAATTTGGCCTTCAACCTTAGTGGTTGCAGTAGTCTCATGATACTGTACATCCACACGTGATCCTTCAAAGCATTGGGTTAGTTAACCTGTTGCTCAATCCTAAGTCACACTCCTTCTCATGCAGAATAAAAGCTAAAGTTTCCTGTGTGGAATGACCCCATTTCCTTTCTGGCTCCATCCATCTCCTCTTTCCTTTGCCTCTGTTCTTTCTTATTTATCCTTCTTGGCATCCTCACTGTCTCTCCCATAACTCAGATGCACTCCCTGCCTCTGCACAGACTCTGTAGATCCTTTCCAATTGATGTTCCCCCTTCCTGTCATCCTTTTTTTTAAAATTTATTTTATTTCTATGAGTATACTGTAACTGTCTTCAGACGCACCATAAGGAGGCATCCAATCCCATTACAGATGGTTGTGAGCCACCATGTAGTTGCTGGGACTTGAACTCAGGACCTCAGGAAGAACAGTCAGTGTTCTTAACCACTGAGCCATCTCTCCAGCCCACCTATCATCCTCTTGTCCATATACAGTTCATTTTCCCATCTTTTCCTAGTCTCTGCTCAAATGTTCCCATCTTAATAATATAGTGTGACATTGACTTTAGTACTTCGTTTTCTCCTTAAGAATTTGTGTTCTCCTCACGTGTTTTTTCTTCCTTTCAAGAATATTTAATCTTTTACTAACAGGATAGATGGTTTAGTCTAATTTTAATTGTATATTTCTACCTACCATAACTGACTTCCTTCCCTATGTGTGTGTGCGCACACACTGAAGGCAGCAGTCTTGCATATCTTTTGCCTAAGTTTCTATCTAGAAACAAAGAAGCTTCACAAATACTTGTCAGGTGATTGCACCTGGCCACCAGTCAGGGATCACTCCTCATCATTTCCTCTTTCCTATCTCATCTTCAATTAAAATCTCTACACAATGCTTGTAAGAGAGGAATTGGCAATCCACTCTACTGCCCTCTGACCCTTGCTCTAACAAGCATCATGCAGTCTGGGAGATTATTAATGCCCCTGAGATGAGATTTGTTGACCTTAGCAGGGGATTACCACTCATTAGGACCAAGGCTACATCTCTTTTCCTCCTGCTCTCTCATGCCGTGTTCCATCATAGCTCATGAATAGAAGCACTGTACTCCTCACTGGAAAATACAGATCCTTCCTTTTGTGTGCTCATTGATTGGGACCTCATAAAGGGCAAGGTGAACTATTAATAACAGTACATTGCCCAAATGGTGCATGCTGTGTTACATTTTATAAAATGACCTGCTATTTGTTGTCTTATTCATGCTCCCAAAGTGATTGTTCTTGCTGTGATGGTTGAAAGTCAATGACATTTAGAGTAGTACAGCCCTGAATCCATATCTGAGCTTGTGTATTTATCAAGTATGTGATCTTGGATGTTCTTTATAGTCTCTATAAGTATCATTTGAGTCATGTCTAATAACAGAATGACCTTAAAAATTAATAGAGTGTCCATAAAATGTTTCATCCAGATATAAGTGAGTTTGAACTTGAGGCATATCAAGATTCAAGCCTACATTGCTCTCTTTTGGGACTACCAGATCACTCTAGCTAATGGGGATTTTTTTCTATCATTTACAATGCTAATATTAACACTAATACCAGGAAAACAATGACTAGTGAGAATAATAGTAGCGATAACTGTGTCTATCGTAAACAGTTATTATGACCGAACACACATGTTAAAACATGTATTGTTAAATGCTCTGTAAATGTCAGTTGTTTAATGAAAACCTGGAGAGAAATATCAGGTAGATCAGTAGTCCTAAGGTTCAGAGACACTAGGCTTCATAGTACCAGTGGGTACATGGCAGGAGAGTATTTACTGTTTAAAGTGCTTGTTATTTTTTCTATTTTCTGTTAACCATTCCTCATTGTTCAAAGAAATTCTATGGAGACAGGGCCTGGACCTATGGATTTTCTAAGACACTGATACTGTAGACAAATGCCATGCTTGTTGCGTTGACTGGATGAATTATCAGAGAACAAAGTTTTAAGTGAATAAGGTAAATAACAATTGCTGTCATTCTCCAACAAAACAACTAGAAGAGAAAACAAAGGCCTGGAGAGAAGTTAAGAGTGCCTGATCCGGGCGGTGGTGGCGCACGCCTTTAATCCCAGCACTTGGGAGGCAGAGGCAGGCGGATTTCTGAGTTCGAGGCCAGCCTGGTCTACAAAGTGAGTTCCAGGACAGCCAGGGCTACACAGAGAAACCCTGTCTCGAAAAACCAAAAAAAAAAAAAAAAAAAAAAAAAGAGTGCCTGATCCTCTACCAGAGGACCCGAGGTCAGTTCCCAGCACCCACACCCAACTGCCCACAACCACCTGCATTCCCAGCTCCAGGGAATCTGACACACTCTTCTGGGCTCCAAAGTCACTTCACTCACACACACAAAATCATACTCATACTCAATGTACAGGGAAAATAAAATATTAATTTTTTAAGGGGAAATGAGAGGCACATTCATGGTGATTGATTCAGTCTGAGCCAATCATCAGAACCCCATAACAACAGCCATAAGGAAGGCCTATTTAGCCTGTTTATACTTGGGTTGCCAAGTTCTAGCATATTTGTATCTAAGAGATGCCCAATAAATGTTGTGGAATGAATAAATACATCAACCAGTGCCTAGAGTTTCTGATTTGATATCAAGATAAAAATATATATATTTTCAAATTTTACAAAATAGTCTATTTGTTACACACCTTTATGCAAGACAGTGAAAGTAAAGCAATTAAACCCAAGAGACTCCAGAAAAGAATAGTGCATGGTAGCACACAGAAAGTACAGTCTAAGCAGCAGCTTTAGACCTACAGCCTTTTCTGCAACACTTTGTTGGGTATCTTATATCTTATTAACATTCTCCTGCTGCTTTTAGGCAGTTACTAATGTAGGAAGTTACTGAGTCTCTCCAGCGTCATTTGACAACTCTTCCCAGAGCCTCATCTGCCATTTTCATCCGTGCTTGTGTTACTTTGATTCTGGCTATGGTAAGATACCCAACAAAAAGCAACTTAGAGCCATGTACTCTAGGTCAGAGTTCAAGGATAAGTCCATCAGGACAGGGGAAAGGACAGAAGGAGTGTGAGGAAGCTGGTCACATTGTACTTCCCCTCAGAAAGGAGAGAGAATTGGAGAGAGGAAGAAAGAGGGAGGGGAGAGAGAGAGGGGGGATGCTATGCTGGTACTCAGTCATTTATCTTTCCTCGTTTTTGCCATCCTGGACCCCAACCCAGAGAATGGGGTCTGTCACATTTGATGGAGGGGTCTTCTTACCCAGGTTAACCTAATCTGGAAACTCCCACACAGGCATATTTAAAGCTTGTCTCATAGGTGATTGGAGATCCTGTGAAGTTGATTGGCAGTCAACATAAAACATCACTGAAGTCTCAGCTTCAGCATTTCCTTTGTTATAATCTAATATCCCATATAATTAATTCACATGTTCTCTAGAAAGTTTATCATATGTTCCTTAATCCCCTTCCTTGTCTTGGATACTTATCTGTTTTAGTTTGTTTGTAATAATAATAAAGCCAAATAGAATGATCCAATGGAGAAAGAAATACATATACAAGACACATCTTCCTGTAACACAGATTTCTGGTCTGAGTTATTTACAGCCTCTTTACTAAAAGGTACTGTTTTTTACCATATGGGAATCCAAGAGGTTTTGGACAAGATCGTAAACATAACAGTTCCTAGATTCAGTCAATTACTAAAACTAGACTAGATAAACATATCCAAAATTTGTGTCCCATGGAACACTAATCTGGTAAGAACTTCTTGACAGAAGGGTTTCTCTTCTAACTGGATGAGCAACTGTGATCTATTAGGTTCCTGGTTCACACACCATTCAAGCACCTTCAGTAAGTTGCAAAAATCCTCCAAGGAAAAGTGATCAACTTCTTGAAACACAACATTATTTTGACTTATTGTATCATCATGTCTTTACTTTTTCCAACTTAGTAATATCTTCTAGTTCAACATACATTGGAAAATACTGAGTTGGGAGAATTTTCAGTGTTTTACACTATTCTAAAATTCTACTGATTTATTTCCAGAGAGCAGACAGTATATTACCTACAGAACTCACATTTTAGATGATGATGATGAAGAAGAAGAAGAAGAAAAGGAAGAAGAGGAAGAGGAGTTTGAGGAGGAGGAGGAGGAAGAGGAAGAGGAAGAGAAAGAGGAAGAAGAAGAAAAAGAAGAAGAAGAAGAAGAAAGAAAGAAGAAGAGATTATAGGTAAGCCTATAGTAAGTTAGAAAGCATGAGTCATCATAAGAGAGTCTTATGAGAGCAGTATTCTCCAGTTCATTGTGGTAATCTCTCTCTCTCTCTCATCATTAGAAAAATTGAATATTAATGTGAACTCTATCTCTGAAGAGAATTGAAGAAGCATGGACTCTTTGTTCCAGAGAGGTTAGCAAGGACTAACAACAACCATTTAACAATCTTATGTCACATTGTAGTACCTGGCTGAAGCTAGCGATGGTTGTGTTTATGATCTTGCCCACAGATCTCTTGGGTTCCCATATGATAAGAACTATACCTTTTAGGAATGAAGTTTTTTTCTTAATTTTATTTTATTTTCTAAGTTTTTTTTATTTACATTCAAAATCATTTCCCCTTTCCCTTTTCCTCCCTCCCTGAAAGTCCCATAAGCCCCCTTCCCTCCCTCTTTTCCCCATTCAACCCCCTTTCGCTTCTCTGTCCTGGCATTCCCCTACATCCAGTCTTTCCAGGACCAGGGGTCTCTCCTTCCATCTTCTTGGAAATCTATTGATATGCGAATTGTGTCTAGGTTATTCCAAGATTCTGAGTTAATATCCCCTTATCAGTGACTGCATACCATATGTGTTCTTTTGTGATTGGGTTAGCTCACTAAGGATAATATTTTCAAGTTCTGACATTTGCCTAGGAATTTCGTGAATTCATTGTTTTTAATTGCAGAGTAGTATTCCATCTCACACCAGTCAGAATGACTAAGATCAAAAACACAGGAGACTGCAGTTGTTGGCGAGGATGTGGAGAAAGAGGAACACTCCTCCACTGCTGGTGGGATTGCAGGCTGGTACAACCACTCTGGAAAGCAGTCTGGCGGTTCCTCAGAAAACTGGGCATGACACTCCTGGAGGATCCAGCTGTACCACTCCTGGGCATATACCCAGAGACTTTACCTGCATGCAATAAGGACACATGCTCCAGTATGCTCATAGCAGCCTTATTTATAATAGCCAGAAACTGGAAAGAACCCAGATGTCCCTCAACGGAGGAATGGATTCAGAAGATGTGGTATATTTACACAATGGAATACTACTCTGCAATTAAAAACAAGGAATGAAGTTTTAAGAATATCAGAGCAGGCATCTGTGTTCCAGGATCATATGTCTTGTATATTTCTTTCTTTCTCCATTGGAGAATTTTTACTAGTATTTAAAACAAATAAACAAACAAACACACAAATATCAAACAGCCTCAAAGCTTTCCCAGCTTGTGTTATGGGCTTCAGTTGTAATACAGAGTGCAGAGAAGAAGCGGCCCACTGACCCGTTTCCTTTCCTCCCTTTAATTCACCAAGCAGGACATCCAAGGCACTGTCCCAGCCAGACTTATGAAATAGTGTGTTCTCCAGAAGTGTAAGCAGTCACGATGGCTCCCAGGGATCTTGTGTAGAGCTACTTTCTGGGGAGATAATGATATGGAGAAGCTGGTTACAATGAAGATGCAGTGAAGACTGGGCTCTACAGTGGAAGCTGCCGCCTTTCAGTGTGGTCTTTGGAGAACATTCTAGGCACTGGGATTCAGAAAATCTCTTGCTGTTTTAGAATATGATTACTTCTGGAAGAGTAAGAACAGATGAGGCAGCACATGATACGTAGATAAACAGGACCATTTCAAATGACTCTAAGTGCTACAGCCAAAGCAAGTGGAATGAAAGAGGACTATGCACAGGTGGACAAGGGGGCAAGAGTGACTGACCAGAAAGCCTTCTGACTTGAAGGACACGTTAAATATGGAGCCGTACTAGACTATTTAGGGATAGCATCTCCTCCTTTAACAACTTCCCCAGCCTGGAGAAAAACCTGACAGTTTCAACAAAGAGAAGAGATTCTAATGTGGCTGGAATTTGTGCAGTAGGTTGAGAATAGATTTATTTTTTTCTGTGTTTAGTCACAATTGCGAATTTTAGGTAAAGGTATATAATAGGATGGGATCTATGCCCTACTAACCTACTTTTAACTTGTTGAAGATAGGTGGCAAGTAGAGGACAGAGACAGTGACAAATAACCCTGGTTAAAGAAGGTCTTGTGGCAGTAAAGATTTTACAGTCTCAAGTAAGTGGACTCTGCCATGTAGGTCGTCAGGAAATGCTGGTTGGATAGTGGTGACTTCTTGCTTGATATTCCTTTAGAACCATGCTCCGTATTGGTCCAGGCTGCTTTCTTTCCTATGCAAAAAAAGGATAGATAGTGGCTGACAAAAGAGATCAGGTTTATCAAGAGGGAAGCCAGTGCTGGGCCAGGGAAACTCTAGGAACCACAGCAGAACATGTTTGCAACATGCATAGACCTAGAGGAGGGGGAAGGCTTCTAAAGAGCCCAGGAGCCAAGTTGTCTCATGTAGCTCTGCAGACCTGTCTCTTTTCAAGATATTCCCATCTCTATTAGAATTGTGTGGAATTGCCTGTAAACAAACAGCTTCTTGGGGATTTCCCACATAACAAATCACTTTGATCTGCACTGGATCTCGTAGTGGGTTAATTCTCTACCTTAAGATCTGGTACTCCAAGACTATGTAGCAGCAGATCGTCACACAAACCGGCTTTTGTTGGTTTGTGTTTTGAAGTTTAGAATCCATTCCATAATTCTTCAAGGTATGTCATCTGGCAGCTGGCTGGCCATTTGTTGCTAAAATCTTCTTGAAGGGAAGAAGCAACAGCCTGTAACTGATGTGACTCCCATCAACGTGTGTTTTTATCCAAACATTTCCCTACAGGTACGGGAAGGGAAATGGGCATGAAAAAGAACCCAGGAGTTAAAATGTGTGATTATCACTGATGGATAAGAAAGGAGATGGTGGGTGAAGGCAATCTAACTACTAAGAGGTCCTTCCGGACCCCCCAGTTATCTGTAATTGGTTAATAAAGACGCCTACAGTCTGTAGTTGAGCAGAAGACAGGTGGGCGGGGCTTCGGTTCCAGGAGTTGTGGAGCTAGGTCTGAGGCAGAGACCATGGGGGAGAGAGAGGAGGAAGAAGGAAGAAGGGACTGCCAGGTAGGTGGATTGTGAGTGCATGACCATGAAGGCCAGCCAGTTGGAGAGTAGGAGCGGTCTGGATGAAACATGGTAAGAGTATCTCGGGGTTAATGACAGAAAAGTAGACAAAATAGCCTAGGGGGCTGATATCTACCCAGCTCTAGTGCTTTAAGGCTTATTATAAACATAAAAGCATTCTCTTTTATTGGGGAACTATATGGTCAAGGATAGGGTAAGAAACCCCCAAATATTTACCACAACAGAATCTTGCATCCTTTGGAATTTTTTAATGGGAGGCTCAGTTTTTAAGCACTTCTTTTATCTGGATCAAATTCAAATGGGCAAAAATTACTTTTAGTGTAGTTTTCCCCTCGATTTAGCTGCTATTAGTTGAGTCCCAGGCCCTTCTTAGTAGTTAGATTGCCTTCACCCACCATCTCCTTTCTTATCCATCAGTGATAATCACACATTTTAACTCCTGGGTTCTTTTTCATGCCCATTTCCCTTCCCGTACCTGTAGGGAAATGTTTGGATAAAACCACACATTGATGGGAGTCACATCAGTTACAGGCTGTTGCTTCTTCCCTTCAAGAAGATTTTAGCAACAAATGGCCAGCCAGCTGCCAGATGACATACCTTGAAGAATTATGGAATGGATTCTAAACTTTTAGTTATTTAAATACTTCTAATATGATATGGGAATATATTCCCTCAGCCTCAATTTTGCGCATTTTCTCCACACATTTACATGACTTTGACCAAGGAGATACAGTGTGTCAAGTAGGCTAGTAGTCATCATAGGATTTAAAATCACCTTGCTTAATATTTTCTAATTACATTTACTGAAGACAGAGAAACAGTGAGAGGTTTGGAAGGAGTAACAAATGCAGAGATTTCAGCTTTAGTTTTCAATGACTGAACAAATTGCAGAAGATTCCGACATGAGATATTTCACCTTCCATATTTCAATTTTCTTATTTGGAATAATTAAAATTTTATCTTTAAACTTCGTATGATCCCTAAAGTTTAAATCTCTAAATTTTATCATCAGACTGCCTAGAGAGCTCATAGCAAAAGGTCTGGACTTCTTTGTTCCATAAAAACAAAACAAAACAAAACAAAACCCTATGAAATGCTGCCTTTCACAGCATTTAAAGGAATGGAGAGAAGAATGTATAAGTTAGGCAGTGCCATTTCCTTTTCCCTGAGGGTTTCTAGCACCTCCTGAGCAGGTCAATGGAATTGGCCATGTTCAGTCATACCACGGGGGGAATCTTTTACAGCATTAATTAAAATGCAATATTATATTTTATGATATTAATATCTCACAGAATTCCTGGAACTAATATAGTATATGACATTACATCATTGTAAAGGAGAATCTTTGGTCCACCAAACTTGTGAACTTTACCTAATGCTGAGATCAGACTCAAACCTACAACCTTAGATCTGAGCATTGTTCCTGGACAATGTATTACCTGCTCCACAGAGATGGGACTCCATTGTACTTATTTAAATCGTCTTCTCTTCATTGTATGTTATATAGACTTTGCCTGCCTTCTATGTAATATATTCCTTAGAGCTAGTTCTTTAGAACAGATATTTCTGTTGTACCCGTCATGATATTTGAATGTAAAGACATAAATGCTAAGTACAGACGTAAATGAATATTTCTAATTGGTAATCCTTTCTATTCACACCTCTGTTAGTATGCCATTTATTAACATACTGTACAGTGCAAGAGTTATTTGGTGCATTTATGAGACCTAACTTAGTGTGAGGCATTCAATAAATGGTCAACAAACTTTCTTGGAATGAGGATATGTGACCCCAGTGTTGTTCTATCATTAGCATCTTATCAATATTTCCTAAATGGTCTCTGGAGTCATTAAAAAAATTTTAAACCCAAGACCCATTCCAGGGAGTTCTAAATATGTGTATAAGATAATATCCTACAGGGAAACGTTCAATTGTTACTGTATTGCCTTTGAGCTGCATGATGTCTGCTCTTGTAGTAATTAAAAGATGTCTCATCTATCATTTCATTGCATGTCAAGTGGCATATATTTCTGGGCAAGAGTAAAAGAGGCTCCAAAATCTCTCATAGGGCAGAACAAAATTGCGTATCATATTGTGGGCATACCAGAATTCATAACAGTAGGAGGAAATCAATATAATAGAGACTGACTAATTCACCTCTCTAGTAATTCATGAGTACTTCACAGTTGGAGGGGATTCATGCCAAGTCTGTTCATCTCTCCTGTGTATGGCCTGGGATAGCTCAGATGGCAGCTCCTATTAAGTTCTCTGCTAATGCCTGAAAAATGGCATATGTGAAAGATTTCTTTATAGCAGAGTCAGGTTGGAGGGAGACACCTGGATTGAGATTCAAGACTTTCTTGGTTTGTCTCTTTCCTTTCTGAAGTGCAGTGTCTGCTTTTGGAAGTATTGTTGCTTTGCAGTGCAGAAATGGAGGGAAACAAATCACTAGGGGGTAAGCCTGTGACATTGTGAGAAGCTTTCTGTGGAAGTTTACCAGTTGGTTCCTGAATTTGTGTTTCCAACTCAAGGATGCCAAAAGATTAAATAAAAAGCATGGAGAATGAATAATCTCACAGCAGTTTGTTAATGACACTACCTTTGGAATGTTATGTAATTTTGTTTAACAGAGAAGAGTTCAGAGGCCACAGCATTTACAATTATAGACTTTGAGAAATATAATAAACTTTTTAAGTGATAATTGGAAAATGGCAGAGTAAGGGAACTGTTGGTGTTCACAAATACTTCTCCTGCTTCTCTTTTAGTTTTTTGTGGAGAAGGGAGGAGAGACCTGTCCCTTTTTTGGGTAATAATTTAGCCACCAGTGATTACTGTAGAGTGAGATCTCCCCAAAAGAATAAAATGCATCTCGGATTTCAAATACTTAGCAAGAAATGACTACAGAATATCTCATTAATAGTAATCATGTCATTGTTAAATGTTAATTGTTTTTGATAACTCTAGTTTAAATTGAAATAATTAAAGGTAATTTCACCCAGTTCTTTTTATTTTTTGTCATGGTTTGAGTCAGAATATCATGTAGTCTCTGCTGGCCTCAAATTTTTATGTGGCCTGGATTGACCTTAAACTTGCAATCTTTCAGTCTCAATGTGTGTACTTTTCAGTTTGGAATTATAGGCTTACCCTATACCTGCTTTGGTTCTTCCTCTTTTTATAATTAGTTACTGTAATATCTTAAGTTAATGCTGCTTGCCTTGCATTTTAGACAGAGTTTCTCAGAAGAAAAAGAAAAGAAAATTCATTTGCAGCCACAAGGTCAGTGAAAGTAAGGGGTTGGCAGTTTGGGATTCTGATTTGGGCTCCCTTTGTTCTCTGCCTTTATCCTGGCTTCCCCACATGCTGATCTCATGTGTAGTTCTTATCACCAGTCCATATGGGGTCTCTCCTGATTCTACACTGATGTGTTATTTGCCCACAGTTTGTCTCTACCATTACCCTCAATGTTGTTAATTGTTGTCAACATGTTACTATTGCATTTTAGCTTGTTTTTTTGAGGTAACACTATTCTTAGAACACAGCATCTTCCTATAGTTCAGGGCTGTCTGGAACATTTATCCTTAACAATGGTGTTCCTTCCAACAAACATTTAAAAATATTTCTTCAGTACCGATTCACTGAACGAAAAGCTGAAAAATCATATTATTATTATTTATTAATTACTTTTGATCCAAACATGGATTTGAAAAAAAGCTGTGTTTTATTTGAAGTGATATTGAATGTCATGGATTTTAAAGATTGCCACTAGACTTTTAATTAATTTAGCATTACAAAAGGGATGAAGTACACCAGGCATCATTCTGAAATTAAACAGGTCTTATAACTTTTAAAACCTTTTTAAGTATACAAACTTATTTCATCCTTGTAAAACACATGTTTTTCACATCCCATACATTTTTTTTCTTCTCTAAGTGCACTCCACTATTTGTAGTATATTCACAGGTATGGGCAGGCATCACTACAACTCATTTCTAGTATTCCATCACCACAAAAGAAATTCTGGCCTTTTAGCTCTCACCTCCCTACCCTCATTTCACTTAAGTCATGAGCAGCATTCTGTCTCTATAGATTCCTTCATCCTGCACTTTCATATACATGAAGTCTATAACAAGTGAGATCTCATAATTTTCATATCACAGAAGGCAGATTCAGGTCATCCACACCTACATGACAGGCATGGCATGTGAGTGTGGCCTTTTACAGCAGCAATCTTCTTTGCATTAGCCGCCTTTAACAGTTCTGTTATGCCAGCTAGTTTTCAGGAACTGTCATTTAATTTTCAATGCTAGGCTGAAAATTTCCTCATCAGAGATAAAGATGATACCGGTAACAAGTGCTCTTTTTCTCTACTCATAGTAAGACTCTGTGGGTAGATGTGAAACCAATGCAATTTTCTCTAACTCTATAAGTTCTGCATGAAAACTAGAATTTACAGAATCTCATTTACTTCAGCTCTAGGAGTCTTCCAAAGATCTGCTTTTATTTTTATTTTATATTTTTATTGTATCTTTGTCTGTTCTTTGAATTTGTGAGACTGTCTTCCTGAATTCTCAAATCTGTTATCATTTCCCAATGATCATTTATATCTGGGAAATGAGAGTCATTAAGATGATTCCATCAAGGAGAAAATAGGTCCACATTGTTGAAAAGTGGCCTTCACCTCTTGCAGAGTATTATTTTAGAGTAATGTTAGATTGCTTGGGACACAGCATTAAGAGGATCCAGTAGCAGCAGGACATGAGACATGGATATTTTTAAGAGCAGGGACAGAAGTGTTGAGGAACGGATGCATGCAGGAGACAAAGCACCAATAGTAATTCCTAAATATTGATACATGGAGTCTTTCTTCATTGAAATAGGATCAGAAGACACATACCCGTGGTAGAGGTGATATATTTGTTCAGCCTGAGTTACACTGGCCTGAGAAGGTGTGGAGCTTACAGTTAGGCAAACATGTTATAACTCAGTGAGTGGAGTTTAGTCTGATACACAAATGCCAATGATTCAGTGTATTGATGGTAACATCACAGCAGAACAAGTGACTGTGTAGATTTCAAAAGGATGATAACACTCCTGGACTTCACTGCCTGGAAGATGTAGGTGGGTTTTCTTAGGGAATTATAAATGGAGGGTAAGTTAGGTGTTAGATTTTAGTGGACTGAGGAGTTCCAGTGGTATGGGGGAAGTCATGACCATACATTTAAATGAGCTGGCTATCAAGGTGGTAGCTTGATGGAAAAGTGGAGGAAAAGAAAATATTTCTGTATTGGGAAAAATGCCTGTAGCACCGACTGCTGTTATGAAGTTTGCCACACAATATGTATGAGCTTTACTAGGCATGTGACCTTGCACTCCTTAATAGCAATTCCATTGTGTTCATTATAGAAGCCCAAATCCCCTGACACATCACGGGAAGACAGTCTTGTTAAAGGCTGTTACAGAGAGAACGAAGAAGGCACACCAGCTACGAGTACTCTTATGACAATGTATTTCAGGGTGGTGTTGGTCAAATATCAAAGGGATTACTCAGTGAGCTTCTGCTGTGATACCATGCTGAAGGTACTCAGTCTCATCTGATGTCTTATTTACTTTTCTTTGTACCTAGCATAGTGCTAGACACAGCAGGTAAGTTAAAGGCATTTCATCTTAAATAACATGAAAGTGACTAAATGGACAATGTATCGAGGCATATACTGAATCTGAGTTAGACGCCGGGAAGAAAACACTTAATAAAATATTTGCAAAACTGTTAGCTACCATAGAGATTAGGTAGGTTTCTATTATCCCAAGGAGTAGGAGTAAAACACAAAAAGCAAATAAGTGAAATGTCATGCAGTAAATGACTTTGATTATCACAGCTTTTATTTGGAATTCTATTGATGTCTACTGAGCTCAAAGCTATAATTCATGTATATAAATATGTATATATATGTATACATATATACTTCTATAAAACTTATTTTTCTTTATTTCATTTCAGCAAATAATTTTAACTTCATGATTGATGAATTCATGTTAATTGGGTTCTACTACTAATAATCTAAAATATTAAAATATGAAATGGTATTTTTTGTGAAGCACATACAATTTAAATATATTTTCATAAAAATGCAAAATAACCTGTAATTATATTTCTACAAATTGTAAGCTTAAAATTATTTTTCACTTATTTTTGAAAGCATTTTTTGTTTCATGAAATATTTAGCATTGTTTATTAAAATGAGAATGTAAAATATAATATAAATTAATTAATTATAAAATGTAGTAGAAGTATTCAAATACATATATTTATTTTTAAATGATTAAATGGTGTGTATGTATGTGTGTGTATGTGTGGGTTGCTAGAATTTTTTTTCTTTTATTATTTTTTTTTAATTTACATTGCAAATCATTTCCCCTTTCCCATTTCCTCCCTCCCCGAAAGTCCCATAAGCCCCCTTCCCTCCCTCTTTTCTCCATTCAACCCCCTCTCGTTACTCTGTCCTGGCATTCCCCTACATCCAGTCTTTCCAGGACCAGGGGTCTCTCCTTCCATCTTCTTAGAAATCTATTGATATGCGAATTGTGTCTAGGGTATTCTGAGATTCTGGGTTAATATCCCCTTATCAGTGACTGCATACCTTGTGTGTTCTTTTGTGATTGGGTTACCTCACTAAAGATGATATTTTCAAGTTCTGACCATTTGCCTAGGAATTTCGTGAATTCATTGTTTTTAATTGCAGAGTAGTATTCCATTGTGTAGATATACCACATCTTCTGAATCCATTCCTCCGTTGAGGGACATCTGGGTTCTTTCCAGCTTCTGGCTATTATAAATAAGGCTGCTATGAACATAGTGGAGCATGTGTCCTTATTGCATGCAGGTAAAGCCTCTGGGTATATGCCCAGGAGTGGTATAGCCGGATCCTCTGGGAGTGTCATGCCCAGTTTTCTGAGGAACCGCCAGACTGCTTTCCAGAGTGGTTATACCAGCTTGCAATTCCACCAGCAGTGGAGGAGTGTTCCTCTTTTTCGACATCCTCGCCAACAACTGCTGTCTCCTGTGTTTTTGATCTTAGCCATCCTGACTGGTGTGAGATGGAATCTCAGGGTTGTTTTGATTTGCATTTCCCTAATGACTAAGGATGATGAACATCTCTTTAGGTGCTTCTCAGCCATTAGATATTCTTCAGGTGAGAACTCTTTGTGTAGCTCTGTACCCCATTTTTTAATAGGGTTACTTGCCTCTCTGGAGTTTAACTTCTTGAGTTCTTTGTATATCTTGGATATTAGCCCTCTGTCGGATGTAAGGTTGGTAAAGATCATTTCCCAGTTAGTTGGTTGCCGCTTTGTCTTTTTGACAGTGTCTTTTGCCTTGCAAAAACTTTGTAATTTAAACCCAGTTTCTCCTGTATGTGAGTAAAGTTTCTACCACTCAGCAACTATTATCATCCCCAATTAATTTTCTAAAAATATATATCATTCATAAAACCAAAGTATTTACATTTGTTCTTTCCAAAACTCACCAGGTGAATAAGTAGAATAACATCCCACATGCTTTACATTTGAACTTACAAATACTCATTTTTTTAAACCAGTATAATGTATGCTTTAATATTGCTGGTCATTAGTTCACCTGTACATCGATCACAGTTATTTGGATAATTCTGAGTACTCCTAAATTGGAGTACAAAGAAATTCAGGAGAAATGAATATTCAAATTCTTGAGAATTTGGAGGTTTATTGGGCCTTAGATCATTGCATGAAAAATAACATCAAGGTCATTCTTTCATCTCTTCCCTTTGCATTTGGCCTTTTAGGATCTTCATGTAAAACCAGGTCTACTTTTAAAGTCAGAAGTAGCTTCCTGAACAAACCTCCACAGCTTTGAACTTGGCTGCCTTTCATTTCAAGAATACTCGTGAAGAGATGTCAATAAACTCTCCTGTGGGGCTTAACATGAATAGGTCCCATCTGAGGCTTTTGAAATTTATCTTCTCAATGGGTCCTCACAGTAAAGCTATAAACTATTGATCCTGATTCTACCAGTGAGGAAATTAAGGCTCAGTAAGATTAACATCACATAATCAATAAGTAGCAGAAGTGATTTGGGATCTTCTGTTACTACTCTCTGCAACTTCAAAACCCCATCTCCAGTCACATGAGCAATGGAGATGCCTTTTAGTAATGTGGATAACTCAGTTAACTCCTTGCAGACTGCTGGTACAATCAATATCGTCTGCAATTTTGCAATATTGTCTTTGCCTATAAAAAGAATTTGCAGACCATCTGTTGTAAAAATTGTTTATTGATCTTTTACTTACTTCCAAGTCGTGTTTATTGTGAAACTTACTTGAAATAATTCAGGTAATGTGAAAAATGAAAAGAGTATAAAATGGCCTAAACCTCAAACTTCCAATAAGCTCTGCTCACCTCTCAAAGTGCATCTATCTCCCCAGGCTTCTGATTTTCCTATGTAAGAAAACAAATACATTTGTAATTATTTAACCCACATTCAACAGTTTTCTCAAATCATGTAACACTATTCACGACGATTTCTTATGTCATTGTTTTTCCAAAGCATTCCATTAATCTCCATTCACTATTTCCTTTAATTAGTATCTCATAGTTGATAATTGTTCTTATAGTTCTGAGGACTTCTTTTCCCATATGTATTTACAAATACCATTAATCCTTTGCTGTTTTCAAATACTAAATTACTCCTATATAAATGAGGTTTTTTTTGGGGGGGGGAATGAGTTTTTTTTTTAACTTTAGGCATCAAAACACATCTGGAGCTTCATGTTTATTTCTATATTACCTCTGCAAATGAGGTATATTTTTTATATGTATGAGCATGTTACACTATATTGTTATTATCATCTTTAAAAGCAAATCAGAAACAACTTCTATCATGCAGAAGTTTTAACATTTGTGGAGCCCTGGAAACAATTACTGGAATTTTTTTCTGCTTTGTCCTGATCTTTGTGAGTCTTGGGAAAATGCCGCCTCACTTACTCATTTCTGACAGCTGAAACTACTTGTTAGGGCATGTCTCATTTCCTTACCCTGAGAAGGTTTGATCTTCACCAGCCAACAAGTGACAGCATGCTTCTAGCTAAAACCACTTTTTCTTTTTTGCCTCACTATGGGTTTACTGGAATTCAGATCTCTTTAGATATTGTGATAAATGTTTGATCAATTTAAAAGAAGAGGAGACAAATCCCTAAATATATGGACTATGCCAGTGAATTCTCAGAAGTGACTATAGTGTGCTTATTTTCAAAAATAGTTCCTTTGCACCTACCACTTTAATGTTATTTCTTTTTGAATTTCTTTTATTAGATCAAATTCAATGTTGCCTGATCTACTTTTCTGTGCTACTGACTGCTTCCATGAGGGCCCTGCTGGGAATACATGGGGTAGAAGGAAAGAAGGGGGTGCTTAGATTCTGTGGGTTAGAAGAAAACTTTGCAGAAGTGTCAGAAACAGTCATGCTCTCTCTTCTACCTGTTTTTGGCACCCCTGCCCTCCAACTGAGTTGTCTTGTTCAGCCTTCATATGAGGGGAGGTACCTAATCTTATTGTAACTTGATGTGTGATCTTTGGTAGATATCCCTGGGAAGCCTGCCCTTTTCTGAAGGGAAATGGAGGAGGAGTAGATGGGGAGGGGAGTAGTGGTCCTAGTATAGCTGTCATTTTGCATCTAAAGAAAGTTAGTGTCTTAGGGTTTTAATGCTGTGAAAAGATACCATGACCAAAAAGCAAGCTGGGGAGAAAGGACTTTATTTGGTTTATACTTCCAGATCATAGTCCATCATTGGTGGAAATCAGAACAGAAACTCAAGCAGGGCTGTAACCTAGAGGCAGGAGCTGATGCAGAGGACATGGAGGAATATTGCCTACTGGCTTGTTTCATATGGCTTCTTCAATCTGCCTTCTTATAGAACCCAGGACCATTAGCCCAGGGATGGCACCACCCACTATGGGCTAGGCCTTCCCCCATTAATCACTAATTGAGAAAAGGCCTTAAAGCTGGATCTCATGGAGTCATTTCTGCAAGTGAGCCTCTCATCTCTGATGGCAGTAGCTTATGTCAAGTTGACACACAAAGCCAGCCAGTACAATGAGATTCAAGGAGACTGTCTTATCTAAGGTTGTATAGCACATAAGAGCCCAATGTAAACCCTAGGAGTGACAATCCAGAACTTGTTCCTTGTAGCATTTGCTCTTTGTGTGGGTTTTAAAAACAGCTGTATTTTTGATGTATCCAGAAAGACCCATGTTCAACTCCAGCTCATACTCTGCCTCCCTGGTCTGCTTTCCATATTGCACTGAGTTTTGGGGCATGCCTATTAGGCGTGTGAATAGGGATGGAGGATGGGAGTAGATGCCATCACTTTCTCACTCTCTTTCAGGAGTTGAAAACTTGACCTGTCTGGAGTCTTTTTATTCTCTATCATCACACAGAAGACAATTAGTCTTACAGTATTATTCAGTTGTGAAATTCGACAATAACATAGACATTTAATTCTTCCCTTTCCCCCTCTTCTGAAAAAACAGACACTCGGAGTTTTCAAGGCTCGATTACATCTCATCCTTTAGCATACTTAAGTCCACTCATTATCATTTTAAATAAAGAAAGTAACATTTATGACATTTATGTCAAGTTTTAATAAATCACCCAGTGTCCCCTGTCATGTAACTCGGTGCAGTTTTGTGAGAGCCTCTGTGATGTCATCCCTAACCCCTTTTACAGAATGAGTTGCAGCTCTAAGTAAAGCAGGGACATGTTCAGAATTACAGTAACTTGAGTAAGATAATTTGTCAAAAAGTCTTCTAAATGTAGGTTTCTCCAATCTCTTAAGTGTTCTGTTTACCATACTTCCTTAAAAGTTGTAAGTCTAACTTATCTTAGGCCATGACTGCTACTAATAACTGGGGAGAGAACATGTTGTGTCAAATGACATTGGTCGTTTGTGCCCTCTTTTCAACAGAGACGTTTTAGAATGGTTTCTACAATGTTGACTTTCAATACAGTTTGCTTGCATACTTGAACTAATAACTGAATAAGATAGTGAATAAAGTGTTTTCCTAATTCCTTATGTTTCTTCATTCTATAATCAAAGAAGGCATTGGATAATTAATATAGTGTTATCTTTATTATTGACATTTCCCTTAAGAACAGTTTAAATTGACCCAGGAAACTATTAGCTATTTAAGGGTAAATCTCTTCCCTGCTTTGGCTTCATGTTTACATGCAGAAGGTGTTTGTTATAGCAATTTCTTGATCTTTGAAAGTCCATCTTCATCCTGGGGCAGGGGGAGCTATTTAATTGATTGCTGAATTACTCTGTCTATTCTGACTTTTTTTCTGGAGATATTCCTGCCTATAAAGAGGCAACATCCAATCTAT